>JAPDFW010000070.1:0-20000 GCA_028826165.1 Anaeramoeba ignava
TTTGCTTTTGTCAGTGTTTGTGAATCAAAACCAAGTTAGACCAAATTACCAATAAGTCTATAAACATTTTGATTTGGAAGAATAATAAAAGTAAATATCTATGTTCAGGTGTCATACATATCTGAATACCATGCTCCTATCATTTGTATCTCAATTAGTCGATGAAATATTGATAAAATTCATTTGGATTTATTTGATTTAACAGGCCTTTCCCTACATTTCTCTTCGTTAAAATAGCTTTTCCATTTTGTAAATACCCAACAGAGAGACACATACACACACATTACACTAGAACATTTTCAATATCGGCAGCACATCATATTCATTGTCTGAGCATGGTTTAATTTTCTTCATTACTTTCTTCATCTTAAATTGAATTGGTTTAATATAATTGGAAGAAAAGAATTTGGATCTTTGACTTGAACCAGAGTAATTTCAATCGATGCTAAAGTAAGAAAATTACAGATAATTTTCCATTTTCATGCTTCGCGCGTGTCATAGCAGATGGATGATTGACCAAATTGATTGGACATTTTGTGTTTAAATTGGGTGGAAGAAGATAATAAGATCCGTAATAATATGCAAAAGCTTTGAAAGAAGAAGATGGAATAGAGAATAGATATGAACAGATAAAAGGAAAATATTGTTTTGTCAAAATAGGCTTCATAAATATTGTATTAGTTTCAAAGTAGAGATAATATTAATGCAAAGTAAAATCAAAATAGAATCCTACATGCTTGCACTAAAAGATTTCTAATTAGAAGTGGTATGAAGATATTTAGTTTCAAGAATTGATATTAATGCTACAACCAAGATGAATCATTTTGGTATATTTTAATGTACCAAAAGAGCTAATAGAAGTTAATATATTTAGCTCAAAAGTAATTGATATTAATGTACAAATCAACGTAAAATGAATCTGTTTACATGTTTCAGTAAAATTCAAATATCACAGAAAGTTATTAAAATATTTACCTTCAAAAGTGAATTGAGAGCATACACAACGTCAGATATGACCCGAAAGTTTTAATATTTTGTCAGTAAGAACCCAAATATTTCATGAGAAATTATTAAATATTTATTTCAAAGAATGAGAGTTAATGCAAAACAAATCAAGATGAATCTGCGCGTGGTATTTGTTGGTAAAACCAAATATATTTTCAACAGTAGTTATTAAATATTTAGTCACAAAGGAATTGATATGCAAAACAAACTGTAAACAGTCTGCTGGCATTCTCCTGGTTGTAAAATCAAATACATTTAATGTATCAGAAATTATTGAATATTTAATAAGAGTAGAAGGATGTCTCATGCAAAACAAATCAAAATTAATCTGTTTTACATCTTCCAGTTGCATAAACGAATATCTTCCTCGTTAAAGTTTCCCAAAGTGACGTTTATAGCTGAAAAGAACAGATGTTAGAAACAATAAAAGTCATATACACCTTACATATTTTGTTTATGTTTATCTTCTTTTCAAAAGATTAAGAAGAAGGTTATTAGAATATTTAGTTTAGGAATTGATAGTTTGTCTTCTAAAACACAAAGAAAATCAGCTTTGGTGATTGTCACGTCAGCGCGTGAACAACACCACCATCCCTTTAAAGTATGAATATTTAATTTCAAAAGGAATTATATTAATGCACAAACTAGATAAATGTCAGAGTATATATTTTGCCGCGTAGACCAAACCCAAAATATAGAAATTGAATAACATCTCCAAAGAATTGATATTAATAATAAATGGTTCTACCTTTACACTTCCGGCATACTAACTCCTACCTAAAATCCTCAACCATTTAGAAAGTTGCAAAATGGAATAATATCACCGCAAACAAACACATTTAAATATACCGGAAGCTGGTACATATTATTAGGAATCCTATCTTTAAAGTCATTCCAGTGTATTGAATAAAAGTCGAGCTGATATAAATGCAGACTTAATTTTGCAAAATTTTCTCAAACCAAATATTTCTAATACTGAAATCAATTCATATTAGAATTTCCAAAGAGTAGATATGTCACTATGTCAGATTCAAAGCAGCACATTTTATTTTGCATTTTGCTGTCGACGAATTTATCCTCCACCTATTAGAAGGTCATATCTAGAGTAGATAGAAGTTTATATCCAAAACAAACTCTGGGTTGTTACCAGCCTTGCAGTATTTGCTGTAGAATATATGCAAACTGTTTGATTTGATCAAATCTAGTTGAGGAACTGATATATGCCACAAAAGTTATCAAAATCAAACGTTTCACACTGTTTAATGTAAAATGAATAACTCAATTTGAAATCATTAGTATTTCTATTGGTAAAAGGAGCTATATATGGTTGAATGTTATAACGCAAAAGCCCAAAGAAGCTGCAGACTATTGTCAATGTTGTATTCCCGCATCTCTCAATGAATTGATTATTACCGAAAAGCGTTGATATTAATGCACAAGTGAAAACGAAACAGCTTTTAAGATATATTTTCTTCTTTCACATACAAATGGTAAATTAGCTTTACATGACATGTCATGAAGTATCTACGTTGTTAAATTATTTAATTGAAAGTTGATTGATATTAATGCATTGATCAAACCAAACAGCTTTTACATTTTGCTCTTGCAAAATGAAAGTACCATTATTGTTGTTAAAATATCAGAATTTAAAAGAATCATACGATATAAAAGTCAAATAAACTAAATGAAACAATAGAAGCCGCATTTTGTCATATCGATTTAGAGAAGTTATCCATGGTTGAGATTGAGATAAGTTTCAGTATAATCCTTCAGCAGTTTATTTAAGTTACCACCAAACCTCATTTGAAACATCAAATTTTATTGAGGCAAGTCGATATTAATGCAGTCAATAAATGGAAAATGAAACAGCTTTACATCTGCTCAAATATTCATTAATAATTATTTAGTTGGAAGGAGAGCATATTAGTCACAAAACTTCAATAATCATTCGGTTTAGAAAGAGACAGTTTCCAAATTTTGATTGTTTTATAATTGAATATTTACGAAAGGAGCTGAGGACGGCGTACTCGAAGAAAGAAATGCTAATGAACTTATCACGTCAAAATGTCAATTCTGAAACACTGGGACATATTGATTTCAAAAGGAGCTGAGGTTAATTCACCAAAGAAACAAAAGTCCCTTCTTTTAATTAACAAATTCATGGCATACATGGCTGATTCGAAGTTTCCCGAAGATGTTGATATTTATGATGAAGAGAGAGAAACGCAGAGTTTGTTGATTCATAGTTGTTTATTCTGAATTAAGATTTGGTTATTTTATTGAATTCTCAAATGATAATCAGATTTTAACAATTGAATCATATGATGCAAAATTTAAAGTCTGTAAATTGACGCATATATAGGTTAATTTAATTTATATCACAATACTTTTGCATACAAAATTATCAATATTTATCTGTGCAAAACCAAAAGAGAAATTGTTAACAAACCGTGGTGTCGAATTTCCCTTTATGAGTGTACTGAGCTTTTATTTCCCAAAATGGTTGATAGAGCTTAATAATATCATCCACAAAGTTGATCATTATGGTTGATATGGAGAGATAGCTGTAGAACCAAAGGACACAATACTCAAAGAACATGAAAAGACAAAAGAATCAAGAGATCTTTAGAAGAATTGATCTTAGGAAGAAAAGGAACATGAAAGATTTTACAATGAGTATCGAATAGGAATCAACAAGATACAATAATGAAGAAGAGAAATAGTTCTAGCAAATTCAATATTATTATTAAGAAGTGAATTATTTAAGAATGTTTTGAATGTTTCAGATTCAAGGTAAGTTCATGGATTATTCTTGAAAATATCGGGAAATTAATCGATCAATTTAATTTATTTTCAGAAGTTTGATAAGGAAATTTGATGAAACAAAAGAGTTTGGATCGAAAAGAGATTCAAATTTTGAAGATTTTATCAATTTGGAATCAAATCAATGATTGATTGTATTTAGACTTGAATTAATTTAATTTATTAGATGCTAATAAAATAAAATAGTGCCCTCATTAGAATAATATATTCAAAATCTTACTAAATTCGTAGCATAATATTTATCTTGAGTGATTTGATTAAGAAATGAGAAATCTAAAATGACTAAAGACTAATTCAGCTTATCATTAGATATAATAAAACCTGAGAATTTTCAATAGAGAAAGAGAATAACTCTTATTTTCCTAAACAAAAGAAATTAAACTCTCGCTACTTTTGGATTCAATTTTAGGTTGTTGTTGTTGTGAACTGGATTCAATTATTTCCTGGAAAAGATAAAGTCCTAAAGAAAGGAATTTGAAACTTCTAATGCTGCAAACTAAAACCAGAAAACTCAAAACTGTTCATATATATAAACGATTAAGTTTGCTTGAAGGGTCTAGAGTGTTGACGGAACCATCAGGACATCTAGAAGAGTTAAGGTTAAGAATCTACAAATCAACAACACAGTGCACACATATCAAGAATACAAACAGATGAGATACTGTAAGTCCGAGAGGAAATATATTTGAAGGAAAGAATAACTAGTCGGTTGCCAATAACTGGTAGAATGAAATACGAATAGAAGAAAATAATTTGAGATGGAAGAATAACAAAGAAGTAGTCTAAGGGTCATGAATAGACATTATCGGTCGATCTAGAAATGAATCTGAGGCAAGAGAAATTAGTAAGAATACCACCAATACAAGGCAAGTCATTTAACACACCATACTGAAACTCCTGTATGCAAGCGGAAAGTTGGATGAATCCAATTGAGAATTCCTTTTGAGGAAACCATTATAGATCATAATTTTGAAATACCTGGCACTACATCGCGTGTTCCAAGTTAGGGCTTGTTACATTTCAGTCAGAAGATTCCATGGTGTGCAAAATGCTTCAAAGCAGTTGCCATTTTCATTTATTATGAAGTTTCTAAAGTTCAATTTGAATTTATCGATTGATTTTCAGAACTGGCAGCAGATAGTATTGAATGGCGCGGAGTGTTTGAAGTTACAACAACAAAAAGTTAGTAAAAATAAAAAGTCAACTCATTATTATTTTTCAATTAAATGAATATTAAATTATTAATCAAATTGAAAAATGATTTGATCATTTTAATCTCCAAAGCGGCCTTTTTAGAAAAAGTAGTAGTCGAAATGTTATTATTTATTTAAAGAGAACTTTCTCGATCTGCAAACTCAAAACATCAAAATAAAGATAAAGAAGACTATTAAATAAATGAATGAATTAATTAAATAACAAAAACTTTTTAGATGAAAGTGAGTCTTCAAAATGCCCAATTTTAAACGACGAAGAAAAGTAAAACGATAAATTCATTTTTCTTGTAATTTATCTTTGTTTGGGCCTTGTTTTAAAAAGTTCACAAGTACATCTACAAAAAGTGGAATTGTTTCAAGTTAGAACGTAAATACATTTCCCATATTTTTCGATTTTTGATTTGCCGTTGCCGTCGATTCTTCTGCAAAAGCCGGATGAATAATGAAGTTGATCAAATGAACAAAAATGAAACCAATTTTTAAATTCATCATTTTCGTGTCCATTTAAACGTAGTAAATTAAACACAACTAACAATTTTTATATTAATTTTAATTTTAATTTTCAAAATGAATTTTAATTTTAATTTTGAAATAGATTTTAATTTTAATTTTAATTTTAATTTTAATTTTATAAATGAATTTTAATTTTAATTTTATAAATGAATTTTAATTTTAATTTTATAAATGAATTTTAATTTTAATTATAAAATAATATACTATTAAGTTTTTGTTTTGGATCCAAATTATTATTAAATAAAATTGCTCCAATAAATAAAGGATGATGATCAATTGTTCTAGTTCCTTGAAAATCAAATTTTCCAAAAAAGTTTTGAAGATTATTTGTATCACTTTTAAAACTTAAATCTTTCATTATATCAAGAAAATCTTCAAAATCAGAAAAGACCATGGGCTTTTTAAATGTCTATTTTTGAAGACTAATTTCAATAATTTTATCTGTGCTAATTTTGATCAATAATTTTAGCAAATCTTCAGTTTTTGTATTTGTGATTTTTGTTATATCTTCATCTGAACTAATGAAACATATTCTTGTTGTCTAATTGATGTTATCCATTCATCTCTTTCTTGTGCTGAATTCGCATACATTATATAAGTTCTTCGATTTTTACTTAAAATTGCAAAACTATTTGGAATGTTAATTGTATAATCTGTCATGATTATACTTGCATTGACTAAATTTATCTGGCCTAATGGTTTATCAAGTTGCTTTTTTAATTTCATTTAATTTAATTTAAATTTTTTCATTTAATTTAATTTAATTTAATTTAATTTCATTTAATTTACAGATTGAGAATTAAAATAATATAATGTGTTATATTTCAACATAAAATATCTTTTCTTCCATGATTTATGTTTTCCTCCCTATTTTAATTAATTTTAATTAATTTCTCTCTTTATTCTATAATTCAAAAAAATTTCTCTTTACTTGTTTTGTTAACCAATCATTTTTTTCTTCATGTTTGGGGATTGTAGCCTATATTTAAATAAAAAAATTGAGTATAATTAGATTTATATTTATATTTATATTTATATTTATATTTATATTTAAATTTATATTTGTATTTATATTTATAATTATATTTGTTTTATATTTATGTTATATATATATATATTTATATTTATGTTTATATTTATATTTTTATTTATATTTTATGTTTATATTTTTAAATATTTATGTTTATATATTTTAGATTTATATTTATATTTTATTTTATTTTTTATCATTATTATATTTATATTTTGTATTTTATATTTATAACATATGTTTGTATTTATAAATTATATTATATTTATTTTCCATATATTTATATTTTATATTTTTATATATATATATGTTCATTTATTTTATGTTTATGTTTATTTTATATGTTTATATTTTATATATATATAATATGTTTATTTTATATATATTTTATTTATTCCCGATATTATGTTATATTTATATTTATATTTTATATTTTATATTATATTTATATTTATATTTATGTTTATGTTTATATTTATATTTTTTTATATTTATAGTTTATATTATATGTTCCATATTTTTATATTAGCATATGTTATAATTTATATTATATTTATATTTTATATTTGTTTATGTTTATATTTTATATTTTATTTATATTTGTATTTATATTTATATATTGGATATTTATATTTATATTTTATATTTATATTTATATTTTATATATTTTATAATTATATATTTTACATTATGTATATTTACATTTATATTTTATATTTTATATTTTATATTTATATATTTATATTTATATTTATATTTTATATTTATATTTAGATTTTAGATTTATATTTTATTTATATTTATATTTATATTTATATTTATATTTATATTTATATTTATTTTAGTTCTGGTTCTTGATTTATTTTTGATCTAATAAATTATTTTAAGAACAAAAAAAAAGCAAAAGAAAATAATTTTATAAAAAATAAAAAATAAAAAATTTTTCAATTTAAATTAAATATTATCAAAAAAAAAATAGCAAATTTAAAAAAGATAGATAAAATAAACAATGAGATATTAAAAAAAAAAAAGAAATAAAAACTTACTTGAATATAATTAATAGTTTGAGTTAAAACTGAAATCCATTCATTCATTTGATTTTCATTACTTGCTGAACAAAAATAAGTTCTTGATAAAGGATGTTCAATTTTAAAGCAATTTTTTTTGGAAACTTCTTTTGGCAAAGTTTGTTTAATTGAAGTATGAGCAAGATTTATTACTCCTAAAGGTGTTGCTTTTTTCAATTCAGAAAAATCCATTTCTTTTCATAATAAGATAGTTCATGATTTTTAGAACAAAATATCTTTTTCTCCAATTTTTCTTGAACCGCCTTGCTTTTGTTAACCATCCAGTTTTTGTTGAAGGTAAATTATCGTTTGGGTTCATTTGTAAAAATAAAATAATAAAAAGAAGAATAAATGGAAAAAGTGATTTTTATTGTTTTTCATTTTTAATTTTCTCCTTTTTATTTTATTTTTATTTTTTCTCCTTTTTTTTATTTTTTTATTATTTTTATTTTTGTGACGTTT
The DNA here is from genome assembly GCA_028826165.1 of Anaeramoeba ignava. NCBI lineage: Eukaryota > Anaeramoebidae > Anaeramoeba > Anaeramoeba ignava. The sequence continues at coordinate 8,115 of JAPDFW010000070.1, forward strand.
TTCATTTTTTCATTTTTTTCTTTAAAATTTTTAATTTTTAAGTAATGAGAACTTCTAAAGAAGTTGTAAATCGTATAAAATTTGACCCAAATTATGATTCTGCTGATTTTGTTATTGGATTTCAAGATTCAGATGAAATTGCAGAAATTCCGCTTTTGATGAATTTGATATTGAAACAATTCCTTTTCATAGAATTCGTTATTTTAAAAATGACCAAATTGTTTGGGATAGAGTTAATCAACTTGATTTGATTTTTGTTTTCAACTACAAAAAAAAAAGAAGAAGCAAAAATTGAAAAACAAAAAGAAATAAAAAGAAAAATCAACAAAAATTTCAAAATCAACAAAAAGATAATCAAGAAAATAAAGATAATCAAGAAAATAAAGATAATCAAGAAAATAAAGATAATCAAATCAAATAAATAATGATAATCAAATTAATGATAATCAAGAAAAATGAAAAATTAATAAATAAAAAGAACAAAAAAAATTTATTTATTTTATTTTTTTTTGATTGTTTTTAAAAGTGGAATATTTTTCCTTTTTGAAAATTTAAATTTTGATCAAATTGATCGTCATTTATATTTAAAATTCTTTTCTTTTTCTTTTTAATTTTAATTTTAATTTTAATTTTAAATCATTTTTTTATCCCTCTTTATCTTTTCTTTTTTTATTTTTTTCTATTTTTTTGCTATTCGATTTTCTTTTAAAAAAATTTTTTTTTCCAATTTTTTTTTTAAATAATAAAAACAATAAAAAAACAATGATTGGACCTTATAAATTACTTAAAACTTTAGGAACTGGAGCAACAGGAAAAGTAAAATTAGCAATTAATACAGAAACAGAAAAACAAGTAGCAATCAAAATAATGTCAAAACAATTAATTTTTGAAACAGAAAAAGCAAGAATAAATGCACAAAAAGAAATTGCAGTTTTGAAGTTATTAAATCATCCAAGTGTATTAAAAGTATTTGATGTTTTTGAGTCAGATGATTATTTATTTATTGTTATGGAATATATGCCTGGTGGCGAATTATTTGATTTTCTTGTGAATCAAGAATTTATTTCATCAGCTCAATCTTTGATTATTTTTCAACAATTGATTTATGCTTTAGAATATTGTCATAATCATCTTGTTTGTCATAGAGATTTAAAACCTGAAAATCTTCTTCTTGATTCTTTTGGTAATATTAAAATTGCTGATTTTGGAATGGCTGGATTAATTAATGAAAGGCATTTACTTGAAACATCTTGTGGTTCACCTCATTATGCTGCACCTGAAGTTATTGAAGTAATATTTAATATTTTATTTAATTTGATTTGATTTGATATTGATTTAATTTGATTTAATATTTAATATTTATTATTTAATATTGATTTAATTTAATTTGATTTAATTTAATTTAATATTGATTTAATTTGATTTGATTTGATTTGATTTGATTTAATTTGATTTAATTTGATTTAATTTGATTTAATTTAATTTAATTTAATTTAATTTGATTTGATTTAATTTAATTTAATTTAATTTAATTTGATTTGATTTAATTTAATTTAATTTGATTTGATTTAATTTGAATTTGATTTGATTTAATTTAATTTTATTTTATTTAATTTAATTTAATTTAGTTTGATTTGATTTGATTTAATTTGATTTGATTTAATTTAATTTGATTTGATTTAATTTAATTTGATTTGATTTAATTTAATTTGATTTAATATTTAAATATTTGAAAGGGAATTGAATATGATGGAACTAAATCAGATATTTGGAGTTGTGGAGTTATTTTATATGGTTTACTTACAGGAAAATTACCATTTGATGGAGAATCAATAAAAGATGTTTTATTGAAGGTTGTAGATGCAAAATATACAATTCCAGAAAATTTATCACCAGAAAAAAAAGAATTAATAAAAGGAATGCTTGAAAAGGATGTTAATAAACGATTTACAATTGAACAAATCAAACAAAATGAATGGTTTAGATCTAATTTCCCAACAAATTATAAACCTCCTCAAGCTATTTTAAGAAAAAAACTCATTCAATCAGTTCCTGAAAACGAAATTAATGAATTTGTTGTTGGAAATCTATCAACACTTGGCTTTGATCAACAACACATTCTCAGATCTTTAATTAGTGAACAACCAAATCTTGAAAAAATTATGTACACTCTTTATATGAGAAAACTCAAAAAATCTCAAAAAACCGAAAAGCAACAAGTTGATTTTCAAAAAGTTGATTCTCAAAAAGTTGATTCTCAAAAAGAAAATTCAGATAAACTAAGTGAAAAATCAAGTGATTTCTCAAAATCAACTTCTTTTGATGATTCTGAAAAACAAAAGCAAAAAGAAGAAAAGCAAAAAAAAGTGGAATTGGAAAAATCTCAAAAAAAATTGGAAAAACAAAAGAAACAACAAGAAAAGCAAAAGAAATTAGAAGAACAACAAAAACAAAAAGAAGAAAAACAAAAAAAAGTGGAATTCGAAAAACAAAAAAAAGAAGAACAAAAAAAAGAAGAAAAACAAGAAAAACAAAAACAAAAAGAAGAAAAACAAAAAAAAGAAGAATTAGAAAAGCAAAAAAAGAAAGAAGAAAAGCAAAAAAAAGTGGAATTGGATAAATCTCAAAAAGAATTGGAAAAACAAAAGAAACAACAAGAAAAACAAAAGAAAGAAGAATTGGAAAAACAAAAAAAACAAGAAAAAAAGCAAAAAGTTGGATTACAAAAATCTCAGAAAGAATTAGAAAAATCTCAAAAAGAAAATTCAGATAAAAAAAGTGAAAAATCAACTGGTTTTACAAAATCAACTTCTTCTGATAATTCTGAAAAACAAAAACAAAAAGAAGAAAAACAAAAAAAAGTGGAATTCGAAAAACAAAAAAAGAAAGAAGAAAAACAAAAAAAAGTGGAATTAGAAAAACAAAAAAAACAAGAAGAAAAACAAAAGAAATTACAAGAAAAACAGAAAAAACAAGAAGAGAAAAAAAGTAATTAATTTTAAATATAAAAAATTTAATCCAATTTAATTTATTAAAAAAATTAAATTCAAAAAATAGTTAAAATGTCTATCAAAAAAAAAAAGAAGAATGAACAATTTGATCTTTCTTTTGATATAGAAAAAGAATCAAAAACAACTAAAAAAAGTTGGTTTGGCAAAGTTTTCAAAAGAAAATCCAAAAAAATGGAAGTTCAAGAAGGAAAAAAATATCAAAAACTTCATCTTGATAATAAATTTGAACAAGGAGGAGAAGTTATACTTGAAAATCCAACAGAACAATTAGCAAAGAATTATTATGTTTCTTTTTCAATAAATCAACCAATTATGGAAATTATGAGAAATTTCCAAGAAGGATTAACAAAACTTAATTTTAATTGGGCTTATCCAAATATATTTACAATTAAAGCAAATTTAAATAAAACAAAATTTAGAGTTAAAATCCAAAAATGTCCAATTTTAAATACCGAACCAATTAAAGTTTATTTAATTTCAAAACGAGGAACTGCTCAAGAATTTATTGAATTTTGCAATTCATTAATTAAAGTTTCAAATTTTTAATTTAAATTTTTAATTTTCAATTTGCTTTTGCTTTTTTTTTGATCAACTTTTTTCATTTTAATCCTCTTTTTCTTTTTTTTTTTTTTTTTTTTTCTTTTTGTTTAAATTAAAAAATTAAAAAAGAAAAATAACAAAATGGATAAATACCCCCAAACTCTTTTTTTTTATTTTTAAAATATAAAAAGAAATTTAAAAATTAAAAATAGATAAATAATTAAATTTTGCTTTTATTTTTTAAAATAAGATCTTTTTTTTTTTTAAATAAAGAAAAAGAAAAAAATTTTTTTTGTTTGTTTTTTTTATTTATTTTTTTGTTTTTAAATTGGGAATTATGTGTGTGTTTTTTTTAATTAAAACTTTTATTTAAAAAAAAAAAAAGAAAATAAATTAAATAAAATGATGAATTTTTTGATTGAAATCATTTTTTTTCTTTTTTTTTGAATTTTTTTCTTTACATTTTTACCCCTAAATTAAAAAAAAAAACAAAAATAATAATAAAAACATTAAAAAAACAATGATTGGACCTTATAAATTACTTCAAACTTTAGGAACAGGAAGTACAGGAAAAGTAAAATTAGCAATTAATACAGAAACAGAAAAACAAGTAGCAGTTAAAATAATGCCAAAAAAGTTAGTTTTCGCAACAGAAAAAGCAAGAATAAATGCACAAAAAGAAATAGCAGTTTTGAAGTTATTAAATCATCCAAGTGTATTAAAAGTATTTGATGTTTTTGAGTCAGATGAATATTTATTTATGGTTATGGAATATATGCCTGGTGGTGAATTATTTGATTTTCTTGTGAACCAAGAATTTATCTCAACAAAACAATCTTTGATTTTCTTTCAACAATTGATTTATGCTTTGGAATATTGTCATAATCATCTTGTTTGTCATAGAGATTTAAAACCTGAAAATATCCTTCTTGATTCTTTTGGTAATATTAAAATTGCTGATTTTGGAATGGCTGGATTAATTAATGAGAGACAATTACTTGAAACATCTTGTGGTTTCACCTCATAATATTTATGCTTAATATTTAATATTTGAATTTATTATTTAATATTAATTTAATATTTAATATTTAATATTTAATTTAATATTTAATTTAATATTTAATTTAATATTTAATATTTAATATTTAATATTTAATTTAATATTTAATATTTAATTTAATATTTAATTTAATATTAATTTAATATTTAATATTTAATATTTAATTTAATATTTAATATTTAATTTAATATTTAATTTATTTAATATTTATTTTAATTTAATTTAATATTTAATTTAACATTTAATTTAATATTTAATTTAATTTAATATTTATATCTAATTTTAATATTTATTTATTTAATATTTAATTTAATATTTTAATATTTTTATTTATTTAATATTTAATTTAATATTTAATATTTAATATTTAATTTAATATTTAATATTTAATATTTAATATTTAATTTAATATTTATTTTTAATATTTATATTTTAATTTAAATTTAATATTATTTGATATTTAATATTTGAAAGGGAAATTTGAAAGGGAAATGAATATGATGGAGTTAAATCAGATATTTGGAGTTGTGGTGTTATTTTATATGTTTTTCTTGTAGGAAGATTACCATTTGAAGGAGAATCAATAAAAGATGTTTTAATGAAAGTTTTAGAAGCAAAATATACAATTCCAGAAAATTTAGCACCAGCAAAAAAAGAATTAATAAAAGGAATACTTGAAAAAGATGTTAATAAACGATTCACAATTGAACAAATCAAACAAAATGAATGGTTTAGATCTAATTTCCCAACAAATTATAATCCTCCTCATGCAATTTTAAGACAAAGATTTATTAAACCAATTCCTGAAAACAAAATTAATCAATCCATTGTTGGAAATCTAACAACTCTTGTAACTGATAAAGAACAAATACTCAGATCTTTAACTAGTGATCAACCAAATCTTGAAAAAATTATGTACACTCTTTATATGAGAAAAGTCAAAAAAAGATACAAAACCGAAAGTAGAAAAACTGGTTTAAAATCAAGTTCTCCAGAAAATTCAGATAATTCTAACGAAAGTCAAGAAGAAAACCATAAAAACGATAATAATAGCAATAATAGAAATAATAGTAATAGTAATAGTAATAGCAATAATAATAGTAAAAAAGAATTAAGACAAAAAAAGAAAGAAGAAAAGCAATCAAAAAAAGAAGAACAAAGAAAAAAGAAAGACGAACAGAAAAAAATCAAAGAAAACAAAAAAGCTCAAAGTATTTATTTTCAATTTAAAAATTTTTTATAACAACTTTTCTTATTAATTTATCAATTTATTTATTATTTATTAAAAATAGAAAAAAAAGTTCGATATTCTAAAGATGATTTAGGAAGAAACAAAAGTAATCCATTTCAAAAAATTAAAAATCTAATTTTAAATTTATTTATTTACTGATCTAATTTAATTTTATTTATTTATTTTGACAGCTTCTTCAAAAGTTAAAATTTCTATAAAAAGAAAGAATAAAAAAAGCGAACAATTTGATCTTTCTTTTGATTTAGAAAAAGAAACAAATAAAACCAAAAAAAGTTGGTTTGGCAAACTTTTCAAAAGAAAATTCAAAAAAAAGAAAACCAAAGAAGAAAAAAAATATCAAAAGCTTCATCTTGATAATAAATTTGAACAAGGAGGAGAAATTTTCCTTAAAGATCCAACAGAAAAATTAGCAAAGAATTATTACGTTTCTTTTTCAATAAATCAACCAATTATGGAAATTATGAGAAATTTCCAAGAAGGATTAACAAAATTGAATTTTAATTGGGCTTATCCAAATATATTCACAATTAAAGCAAATTTCAATAAAATGAAAACTAAAATTAAATTACCAAACGGACCAATTTTAATAAATAAAGAACCAATTAAAATTTATTTAATTTCAAAACGAGGAACTGCTCAAGAATTTATTGAATTTTGCAATTCATTGATTAAAGTTTCAAATTTTTAATTTCTCATTTTATTTCATTTCAATTTTTTTTTGATTTTCAATTTTGGAAATAAAATAAAACATTTTTCGATATTTGAATCAGTTTTTATCTTTTTTATTATTTTTAATAAGATCTTATTAATTTTGATCAATTTTTATCTTTATTATTTTGTTGAGTAATCTATTGTTAATTTTTATTAAATTTGCTTTTGATTTTTGTTTTTTGAGAAATTCCCCCATTTTATCTTTTTTTCTTTTTTTTTCTTTTTATTTGCTTTTCCAAAAAAAAAAACCAAAATTTAAAAAAAATAATTTAGACAAAAATCACCCCCAAAATAAAATATTAAAAAAGTGAAATAAATTTAAACAAAAAAAAAACGAAAAAAGACTTTAAAATATTTTGAAAGCAAAATTCCATTATATCCCTCTAATCAAAAAAATTACCCCTCATTATATTTTTTAATTAAAAAAATTCCATTTCCAAGATCTTTGATAAATTTTTACATTGAAAAATTTTTTTAATTTCCAAATAATCAAAAATAATAAAAAGAAAAAACAGTTGTTTAGTTTTAGTTTTTAATTTTTATTTTTTTTCACTTTTTCCACAATCATTTTTTTCTTTTCAAAAATTGAAAAAATTTATTCACTTTTTAAAGTAAAAATTTTTTTGATGAAAATATTTAATTGAAATAAATTGAAATAAATTGAAATAAATTGAAATAAATTGAAATAAATAATTGAATAATTGAAATAAATTGAAATAAATTGAAATAATGATCTTTTCTTATTAATTTATTACTATTATTAATTGTTATTTAATTATTTAATTGAAATAATGATCTTTTCTTATTAATTTATTACTATTATTAATTGTTATTTAATTATTTAATTGAAATAATGATCTTTTCTTATTAATTTATTACTATTATTAATTGTATTTAATTAAAATAATATTTAATTAAGAATTTCAAAATTAACCCCTTTTTTATAATTGTTTTTTTCATTCCGCCTTTAAATTAAAAATAATTTTTTTTTCTCTTTTTCATTTTTTTTCTTTCATTTTTAATTTTCTTTTTATATTTTTATTTTAAATAAATTAGTTACAATAAAAAAACAATGATTGGACCTTATAAATTACTTCAAACTTTAGGAACAGGAAGTACAGGAAAAGTAAAATTAGCAATTAATACAGAAACAGAAAAACAAGTAGCAGTTAAAATAATGCAAAAACAATTAGTTTTCGCAACAGAAAAATCACGAGCAAATGTAGAAAAAGAAATAGCAGTTTTGAAATTATTAAACCATCCAAATGTATTAAAAGTATTTGATGTTTTTGAGTCGGAAGAGTATTTATTTATGGTTATGGAATATATGCCTGGTGGTGAATTATTTGATTTTCTTGTGAACCAAGAATTTATCTCAACAAAACAATCTTTGATTCTGTTTCAACAATTGATTTATGCTTTAGAATATTGTCATAATCATCTTGTTTGTCATCGTGATTTAAAACCTGAAAATCTTCTTCTTGATTCTTTCGGTAATATTAAAATTGCTGATTTTGGAATGTCGGGTTTAATTAATGAAAACTATTTACTCGGTACTTTTTGTGGTTCACCTCATTATGCTGCTCCTGAAGTCGTGGGCGTAATATTTAATCTTTTTTATTTTATTTTTTATTTATTTTTTTATTTTATTTATTTTTTTGATCTTTTTTATTTATTCTTTTTGATTTATATCTTTATTGAGTTATTATTGATATTTTAATTTTATATTTTTGATATTTTTCAGTTATTTAAATTTATTAATTTTTTTTTTGGATTTTCTTTTATTATATTTTATTTATATTTATTTTTGATATCTTTATTTTTTTTAATTCATTTTTTTTTAAAAACTCTTGATCACTTTGATCCATTTTTAAATAATTCTTTTTTCTTTTTTATTTATTTGATCTATTCTTATCTTATTTATTTATTTATTTTTTTGATTTAATTTAATAGGGAAATGAATATGATGGAACTAAATCAGATATTTGGAGTTGTGGAGTTATTTTATATGTTTTACTTGTAGGAAGATTACCATTTGAAGGAGAATCAATAAAAGATGTTTTATTGAAAGTTTTAGAAGCAAAATATACAATTCCAGAAAATTTAATCCCAGCAAAAAAAGAACTAATAAAAGGAATGCTTGAAAAAGATGCTAATAAACGATTTACAATTGAACAAATCAAACAAAATGAATGGTTTAGATCTAATTTCCCAATAAATTATCAACCTCCTCAAGCTATTTTAAGAAAAAGATTTATTCAATCAGTTCCTGAAAAAAAAATTAATCAACAAATTGTCGAAAATCTTTCAACTCTTGGTTTGAACCAAACAAAAATCCTCGATTCTTTAATTACTGAACAATCAAATCTTGAAAAAATTATGTACACTCTTTATATCAGCAAAATCAAAAAAAGACAAAAAATTGAAAGGCAAGAAAATAATTTGATAAAATCAATTTCTCAAGAATATTCAGATAAAAAAACAAAGAAAGAAGAAAAACGTTTGAAAAAGAAAGAGGAAAAGGAATTGAAAAAAGAAGAAAAAAGAAAAAAGAAGGAATCCAAAAAGTTAAAGACACTCGAACAACTAAGTATTTATTTTTATTTAAAATATAAAGTTAATAATTTATTAAAATTATTATTTATATTTTTATCTATTAAAAATAGAACAAAAAGTTCGATATTCTAAAGATGAATTAAGAAGGAACAAAAGTAAATCATTTCAAAAAAAATTTCAAATCCCAAATCAAAAAAAATTTAATTTTAATTTTAATTTTTTTCTCTTAATTTGACAGCTTCTTCAAAAGTTAAAATTTCTATAAAAAGAAAGAATAAACCAACTCAACAACAATCAAATCTTTCTTTTGATATTGAAAAAGAAACAGAAAAAACCAAAAAAAGTTGGTTTGGCAAACTTTTCAAAAGAAAATCCAAAAAAAAGAAATCCAAAAAAGAAAAATTGCAAAAACTTCATCTTGATAATAAATTTGAACAAGGAGGAGAAATTTTTCTTAAAGATCCAACAGAACAATTAGAGAAGAATTATTATGTTTCTTTTTCAATAAATCAACCAATTATGGAAATTATGAGAAACTTCCAAGAAGGATTAACAAAACTTAATTTTAATTGGGCTTATCCAAATATATTTACAATTAAAGCCGTTTTCAATAAAATGAAAATTAGGGTTAAAACTCAAAAATGTTCTGTTTTAGGAAATACTGAATCAGTTAAAGTTCGTTTAATTTGTAAAAGAGGAACTGCTCAACAATTTATTGAATTTTGCAATTCATTGATTCAAGTTTCAAATTTTTAATTTCAATTTCAATTTCATTTGAATTTCATTTTAATTTCAATTTTAATTTCAATTTAATTTGTTTGAATTTTTTTGAATAAATCAAATTATCAAAAATTGAAAATCTTTTTTTTAATAAATTTTCATTTTAATTTTTTAAATTTTTTAAAGAAAAAGAAAACTTGATAAAACAAATTATTGAAATTGTTTTAAGCTTTTTTGAACAGGATCTTTTGTTACAGCGAGTTTTTCCATAAAAGGAATTAATTTTAATAATTCGCTATCATTTGGATCATCAATCCAAGTTGTTATTGGAATTGAATTAGCTGATTGAAAAAGATAAGAAGAAGGTGTGTTATCAATTATAATAATTTCATCAATTTTACGTCCAAGTGTTGATAAATCCTTAACTAAATAACCTCTGTGTTGAATACAAGATTCTCTATATAATCTTTTTTTGATTCTTTTTTTTTTATCCAAATAATCTATTACTTCATCTGCATACTTTAATATTTTTTTTTAAATATTTTTATTTTTATTAAAATTGGTTTTTTTTTCTAAATTTTATTTGGAATACAAACAATAGAATCGCTTGATGTAAAAATTACAACTTCGAAAATTTTTGTAACTTTAGATAAAAATTTATCAACACCTGGTCTTTTTTGTACAAAAATTGTATAATCTTGATTTTCTATGCAAACATCAAATTGATAATCACAACTTTTGATTTCCTATTTAATATTTAAATCAAATCAAATCAAATCAAATCAAATCAAATCAAATCAAATCAAATATTTAAATCAATTTAATATTTAAATCAAATTAATATTTAAATCAAATCAAATCAAATCAATATTTAAATTAAATTTATTATTTAAATCAAATCAAATATTTAAATCAAATCAAATATTTAAATTAAATTATTATTTAAGTCAAATCAAATATTTAAATCAAATTTATTATTTAAATCAAATCATTATTTAAATTAAATTTATTATTTAAATCAAATCATTATTTAAATCAAATTTATTATTTAAATCAAATTAAATCGATATTTTAAATTTAATATTTAAATCAAATTTAATATTTAAATCAAATTTAATATTTAAATCAAAATTAATATTTAAATCAAATCAAATCAAATCAAATCAAATCAAATCAAATCAAATCAAATCAAATCAAATCAAATCAAATTAATATTTAAATTAAATAAATATTTAAATCAATTTATTATTTAAATCAAATTTAATATTTAAATTAAATTATTATTTAAGTCAAATCAAATATTTAAATCAAATTTATTATTTAAATCAAATTTAATATTTAAATTAAATTTATTATTTAAATCAAATTAATTATTTAAATTAAATTTATTATTTAAATTAAATTTAATATTTAAATTAAATTATTTAAATCAAATAAATATTTAAATCAAATTTAATATTTAAATCAAATCAAATCAAATCAAATCAAATCAAATCAAATCAAATTAATATTTAAATCAAATTTATTATTTAAATCAAATTTATTATTTAAATCAAATTTATTATTTAAATTAAATTTAATATTTAAATCAATTTATTTATTATTTAAATCAAAATTTGGAAATAATTTTAAAAGTAAAAGAAAGCTACATCAAAAGAGCTATGAACTAATGTTTCATCTAAATCAAGAACCAATGTTTTTTTAGTAAAATCTAAATCGGATTTTTCACCAAGAAGATTAAATAATGGTTGTTTTGTACAATAAAAATTATATTCATATTTATCAACTTCATCATTTGATGATTCTGTTTCTGTTTCTGATTCAATTGCTAAAAATGACTTGTAAATTTTTATTTAAATATTTTTATTTTATTTTAAAAAAATCAAAAATAATTTAAAAACAACAAAAAAAAGTTATTTTCCTTACTTTTTCATCCTTTTTGGGTTCTGATTCGGGTTTAGATTTAGTTTTACTTTTTGATTTTGTTTGCGATTTTAGACAAAAAGAAAATATAAAAGAAATAATGCTAAATTCTT
>JAPDFW010000070.1:1247500-1651858 GCA_028826165.1 Anaeramoeba ignava
TCAAAATCAAAATCAAATTGAAAATGAAAATCAAATGAAAATGAAAATCAAAATCAAAATCAAATTGAAAATCAAAATCAAAATCAAAATCAAAATCAAAATCAAATTGAAAATCAAAATGAAATTGAAAATGAAAATGAAAATCAAAATCAAAATCAAATTGAAAATCAAAATCAAAATCAAAATCAAAATCAAAATCAAATTGAAAATCAAAATGAAAATGAAAATGAAAATCAAAATCAAAATCAAAATCAAATAGAAAATCAAAACCAAAATCAAAATCAAAATCAAAATCAAATTGAAAATCAAAATGAAATTGAAAATGAAAATGAAAATCAAATTGAAAATGAAAATGAAAATCAAATTCAAATTCAAAATATTCAAAAAATCAAAATCAAAATAATGAAAATCAAAATCAAAATGAAGAAAAAACATTTTTTATTACAAATCTCGAAAACCTTTTGGAATTTGCTGAAAAAAATCCAAAAGATAAAACTTTTCTTTTTTCAATCAAACATTTAATTGATTCAATTTCCGAACAAAATCAAGCATACGAATTAAGAGAACTTGGATTATCAATCCAATCAACACTTCAAGGATTATCATCAAATTGTCTTTTTAATCCACTTTTTTCGAAAATTGAACCCATTTTCAGTAAAGAAGAAATTAATATGTATAATAAATATAAAAAAGAAGGAAAAAAAAACATGGAACAAAATAAATTAATGGATCTTGGAGATAAAATACAATCCAAAACATTAGAAATTTATAATATTTTCGAACAATACACAATGCTTAATGTTTATGACTCAATTTATCCTCATATTCTTCAAACAAACAAAAAAAAGGATCAACTTTTATCAATTCGAATCAAAAAATTAATTCAACTTCAAATTTTGACACCAGAATTTTTTCACTTAAATTCAAAATTATTAGAACAGAAAAACCTTCTTGAGCATGCTAAATCAAATCTGAACAAAATCAATTCCAAAAAAACTCCACAAGACAAAATGGATTGCATTTCTGGATGTTGTCAAGATCTTCTAAAAATTTTAATTGAAAAGGGTGAAGATTCAAGTGCTGATAATCTTCTACCCTTTTTCATCTATACTATTTTAAATACAAATCCAGAAAATCTTTATTCAAATGCTGATTATATTGAAAATTTTCGGTATTCACCAGTCATTTCCATGTCTGAATCTGGCTATTTCTTCATCAACTTCATGTCATCAATCTCATTTTTAGAAACTCTTCAAGCAAAAGATTTCGAATTTGAATCTTCTTCTTTTGAACAATATTTAAAAGATCCCGATTCTCAAAAATTGCCTCAAAAAATTGATAAATCAAAATCAAAATCAACAATTGATGATTCTGAAGAAAAATCAAAAAATGTCAAAATAAATAATTTCTCCAAATCTATAAGTCCTAAAAAAATCAAAAATATTAATCGTCATAAAATCAATCATCCTCTTCATTTCTCCCAGAAAATTAATCCAAATAGTGGATTGAGACAGACAAGAAGTTTTAATAAGAAAAAAAAAGAAAAAAGGATTAGCAAAAAAGATTTAAAAAAATTTCAAAAACATTTTAAATTTCAAAAAGTTAATTATGAAGAAAAAATGGAAGAAAATGATTCATTTGTTATTGTTGATATTTTGGATCAAGAAAATCAAAATCAAATTGAAATTCAAGATGAACTCCAAATAATTGAATTTGAAGAAGATTTCCCAAATAAAAAAAATCTAAATCAAAATCAAAATAAAAATCAAAATCTAAATGAAAATCAAAATCAAAATCAAAATCAAAATCAAAATCAAAATCAAAATCAAAATCAAAATCTAAATCAAAATCAAAATGAAAATCTAAATCAAAATCAAAATGAAAATCAAAATCAAAATCAAAATCAAAATGAAAATCAAAATCAAAATCAAAATCAAATTCAAAATCAAATTGAAATTCAAGATGAACTCCAAATAATTGAATTTGAAGAAGATTTCTCAAATAAAGAAAATCAAAATCAAAATCAAAATCTAAATCTAAATCAAATTGAAAATCAAAATGAAAATCAAAATCAAATTGATTACCAATTCGCAAATATTCAATCATTCTCAGAAATTCAACCAAATGATTTCGAACTTTTATTCCAAGAATATAAAAGATTACTTCAAGAAAACCAAAAACTAAAAATTTTACTCTCAAAAAAATTCCAATAATTTTTCTTTTAATTTTTCTTTTAATTTTTCTTTTAATTTTTCTTTTAATTTTTCTTTTAATTTTTCTTTTTTAATTTTCTAAATGAAAAATTCGAATAAAATCAAAAAAAAAAATTTAAAGTTTTTGAAGAGCTTTTTGAATATTTTCTGGTAAACCTTGAATAATGATAAAAGTTGGAGTCATTTGATTTTGTGGTGGATTATTTGGATTTGGAATAATTTTGATCGATCTTTGTTTTTTTGTAGAAGGATTTATTTGTGACTTGTTTTTAAAATCAATCCAATATTTAATAGCTGATTTAAAACCAGTTGGAATCATAACTTCAGTTTGACCATGTTTTTTATTGTATTCTTTATTCAAAAACTTTTGAGTATCATTATCATATTCAGAAAATTCGTTTTGGTGTTTTTGCCATTTAAAAATATGATCCAAAAAAACAGACTCAAAACGGTTTTTGAATTGTTCAATTGCAAAATTACGAATTTTTTGTTTGGATCCAATTCGATAATTTACTTGTTGGATTGTTGGAAGTATTAAGTAAATTATGTTTGGATTAGGTGAATTATCACAATTGAAAAAACTTTCCACAGCATTGAAAATAGGAGGAATAACTTGCCGAATATTGAATGATTGAGGAGAAACTTTTGTGAATAAATGAACACCAACAAATTGATAAAGTGAGCGAGAAATTTCATCCAAACAATTAAAACAAGCCTTTTCTATTATTTCCTCGCCTTTTGGATCTTTTTTTGCGGGAAGAACAATATGATAAAATATGTCTAGTGTTGCGTTTAATTTTTTAATAATCGAGATTTGACCAGGTTTTAAATTTTTATTTTTTGTTCTCCATTTTTCATAATTTTTTCCAAAATACAATCGAGCCCATTCACTTTCGGGATTTTGTGGGTCGATAAATGAAATATGTGCTTGAGGTGGTAATTGTATTTTTGGTTGATTATTCCTGTGATTATCCAAAATATTTTGTGCAGTACTAGTTATTGATGGAAGAAATTTCCCATCAAAAAGTATAATTTTTCGATTAGTATTTGATGATTCAGTAACATATGTTGGTGTTTCTTCAAAAGTGATTTTCAAATGAAAATTCTTTGCCATTTCCTTCACATTTTCATCGGTTAATTTTTGCAAATTTTGAACCAATTGTCTTTTTTCTTTCTTAAAAGAATTTTGTTTTTTCTTCGTTAATTTTTCAATAAGTTTATTATGTTTTTCGGGAATAAATTGCTCCACTTTGAAAAGTTCTTGTTGATATCGCAATGCATTTAAAGCTTCTTCTTCTGATGAATAAACAATTATTGCGTATTTATTTTCTCTTTTTTTTGCTTCTGGTGAAAAAATAAATTGTATTTTTCCAAAATTCCCAAATGTTTTTTTAATTTTTTCTGAATTGATTTTGAAATTGGAAAATTTGATTAGAATTTTTCGATTTGAAATTGTTTCAATTTTTGAATTTGGATATTTTTTGTTTGCTAGTTTTTTTGCTTTTTCTACTTCTCTCGAATTGTTGAAAAATAAAGTTCCGTTGATTTCTTTATCCCTTTCTGTCATTGTCATTTCGCAATATATTACATTAAATTCTTCAAATTGTTTATACATGTTTGTCAATGTCAAGTTTTCTGGTAATGATTTGATTGCAATGCCAAAATTTTGAAAATTTGATTTTGGTAGTTTTTCCTTCTGTTTTTCATTTTCATTTTCATTTTCATTTTCAAATTCATTTTCAAATTCAAATTGATTTTGATTTTCATTTTCTATTTCAAATTGATTTTTTAGTTTTTGTGATTTCATATTTAATTATATAATTTTATTTTAAAACAAAAAAAAAAAAGGAAAAAAAGGAAAAAAATGAAAAAAACAAAATCCACTTTTTAATTTTAAAAAAATTTTTTTTTCATTTTTTCATTTTTTCATTTTTTTTCTTTTCAAAAATATAAAAATAATAATGTCTTCAATTTTATTTATTCTTGATTTAGATTCTTTTCAAAATTATTCAACAAAATTTTTTAAAATTAAAAATATAATAGAAAGAATTTTAATTTTATTTGATAAAAAAAGCTTAAATTTACAATGGGCGTATTTATTATTTTAATTAAAAATAAATTCAAAAAATAATTTTTTTTTTTAATTTATTATTTTAATAAAAAAAAATTTCCAAGATTACAAATTGTTTCTTCCAAAAAATCATCTATAGAATATGTTTCTCGAAGAAATTTTTATCCTTTTAATATTAAATCATTGGATTTGTTGTCTTCATTATTTTTGAATTTAGAAAATGAAAATCAATTTGAAAATGAAAATCAAAATCAAAATCAAAATCAAAATCAAAATCAAAATCAAAATCAAAATCAAAATCAAAATCAAAATCAAAATCAAAATCAAAATCTAAATCTAAATCTAAATCAAAATCAAAATCAAAATCAAAATGAAAATCAAAATCAAAATCAAAATCAATTTGAAAATCAATTTGAAAATCAATTTGAAAATCAAAATCAAAATCAAAATCAAAATCAAAATCAAAATCAAAATCAAAATCAAAATCAAAATCAAAATCAAAATCAAAATCAAAATCAAAATCAAAATCAAAATCAAAATCAAAATCAAAATCAAAATGAAAATCAAAATGAAAATCTAAATCTAAATCAAAATCAAAATCAAAATCAAAATAAAAATCAAAATCAAAATCAAAATCAAAATCAAAATCTAAATCAAAATCAAAATCAAAATCAAAATCAAAATCAAAATCAAAATCAAAATCAAAATCAAAATCAAAATCAAAATGAAAGAAAATCAAAATCAAAATCAAAATCAAAATCAAAATGAAAATCTAAATCAAAATCAAAATCAAAATCAAATTCAAAATATAAATCAAATTCAAAATCAAAATAAAAATCAAAATCAAAATAAAAATCAAAATATAAATCAAAATCAAAATCAATTTGAAATTAATCTAATCGAAGAAATTGAAAATCAAATAAATCTTTCTCTTTCCCAAAATTATCATAATCAAATAAATATATCAAACCTTGATCAAATTCAAATTCCTAATTCTAATCAATCACAAGAAATTGAAAACCAATTTTTAGATTTAATTAAAAAAAATCATACAATCAAAAAATTAGAAACTCAATATATTAATTTCAATCAAAAAATCAAAGAAATTAAAAATCAATATAATTCCATAAATCAAAAAATTAAAGAATTTCAAAATTATTTCCTCAATTTAAATCAAAATTCAAAAGAAATTGAAGATGATATTAATTATTATCAAAATTTTCAACAATTTCAAAATCAAATTGATAATTATAACAAAAAATTTGAAGAAATTGAAAATCAAAATCTGGAACAAAAACCAAAAATGGAAATTGAAAATCAAGAAAAAAATACATATGAAAAAAATTTCCACAATTTCTTTTTAAATCAAATCTTTAATTTGAAAATTCAACAACAAGAAAACGAACAAAAGCAAAAAACAATGATTGAAAATCTTAAAAAAATTTTACATGATTATTCTTGGGAAAATATAGAACAAAATGAAAGTCATATTTTCCAAGATTCTAAAAAGGATAGATTAGAAAATAATCCGATAAGAAACAATCAAATCATTTATATTATTGATGATCTCCATATTTTTCTATTTTCAAAAAGCAAAATATTATCATCTCTTCAAACACAACTCCAAAATAAAAATATCTCAATTAATTTATTAATATTTACTCACACTCCTTTTGGAAATTTATCATTTACAAAATCTCAAATTAAACAAGCACGAAAAAATTTGAAAAAAACTCAAGGAAAAATTATTTTTATAGATGATCTCTTTATAATATCCGAATTAGTTCCAATATCTTCATCACTTGAATATCATTTCCAATCAAAAAAATCATTTAGTCATCATAAGAATAAATTTAGACTTCATTTTTTGAATATAAAAAATGAACCACTTTTCTCTTGTTCTCTAATAATGAATGAATCAGACTTAAAACTCTCAGAAAAATTCGATTTAAACGTCAAAATATATTCAGCTTTATCTTCGTTTAAAATTCAAGAATTTATTCGAAACAAATTTGAAATTAATCCATTAAATTTTTCAAGAATTTTTTTCTGTCAAGTTTCAATTAAAAATATCCCATTTTTAACTACTCTTGCAAAAAATAATTTAGTACTTTTTGGAATAATGAATAACTTTCATTCATTTATTGTTGTCTTTGAACCATTAACTATGTTTATTGGCAAAGTTACATTATATTCTTTACAAAATGAAAAAATATTAAATGATTTTCTAAATTCCAAAAATCAAATTAGTTATGATTATCTATATTTTGAAGAAGAAGAAAAAGAAAAAGTTAATGAAGAATCCAATTCAATAAAATCATTTATTTTTCATCAAGAAATATTTTTTACTTATCAACAGATTTATAAGCATTTTGATGAACAAGAAATGGAAATAGAAAATGAAAAAAAATCAATTCCAGAATTTAAATTATTAGAGGATATATTCCTTTCTTTTCAAAATCCTATTAAATTTGAAAATGAAAATCAAAATGTAAATAAAATTAACAATTTTTTAGATGATCAATTTATGAAATATTTGAAAGAATTAAATGAAAATCAAAATTTAAATGAAAATCAAAATGAAAATCAAAATCAAAATCAAAATGAAAATGAAAATGAAAATCAAAATCAAAATTTAAATCAAAATTTAAATCAAAATGAAAATCAAAATCAAAATCAAACAATCATAATAATTTTGAAAGAAATTAAATCTTTAAAACAAAAATATAAAGAATTTTTATCAGAAAAAAAACCAAACAAACCTTTATTTATTTCTCCATTAACAAAAATGATAACATATAAAATCATGGAAACAAAAGATTTGATAACAAGACAAAAATATATTCAAAATTTTGTGAATTACATTTCTAAAAATTTAATAATTCCTCCAAAAAAATTAAGGAATAAATATAAAAAATTAACAATTATTTCAACAAAAAAAGATTCAACAAAAAATATTAATGAAATTGTTCAAAAAAAAATTGTAGAATATCAACTTCAAATTCTATTCAGATTTGATTTAATTAAATTTCGTTTATTACAAAATCCAAAATTAATTGAGACAAACAATCAATTCATTTCAAAATTAGTTCAAGAAATGATTGATCTTATTGAAGACTTTTCTTTTTTAATAGATTTTGAAGAAGAAAAAACTGGATTATCTTCTTTTATTTTTCATCTTAGATCTATTTATATTGAAAATGAATTTAATTCAATTTTCTCTCAAATTTCAGAATATTTTAATTTAACTTTTGTCTCAACAATTCAATCAAAAATTGAAGAATCAAAAATTGAAGAATCAAAAATTAAAGAATCAAAAATTGAAGAATCAAAAATTAAAGAACCTAAAATTAAAGAATCAAAAATTAAAGAACCAAAAATTAAAGAATCAAAAATTAAAGAACCAAAAATTAAAGAACCTAAAATTAAAGAATCAAAAATTAAAGAACCAAAAATTAAAGAATCTAAAATTAAAGAATCAAAAATTCCCAATTCAAAAATTAAAGAATCAAAAATTGAAGAATCTAAAATTGAAGAATCAAAAATTAAAGAATCAAAAATTAAAGAATCTAAAATTCCCAATTCAAAAATTCAATCAAAAATCCAAAAATCAAATCTCAATTTACAAAAATTAATCAATTCAAATTTATTTGTTCAAAAAACTATATCATTTTCAAAATTTAAAAATAATTATAAATCAAATTCACCTGAAAAATCAAAAAAAGAAAAAGAAAAATCAAAAAAGAAAAAGAAAAAGAAAAAGTGAAAAAATCCAAAAGTCAAAAACTGTCAAAGTTATTTGTTCAAAAACTATATCATTTTCAAAATTTAAAAATAATTTTAAATAGAAAAATCAAAATGAAAAAGAAAAATCAAGAAAAAGAAAACCAAATAATTTTAAATAGAATGCCAATGTCAATTTTTTTTTTTAAATTAAATTTTAAAATAAATTGGTTATCAATGTCATTTATTTTATCATTTATTTTTTATTTTTAATTTTTAATTTTTAATTTTTAATTTTCAATTTTTAATTTTCAAAAAAAAAAATGGAAAAAGATGAAGAAAAAGAATTTAATCAAGAAAAGCAAAAAATATTCAAAGAATTTAATGAATTTAAAAAAAAAGAAGAACAAATTGTGGAACAAGAAAAATTAATTGAAAAAAAATTGGAATCTTTTGAATCAGAATCTTTAATTCATAAATCTAAAATAAAAAGAATGAAAAAAAAAGAAAAAGAACTTGAAAAAATTCAATTAGAAAATCAAAAAGAAATTGAAAAAATTAAAAATGAATTTATAAAAACAAATCAAAAAAAAAATCAATTAATAAAATCTTTGAAAAATTTCCAATCAAATGAATCATTTCTTGAAAAAGTTCTTGAAAAAACAAATGGAGAATATGATAATGTAGCTAAATTACTTTCTAGATATAAAACTCTTAAAATATCAAAAGATGAATTAGAAAATGAATTGAATGAAGCTTTAAAATTATTAGATGAGAAAAATTTAAAACTTTCTAATTTAAAAGGAGTAATATTTTATTTTAGAATAGATTTAAAATATTTATTTAAAATATTTATTTGGATTTGATTTAAAATATTGATTTAAAATATTTATTTAAAATATTTATTTAAAATATTAATTTAAAATATTTATTTAAAATATTGATTTAAAATATTGATTTGGATTTGATTTGAAATATTTATTTAAAATATTGATTTAAAATATTAATTTGGATTTGATTTGAAATATTTATTTGGATTTGATTTAAAATATTTATTTAAAATATTTATTTAAAATATTAATTTAAAATATTGATTTAAAATATTTATTTAAAATATTTATTTGGATTTGATTTAAAATATTTATTTGGATTTGATTTAAAATATTGAGATTTAAAATATTTATTTAAAATATTTATTTAAAATATTTATTTAAAATATTGATTTAAAATATTTATTTGGATTTGATTTAAAATATTTATTTAAAATATTTATTTAAAATATTGATTTGGATTTGATTTAAAATATTTATTTAAAATATTGATTTAAAATATTAATTTGGATTTGATTTAAAATATTTATTTAAAATATTGATTTAAAATATTTATTTAAAATATTTATTTGGATTTGATTTAAAATATTTATTTAAAATATTAATTTAAAATATTAATTTAAAATATTTATTTAAAATATTAATTTAAATTTGATTTAAAATATTTATTTAAAATATTTATTTAAAATATTAATTTGGATTTGATTTAAATATTTAAATATTTGAAGCAATTTGAAGAATCAAGAATTATGATGCAAAGAGATCTTTTAACAAAGAAAAACCAATTAAATGAACAAAAAAAAGTTGTAGAAAATGAAAATTTAATTCTTGAAAAAATGAAGAAAACAAAAGAAGAAAAAATGGAAAATTTCATTTCTATCAAATTAGCAATAAGTAATTTACAAGAAAGAATAATGAATTTTTCTAAACTTTTGTTTATTCCATCAAATACATTAGAAATACAAAAAATTTCTAAATTAAAACAAATAATAAATTGATCTTGAAGAAGTTGAAAAAAAATTATCAAAACAAATTCAAGAAGAAAATTTAGCTAAAAAAGAATTAAAAGAAAAAGAAGAGAAAAGAATAGAAGAATTAAAAGAAGAAATGAGATTGAAAGGAATAGAAAAGAAAAACATGAGTGATAATTGAATAAGAATGAATAAGAGAAGAAAAAAAGGAAAAAATTTCATTTTTTTTTTTCATTTTTTTTTTCATTTTTTTTTTAAAATGCCACAAAATGAATTTATTGAATTAAGAAGAAAAAGATACGGTTATAGATTCGATTATTTTGAAAGAATGAGAAAAAAGAAAGCAAGAGAAGGACATCGTAGAGCATCTTTTGCAAAAAAAGTACATGGACTTCGAGCAAAACTTTATCACAAAAAAAGATACACAGAAAAAGTTGAAATGCAAAAGAAAATTAAAATGCATGAAGAAAGAAAAAATAAACAGAAAGTTTTAGATTCAGTTCCTGAAGGCGCTGTTCCTGCTTATTTACTTGACCGTGAAAATGTTTCTCATGCAAAAATTTTAAGTCAAACTATTAAACAAAAAAGAAAAGAAAAAGCTGGAAAATGGAATGTTCCTATTCCAAAAGTTAAACCTATAAGTGATGATGAGATGTTTAGAGTTATTAGAACTGGAAAAAGAAAAAGTAAAAGAACAAAACAAATTTATTATTTAATATTTAATTTAATATTTAATATTTATTTAATATTTAATATTTAATATTTAATTTAATATTTAATTTTTAATTTAATATTTATTATTTAATATTTTAATATTTTTATATTTAATATTTAATTATTTAATATTTAATATTTAATATTTAATATTTTAATATTTAATTTAATATTTAATATTTATTATTTAATATTTAATTTAATATTTAATATTTAATATTTAATATTTAATATTTATTTATTATTTATTTTAATTTATTTAATTTATTTAATTTTAATATTTAATTTAATAAAAAAAAGAAAAACAATGGAAAAGAATGGTAACAAAAGCTACATTTGTTGGTGATGGATTTACAAGAAAACCACCTAAATATGAACGATTTATTCGACCAATGGCTCTTAGATTTAAAAAAGCACATGTTGTTCATCCTGAACTTAAAACTACTTTTTATTTAGATATTCTTAGAGTTAAAAAAAATCCATCAGGTCCATTATATACTTCTCTTGGTGTAGTCACAAAAGGAACAATTATAGAGGTTAATGTTAGTGATCTTGGATTGGTTACACCTTCAGGAAAAGTTATTTGGGGAAAATATGCTCAAGTAATTTTTTAAAATTTTTTTTTATCCGATTTTTAATTTTAATTATTTTTTATCCAATTTTAATTTTTTTTAGGTAACAAATAATCCAGAAAATGATGGAGTTATAAATGCAGGTAAATTATATTTAAAAAAAATTTATATTTAAAAAAAATTTATATTTAAAAAAAATTTATATTTAAAAATTTATTTTAGTTTTACTTGTTTAAATCGCCATTTATTTTATCAAGATAGAAAGAAATTCATAAAAGAAATTCATAAAAGAAAACAAAAGATTAAATTTCATTTCATTTCGGAAAAAAAAATATCAAAATAGAATTAAATAAAAAATCAAATAAAAAAAACAAATTTCTTTTAAATTTTTATTTTTAAATTTTAAAAAAAAAAAGCAAAAAAAAATTTTTTTCATTTTTTCATTTTTCATTTTTCATTTTTTTAATTTTTATAATATGGAAACTATTTGGAGTAAGAAATGGTGGTTAAATTTAATTGAATCTTTTAGATGGTCACCAGAAAAAAAGGCAGAATATTTATTAAATATAACAGATAAAGAAATAATTGATAATATTTTTCTTTCTTTAAAAAGTGGAGATGAAGTTTTAAAGATTAATTTACTCATTTTTTTCCAAGAAAACGTTCATTTTCTGACAAAAAAAGGTCAACTTTTTGAAGAAACTTATAATTCATTTGATTCTCTTCTTCAAAGTGATGGTTCTAAATTTTTTAAATCTCAACTTCTTGTCACTTTAACTTATTTAATTATTCATTTGAATGCTAAAGAAAAATTTCCAACTTATTTTCAAAATTTTGTTCTTCTTCTTATTCAGAAAATGAATCCTAAATCAAATGAAGATGGAATTATTCGAGGAATGGTAAAAATTAAAAATTAAAAATATAAATATAAATATAAATATAAATATAAATATAAATATAAATATAAATATAAATATAAATATAAATATAAATATAAATATAAATATAAAATATATAAAATATAAATATAAATATATAAAATATAAATATAAAATATAAATATAAAATAAATATAAATATAAATATAAATATAAATATAAATATAAATATAAATATAAATATAAATATAAATATAAAAATAAATATAAATATAAATATAAATATAAATATAAATATAAATATAAATATAAATATAAATATAAATATTTAAAATAATATAAATATAAATATAAATATAAATATAAATATAAATATAAATATAAATATAAATATAAATATTTAAAATAATATAAATATCAATATAAATATAAATATAAATATTTAAAATAATATAAATATAAATATAAATATCAATATAAATATAAATATAAATATAAATATAAATATAAATATAAATATAAATATAAATATAAATAAAAATAATATAAAATAAATATAAATATAAATATAAATATAAATATTTAAATATAAATATAAATAGGCTTGCCAATGCTTGAATGAATTAGAAGAATTTTATCCTTTATTATTAGCAGATTTAACTCAAAGCTTATTTGATTTAATCACAAACGAATTTACAATTAATTTTCAAGCTTATACATTACTATTTGCAAAGATCTTTAACCATCAATTTTGTGAATATTTCCAAACAAAAATGAACGAATTTTCTCCAGATAAAGAAAATAAAACTAAAGATAATAACATTTCTATTGAACAAATGCAACTCAATCGAGAGGAAATTATTCATACCAAAAAATTTGATTTTGAATCTTTTCAAGTTCCTTTAGAAAACTTCATTGAAAAGAAAATTTACAAATTAATTGAATCATTCACAGTTAAAAATAGTAAATCAGAAATTTTTGTAATAGAAAAACTTAAGAAAGAAAAGGAAATTGGAAGTTTTATGTCTCAAACAACAAAATATTGGGATTTCTTGATACAAAACATCCCAAATTTCAATGATTTAGGAATTGTTTATTTATTACCTACTTTATTGTTTCTTGCTTTGTTTGGAACAAAAAGACAAGATTTTTTAATTGAAAATTTAATGAGTTTGTTGTTTTATCATTCATCACCTCATGTAATTTATCATATTACTTTAGTTCATTTTATCATTCAAACTCTTCATTCAAATGACCAAAATTGGAATTCAAAATTATTCATTAAACTTCAATCAACTATTTTATCAAGATTATTTTCAATGGTTAATTCAAATTTCATGTTTGTTATCATCAATAAGAAAAACAACAAGAAAAACAAATTCAAAAAAATAATAACTTTTTTTTGTTTAATATTCATTACTTATTTTTCCTCAAAAAAACAAAATTAATTAGAAGCACAAATTTTCAAGTAATTTTTCTTGATTTGATTCAAGATTCTCAATTATTTGGATGGAAAAATGTCGCAGAATTTTTACAACAACACTTACAATTGATTTACCCACAATTTTTTGATAATTTTGAAGTTCAAAGAAAGAAATTGTTTTTATTTAATCAAAGTTTCCAACCGAAACCAATGAATTTTCAACCTCAAAAAACGCATCTTGATATTCTCGCATGTTTCCAAGAATTTAAATATCTCAATCCTCAACACAAAATCACAAAAGCAGTCTTTAGTTTTCTTGTTGATACTTATATTAAATTCCCAGAATTAGAAGAGAATATTCAACGTTTTTTTCGGGAATTATTGATTTTACATCCAAAATTTGCTGAAAATTGCATTGAATTTATTGAAGATTTAAAATCTGAAGAACAAAAATTAACAGATTCAAATTCCAATAACAATATCAATGATAACAATAATAACAATGATAGTAATAATAACAACATAAATGAACTCAAAAATGGCAACAAAAATGGAAAGAAGAAAAAAAGCAATTCAATAAGAATCATTAAGTTTTTTGAAAAATTACTAACAAAGCAAATTGATATCAAAAAATTCGGAAATTATTTTAATCTTGTAAACAGAATTCTTGCTGATCAAGAACTAGATCCAACAAGAATCATTGAATCAACTTTGTTATTTGTGGAAAACATTGAGGAATATATTTACAACAAAAAACTCACACTTATTTATGGACAAATCATAATCGGAATTTGCAAGACAGCAATATTAAATCATTCAGTTTCTCAAAATTTCTCAACGGTTGTTCATCTGTTGGAATTTTGCGCAAATTATTTCAACGATATTTCAATTCGAGAATCAGCAAATTTCTACAAGAAATTGGTTTTACAAACAACTGGAGAAAAATTAAAGGGAATTCTAGATCCCGATTTAAATGCAAAAAGTTTTGTTGATATTCCTCAAAAAGAAAAATTGATACAAAAATCAATCAATCATTGTTTTTTGGAAATGGATTTTATCAAAAAAGTTGAGAAGGATCTTCCAAAACAACAAGTAGAAGATCCACAAACACCACCAAAACCAATAGAAAATATTGATAAAACATCCGTGTTGGATATTTATAAACAAGAAATTGTGGAAAATCCTAAATCAAAAAACTTTTCACTAATTTACAAATTAACCTCCAAAACTGAGAAGAAAATTGATGAAGAAAATTATCCCAATTTCCATCAAATAATTCCAAACGAACTATTTGGAGTTGTATTTGATTTTTCAGAATCACCAGTTTATTTGCAAGTAAAACCGATTGAAATACCATTTATGAAAAAAAAATATTCTAATTTGGAAACAAAAATCACAGATCAATTCCCATATACATATCAAGTTTCTATTGCTTTTTTCCCAAGATATCCTATTCCAGAAAAATTTGATATTCAGATTGTATTTAATGACAGCAAAGGTGAATTATATAGTTCAAAAGTAGACTCTCTTCATGTTAATATTCATCATCTTTTCCAAGATCCAATTATCGATAAGTTTAATAATTTGAATTGGAAACATAATCAAATTCTTGAAGTTTTGTTTGATTCTCTTTGGCAAAAATTCAAAAATAACCAACCATTATTTAGTTTTGAAGAAATTGAAAAAATTGGAGTTCAAGATTTGAAATTTGATAATTTAGAAAAAATTGAAGAAAAAGAAAAAGAAAATCAAAATGAAAAAGAAAAACAAAATCAAAATGAAAAACAAAAATCAAAAGAAAAGAAAAAGAAAATGAAAATGAAAATGAAAAAGAAAAAGAAAATCAAGAAGAAAAAGAAAATCAAAATGAAAATCAAAAAGAAAAAGAAAATGAAAATGAAAATCAAAATGAAAAAGAAAATGAAAAAGAAAATCAAAATCAAAAAGAAAAAGAAAATCAAAAAGAAAATCAAAAAGAAAATCAAAATCAAAAAGAAAATGAAAAGAAAAGAAAAAGAAAAAGAAAAGAAAATCAAAATCAAAAAGAAAATCAAAATGAAAAAGAAGTTCGTATTGAAAAATTTTTAAATCCAGTAAAATCACATAAAACACTACATTTTGGAGGAGAATCAATGATAAAATGTTTGGAAAAAGTTCTTGGAAGATTTATTGTCAATTCAGATCAAATCAAGAAAGATAATGAATCAAAAGAAAAAATATACAAAATAATGATTTTTCAACCGCCTCGTTTTCATTTACTTTTTAAATTTAATATTCAAGAGAAAAAAACATTAATTAAAATCAGAACAGATTTTTGGATTACTCTTCGTTTTCTTGATGAATTCTTTGATAATCAATTCATTCAATAAAAATTTAATCAAAAATTTTTTTCATTTTTTTCATTTTTTCATTTTTTCAATAAAAAATAAAAATGAATATTTGGGAAATTATTTTAGAAAATAATATTGAAAAATTAAAACAAATTAAAAATATTTCTAAAAATCAATTAAAAGAAAGAAAAAAAGGAAAAACAATTTTACATTTTGCAATTAAAAAAAAAGTTTCATTTGAAATTATTGAATATTTAATTTCCAAAGGAGTTGATATTAATTCAAAAACAAATAAAAATGAAACAGTTTTGCATTTTGCTTGTCAATCAAATTCAAAAGAAGTTATTGAATATTTAATTTCAAAAGGAGTTGATATTAATGTAAAAACAAAACAGAATGAAACAATGTTACATTTTGCTTGTCAATCAAATTCACTTGAAGTTATTGAATATTTAATTTCAAAAGGAGTTGATATTAATTCAAAAACAAATAAAAACGAAACAGTTTTACATTTTGCTTGTCAATCTAATTCAAAAGAAATTATTGAATATTTAATTTCAAAAGGTCTTGATATTAATTCAAAAACAAAACAGAATGAAACAGTTTTACATTTTGCTTGTCAATCAAATTCAAAAGAAGTTATTGAATATTTAATTTCAAAAGGAGTTGATATTAATTCAAAAACAAAACAGAATGAAACAGTTTTACATTATGCTTGTCAATCAAATTCAAAAGAAATTATTGAATATTTAATTTCAAAAGGTGTTGATATTAATGTAAAAACAGAGAAAAATAAAACAGTTTTACATTATGCTTGTCAATCTAATTCAAAAGAAATTATTGAATATTTAATTTCAAAAGGTGTTGATATTAATGTAAAAACAAAACAGAATGAAACAGCTTTACATTTTGCTTGTCAATCTAATTCAATAGAAGTTATTGAATATTTAATTTCAAAAGGTGTTGATATTAATGCAAAAACAAATAAAAATGAAACAGTTTTACATTTTGAATGTCAATTTAATTTCAAAAGGTCTTGATATTAATGCAAAAACAAAGCAGAATGAAACAGTTTTACATTTTGCTTGTCAATCTAATTCAAAAGAAATTATTGAATATTTAATTTCAAAAGGTGTTGATATTAATGCAAAAACAAAGCAGAATAAAACAATTTTACATTTTGCTTGTCAATCTAATTCAAAAGAAATTATTGAATATTTAATTTCAAAAGGAGTTGATATTAATGTAAAAACAAAACAGAATAAAACAGTTTTACATTATGCTTGCCAATATAACTCCAAACAAAATATAAAAAGAAACACAATGTTACATTATTATTTTTATGCAATTTCAAAAGGTGTTGATATTAATTCAAAAACAAATAAAAATGAAACAGTTTTACATTTTGCTTGTCAATCAAATTCAAAAGAAGTTATTGAATATTTAATTTCCAAAGGAGTTGATATTAATTCAAAAACAAAACAGAATAAAACAATTTTACATTTTGCAATTAAAAAAAAAGTTTCATTTGAAGTTATTGAATATTTAATTTCAAAAGGTGTTGATATTAATGCGAAAACAAAACAGAATGAAACAGTTTTACATTATGCTTGTCAATCTAATTCAGTTGAAATTATTGAATATTTAATTTCCAAAGGTCTTGATATTAATGCAAAAACAAAACAAAATGAAACAGTTTTACATTTTGCTTGTCAATCGGTCTTGATATTAATTCAAAAACAAAACAAAATGAAACAGTTTTACATTTTGCTTACAAAACAAAACAGAATGAAACAGTTTTACATTTTGCTTGTCAATCTAATTCAAGAAGTTATTGAATATTTAATTTCAAAAGGTCTTGATATTAATTCAAAAAAATTATTGAATATTTAATTTCAAAAGGAGTTGATATTAATTCAAAAACAAAATATAAAAGAAACACAATGTTACATTATGCTTGTCAATATAATTCAATAGAAGTTATTGAATATTTAATTTCAAAAGGTGTTGATATTAATTCAAAAACAAATAAAAATGAAACAGTTTTGCATTTTGCTTGTCAATCAAATTCAAAAGAAATTATTGAATATTTAATTTCAAAAGGTGTTGATATTAATGTAAAAACAGAGAAAAATAAAACAGTTTTACATTATGCTTGTCAATCTAATTCAAAAGAAGTTATTGAATATTTAATTTCAAAAGGTGTTGATATTAATGTAAAAACTAAAGCACTTTTTTTCTTTTCTCAAATTCAGTTGAAGTTATTGAATATTTAATTTCAAAAGGAGCTGATATTAATTCAAAAACAGAGAATAATGAAACAGTTATTACATATTTCATTTCCAAAGGAGTTGATATTAATGCAAAAACAATTCGAAATGAAACAGTTTTACATTATGCTTGTCAATCTAATTCAATAGAAGTTATTGAATATTTAATTTCAAAAGGAGTTGATACTAATTCAAAAACAAAACAGAATGAAACACTTTTACATTTTGCTTGTCAATCTAATTCAGTTGAAGTTATTGAATATTTAATTTCAAAAGGACTTGATATTAATGCAAAAACAAAATATGAAAGAAAAACAATGTTACATTATGCTTGTCAATCAAATTCAATTGAAATTATTGAATATTTAATTTCCAAAGGAGTTAATATTAATGCAAAAACAATTAGAAATGAAACAGTTTTACATTATGTTTGTCAAAGAAACAATTTTCAAATTGTTAAATTTCTTGTTGAAAAAGGTGCTAATATTAATACAAAAACTGATGAAAATCTAAATGCTTTACATTATGCTTGTAGAAACAAAAATACATTTGAAACAATAAAATATCTAATTGAGAAAGGAATTGATATTAATGCAAAAACTGATGAAAATCTAAATGCTTTACATTATGCTTGTAGAAACAAAAATACATTTGAAGTTATTGAATATTTAATTTCAAAAGGAATTGATATTAATGCAAAAACAACTCAAAATGAAAATGCTTTACATTTTGTTTGCAGAAATAATTTATCATTTGGAATGAAAAAATGAAATTATGAATTAATCAAATTTTTATTAATGAATGATGTAATTATTTTCTCAAATTTATTCAATTAATGAAGATATGAATAATTTATTAAAATCAAATCAATTTTCAGATTTAACAATTCAATCAAATGATTATTCAAATTTTTTGTTCATAAATTAATTCTTTTAACAAGATTTGATAATAATGAATCAATTTTACAAAAATTTATAAATATTTGTTATAAAAAATCAAAAGAAGATATTCAATTTATTTTAAATTTTATTTATACAGGATTTATTGATTTTGAAAAACTTAAAAAAACAATTTATCAAAATTCAAAATCAAAATCAAAATCAAAATGAAAATCAAAAAATTCAAAATCAAAATCAAATTGAAAATATTGAAAAATTAAAAACAAAAATCAAAAATAAAAGAATTTTTAAAAGAAATTGAAATTAAAAAAGAATGGATTAAAAGAAAAAAAGGAAGAAAAGGAATAATAAAAGATTTATCAAAATTATATGAAAAAGAAGAAACAAAAAATTTCAAAATAATTTGTTCAAATGAAAAAGAAATTAAAGTTCATAAATTAATATTAATAATAAGAAGTGAATTATTTAAAGCAATGTTTGAATTAAATATTCAAGATTCAACAAATCAAGTTCATGATTATTCTAAAAAAAGAAATGAAACAATTCAACAATTTATTTATTTTCTTTATCATGATGAATTTAAAATTGAAATTAATAAGAATAAAAATTATGAAGAAATTAATGAAGAACTTGAAGATATTAAAGATTATTTCCAATTAAATCCAAATTCAATTATTGATTTAATTTTAAACAAAATTTAATCAAAAAATTTTTTTTTTTCATTTTTTTCATTTTTCATTTTTCATTTTTTTTCAATAAAAAATAAAAATGAATATTTGGGAAATTATTTTAGAAAATAATATTGAAAAATTAAAACAAATTAAAAATATTTCTAAAAATAAATTAAAAGAAAGAAAAAAAGGAAAAACAATTTTACATTTTGCAATTAAAAAAAAAGTTTCAAAAGAAATTATTGAATATTTAATTTCAAAAGGAGTTGATATTAATGCAAAAACAAATAAAAAAGAAACAGTTTTACATTATGCTTGTCAATCAAATTCAAAAGAAATTATTGAATATTTAATTTCAAAAGGAGTTGATATTAATGCGAAAACAAATAAAAATGAAACAGTTTTACATTTTGCTTGTCAATCAAATTCAATTGAAATTATTGAATATTTAATTTCAAAAGACTTGATATTAATGCAAAAACAATTAAAAATAAAACAGTTTTACATTTTGCTTGTCAATCAAATTCACTTGAAGTTATTGAATATTTAATTTCAAAAGATTTTGATATTAATTCAAAAACAGATATAAATGAAACAGTTTTACATTATGCTTGTCAATCAAATTCAATTGAAGTTATTGAATATTTAATTTCCAAAGGACTTAATATTAATTCAAAAACAAAATATGAAAAAAAATTCAGTTGAAGTTATTGAATATTTAATTTCAAAAGGACTTAATATTAATGCAAAAACAATATATTTGCATCTATTACCTCTACATATTGCTTGTCAAAAGAATTCAATTGAAGTTATTGAATATTTAATTTCCAAAGGAGCTGATATTAATGCGAAAACAAAACAGAATGAAACAATTTTACATTATGCTTGTCAAAATAATTCAATAGAAGTTATTGAATATTTAATTTCAAAAGGAGCTGATATTAATGCAAAAACAAAACGAAATCAAACAATTTTACATTATGCTTGTCAATCTAATTCAATTAAAGTTATTGAATATTTAATTTCAAAAGGACTTAATATTAATGCAAAAACAATAGGAAATCAAACCCTTTTACATTATGCTTGCCGAACTAATACATTTGAAGTAATAAAATTTCTTGTCGAAAAAGGAATTAATATACATGAAAAAATAAGATCTGAAAATCGAACAACTCTACATTTTGCTTGCCAAAATAACAATTTATCGATTGAAATTATTGAATATTTAATTTCCAAAGGAGCTGATATTAATTCAAAAACAAAATATCAAAAAAAGACACCTTTTCATATCATTTGTGAAAATAATTCAACACTTGAAATGATCGAGTTTATGATTGAGAATGGAGCTGATATTAATGCAAAAACAAAACAAAATCAAACAGTTTTACATTATGCTTGTCAATCTAATTCAAAAGAAATTATTGAATATTTAATTGAGAAAGGACTTGATATTAATGCAAAAACAAATGATGATGAAACAATTTTACATTTTGCTTGCAGAAAAAATTCAGTTGAAATTATTGAATATTTAATTTCAAAAGGTGTTGATATTAATGCAAAAACAAAACAAAATCGAACAGTTTTACATTATGCTTGTCAATATGAAAATACACTTGAAATTATTGAATATTTAATTTCAAAAGGTGTTGATATTAATGCAAAAACAAAAAAAAATGAAACAGCTTTACATTATGCTTGCAGAAAAAAATCTTTTGAAATTATTAAATTCCTAGTTGAAAAAGGAATTGATATTAATATCAAATCTAGATATCAACTCCATACAGCTTTACATATTGCTTGTGAAACTAATAATTCACCCAAAGTCATTGAATATTTAATTTCAAAAGGAGCTGATATTAATGCGAAAGCTGATAGAGATATAACACCTTTACATTATGCTTGCCAAAAAAGTTCAAAAGAAGTTATTGAATATTTAATTTCCAATGGAGCTGATATTAAGGCAAAAACAGATACTAATCAAACATCTTTGCATTTTGCTTGTAGATTGAATTCGATTGAAATTATTAAATATTTAATTTCCAAAGGAGCTGATGTGAATGAAAAAACAAATCAAAATGAAACAGTTTTACACATTTCTTGCCAAAATACTCCTACATTTGAAATTATTGAATATTTAATTTTCAATGGAGTTGATATTAATGCAAAAACAGATATAAATGAAACAGCTTTACATTTTGCTTGTAGATATTTATCAATTGAAATTATAAGATATCTTGTTGAAAAAGGTCTTGATATTAATGCAAAAACAATATATGATCAAAATCCTTTGGAACTTGCTTGTCAAAATCAACATTTATCTCTTGAAATTATTAAATGTTTAATTGAAAACGGTGCTGATATTAATACAAAGACGAAACAGAATAAAAACGCACTACATTTTGCTTGTCAAAATTCGAGTTTAAAACCTGAAATTATTGAATATTTGATTTCAAAAGGAATTGATATTAATGCAAAAACAGATGAAAATAAAACCGCTTTATACTTGGCATGTAGATATGATTTATCATTTGAAGTTATTGAATATCTAATTGAAAATGGTGCTGATATTAATGCAAAAACAAATAGAAATGAATCAATTTTACACATCTCATGTTTACATATATCTTCATTTGAAACAATAAAATATCTAATTGAGAAAGGAATTGATATTAATGCAAAAACTGATGAAAATCTAAATGCTTTACATTATGCTTGTAGAAACAAAAATACATTTAAAGTTATTGAATATTTAGTTGAGAAAGGAGTTGATATTAATGCAAAAACAAATCAAAATGAAAATGCTTTACATTTTGTTTGCAGAAATAATTTATCATTTGAAATAAGTGAATATTTAATTTCAAAAGGAATTGATATTAATGCAAAAACAAATAGTGGAATGAGTGTACTTTCATTAGCAATAAAAAAACAAAATTATGAATTAATCAAAATTTTATTAATGAATGATGTGAATGTTTTTGATTTGAAATTAAATGAAATTACAAATGAATTTATCAAATTATTTTCTCAAATTTATTCAATTAATGAAGATATGAATAATTTATTAAAATCAAATCAATTTTCAGATTTAACAATTCAATCAAATGATTATTCCAAATTTTTTGTTCATAAATTAATTCTTTTAATAAGATTTGATAATAATGAATCAATTTTACAAAAATTTATAAATATTTGTTATAAAAAATCAAAAGAAGATATTCAATTTATTTTAAATTTTATTTATACAGGATTTATTGATTTTGAAAAACTTAAAAACAATTTATCAATTAATCAAAATCAAAATCAAAATCAAATTCAAATTCAAAATCTAAATCTAAATCAAAATCAAAATCAAAATCAAATTCAAAATCAAAATCAAAATCAAAATCAAAATAAAATTCAAAATCAAAATCAAAATCAAAATCAAAATATTGAAGAATACCAAAATGAATATTTAAATGAATTAAAAACAAAAAAATCAAAAATAAAAGAATTTTTAAAAGAAATTGAAATTAAAAAAGAATGGATTAAAAGAAAAAAAGGAAGAAAAGGAATAATAAAAGATTTATCAAAATTATATGAAAAAGAAGAAACAAAAAATTTCAAAATAATTTGTTCAAATGAAAAAGAAATTAAAGTTCATAAATTAATATTAATAATAAGAAGTGAATTATTTAAAGCAATGTTTGAATTAAATATTCAAGATTCAACAAATCAAGTTCATGATTATTCTAAAAAAAGAAATGAAACAATTCAACAATTTATTTATTTTCTTTATCATGATGAATTTAAAATTGAAATTAATAAGAATAAAAATTATGAAGAAATTAATGAAGAACTTGAAGATATTAAAGATTATTTCCAATTAAATCCAAATTCAATTATTGATTTAATTTTAAACAAAATTTAATCAATAAATTTTTTTTTCATTTTTCATTTTTCATTTTTCATTTTTCATTTAAAAATAAAAATAAAAATGAATATTTGGGAAATTATTTTAGAAAATAATATTGAAAAATTAAAACAAATTAAAAATATTTCTAAAAATCAATTAAAAGAAAGAAAAAAAGGAAAAACAATTTTACATTTTGCAATTAAAAAAAAAGTTTCATTTGAAATTATTGAATATTTAATTTCCAAAGGAGCTGATATTAATGCAAAAATAGAATATGAAAGAAAAACAGTTTTACATTTTGCTTGTCAATCAAATTCAGTTGAAGTTATTGAATATTTAATTTCAAAAGGTCTTGATATTAATGCAAAAACAAAATATGAAAGAAAAACAATGTTACATTATGCTTGTCAATCAAATTCAATTGAAATTATTGAATATTTAATTTCAAAAGGAGTTTATATTAATGCAAAAACAATTCGAAATGAAACAGTTTTACATTATGCTTGTCAATCAAATTCAATTGAAATTATTGAATATTTAATTTCAAAAGGAGTTGATATTAATTCAAAAACAGACCGAGATGAAACAGTTTTACATTATGCTTGTAAATCAAATTCAAAAGAAATTATTAAATATTTAATTGAGAAAGGACTTGATATTAATGCAAAAACAAAATGGAATGAAACAGTTTTACATTTTGCTTGCCAATCAAATTCAAAAGAAATTATTGAATATTTAATTTCAAAAGGAGTTGATATTAATGCAAAAAATGCTCAAAATAAAACAGTTTTACATTTTGCTTGTCAATCAAATTCAATAGAAGTTATTGAATATTTAATTTCAAAAGGTCTTGATATTAATGCAAAAGCAAACCGAAATGAAACAGTTTTACATTATGCTTGCCAATCTAATTCAATTAAAGTTATTGAATATTTAATTTCAAAAGGAGTTGATATTAATGCAAAAACAAGACAATATGAAACAATTTTACATTATGCTTGTCAAAGAAATTCAAAAGAAATTATTGAATATTTAATTTCAAAAGGAGTTGATATTAATGCAAAAACAGATAGTCATCAAACAGCTTTACATTATGCTTGCAGAAAAAATTCAATAGAAGTTATTGAATATTTAGTTTCAAAAGGTTTTGATATTAATGCAAAAACAAAAAAGCTTTTTACCTTTTCTCGAGGAAATCAAACACCGTTACATTTTGCTTGTCAATCTAATTCAGTTGAAGTTATTGAATATTTAATTTCAAAAGGAGTTGATATTACTTCAAAAACAGATGATAATGAAACAGTTTTACATTTTGCTTGTGAAACAAATTCAATTAAAGTTATTGAATATTTAATTTCCAAAGGAGTTGATATTAATGCAAAAACAAAAAAAAATCAAACAGTTTTACATTATGCTTGTCGATTGAATTTAGTTGAAGTTATTGAATATTTAATTTCCAAAGGAGTTGATATTAATGCAAAAACAATTCAAAATGAAAATGCTTTACATTTTGTTTGCAGAAATAATTTATCATTTGGAATAAGTGAATATTTAATTTCAAAAGGAATTGATATTAATGCAAAAATGAATGGTGGAATGAGTGTACTTTCATTAGCAATAAATAAACAAAATTATGAACTAATCAAAATTTTATTAATGAATGATGTGAATGTTTTTGATTTGAAATTAAATGAAATTACAAATGAATTTATCAAATTATTTTCTCAAATTTATTCAATTAATGAAGATATGAACAATTTATTAAAATCAAATCAATTTTCAGATTTAACAATTCAATCAAATGATTATTCCAAATTTTTTGTTCATAAATTAATTCTTTTAACAAGATTTGATAACAATGAATCAATTTTACAAAAATTTATAAATATTTGTTATAAAAAATCAAAAGAAGATATTCAATTTATTTTAAATTTTATTTATACAGGATTTATTGATTTTGAAAAACTTAAAAACAATTTATCAATTAATCAAAATCAAAATCAAAATCAAAATCAAATTCAAAATCAAAATAAAATTCAAAATCAAAATCAAAATCAAATTGAAAATATTGAAGAATACCAAAACGAATATTTAAATGAATTAAAATCAAAAAAATCAAAAATAAAAGAATTTTTAAAAGAAATTGAATTTAAAAAAGAATGGATTAAAATAAAAAAAGGAAGAAAAGGAATAATAAAAGATTTATCAAAATTATATGAAAAAGAAGAAACAAAAAATTTCAAAATAATTTGTTCAAATGAAAAAGAAATTAAAGTTCATAAATTAATATTAATAATAAGAAGTGAATTATTTAAAGCAATGTTTGAATTAAATATTCAAGATTCAACAAATCAAGTTCATGATTATTCTAAAAAAAGAAATGAAACAATTCAACAATTTATTTATTTTCTTTATCATGATGAATTTAAAATTGAAACTAATAAGAATAAAAATTATGAAGAAATTAATGAAGAACTTGAAGATATTAAAGATTATTTCCAATTAAATCCAAATTCAATTATTGATTTAATTTTAAACAAAATTTAATCAAAAAATTTTTTTTCATTTTTCATTTTTTTCATTTTTTTCAATTTTTTTCAATAAAAAATAAAAAAGAAAATGTATAAAAAAAGATACAGAAAGAAAAAGAAAAGAGAAAATAGGGAAAATAAATATGAGATTTGTCGAGCTGCAGAAGTTGGAGATTATTCAAAAGTTGTGAAATTATTAAATGAAAATCATGATCCAAATCAAAAAGATTCAGTAAAAAATAAATAAATGAAAATTGAATTATTGAAAACTTATTGAAAACTTATTTGAAAATTATTTAAAAATTTAGTTTGGAAGAACACCTCTTTATTATGCTTGTAGAAATGGATTTCTTAATATTGCAAAACTTGTTCATAAAAATGGAGCAACAATTGATAATTCAATTGATGGAGTTAAAAATTAAAATTAAAATTAAAAATCAAAATTAAAATTAATATTAAAATTAAAATTAAAATTAAAATTAAAATTAAAATTAAAATTAAAATTAAAATTAAAATTAAAATTAAAATTAAAATTAAAATTAAAATTAAAATTAAAATTAAAATCAAAATCAAAATCAAAATTAAAATTAAAATCAAAATCAAAATAAAAATCAAAATTAAAATTAAAATTAAAATCAAAATCAAAATTAAAATTAAAATCAAAATCAAAATCAAAATTAAAATTAAAATTAAAATTAAAATCAAAATTAAAATTAAAATTAAAATTAAAATCAAAATTAAAATTAAAATTAAAATTTAAATTAAAATTAGTCTGTAAAAATTCCTTTAAATTTTTTAATAAAATAAACCAAAATTCTTTTTATTGATGTAAAAATTTCTTTTATCTAGAAATTTACTGTTTTTCATGCAGCTTGTTATCATAATAGACCAGATACACTTAGATATGCTCTTAAATTAGAAGAGAAAGAATTGGATACTAAAACTAATATGTTTAGTGGAGATTTTGTAATTTAAAAAATAATAATAATAAAAGAATGAGAATAATTTAAATTTTAATTAAATAAGTCTGTAACTTCATTTCTTAATTTTTGAGTTTATTTTTAGTATTGATTTTTTATTATATATTTAAATATAGAATCAAAATGCTTTTTCTTGGATGTATTCCCCAACTTTAGATTTATTAAAAGTTTTAGTAGATCGTTATGGAGAAATTGATTCATATTTTGTAAATAATATTAATTTTAATTTTGATTTTAATTTTAATTTTAATTTTGATTTTAATTTAATTTTGATTTTTAATTTTAATTTTAATTATGATTTTGATTTTGATTTTGATTTTAATTTTGATTTTGATTTTGATTTTGATTTTGATTTTGATTTTGATTTTGATTTTTAATTTTAATTTTGATTTTGATTTTGATTTTAATTTTAATTTTAATTTTGATTTTGATTTTGATTTTAATTTTTAATTTTAATTTTAATTTTGATTTTGATTTTGATTTTTAATTTTGATTTTGATTTTAATTTTGATTTTTGATTTTAATTTTAATTTTAATTTTAATTTTAATTTTAGAAATTATCAGATGAACAAAAAAAATCCCTTTCAGAATATCGAACTTCAACACTTTGTTCAGATTTTCTCACATTTTACGAATCAAAAGAAGGAAGTGATATTCAAATCACAAACAAAATTTCTGTTCATAGTTTCATAATAAAATCAAGAATTCCAAAAGGAATGGAAACAATAGATATTTTAAAACAACAAGAAGAAAAGATTTTGGATAATTTTTTTCAATGGGCATATGGAAAAGGAATCAAAGAATTGGATTCACATGATGAACTAAATTCTTTAGCAATTCTTTTAGGATTTTCAAATGGAATCATTGATTTAGTGAAAAAACAAAAAAGAAAAGGATTGATTCAAGATTTCCAAAAAATGAACAATGAAAATATCGAAAAAGATTTTATTATTCTTTGTGGAGATGATAAGATTCCTGTTCATAAACAAATGTTATGGGCAAGATCTAATTTATTTCGTGGAATGTTCTTGTCTGTTTCTGATGATTCTAATTCTGCTCCTGATTTTAGTGGAAGAAGTTGTCAAGCTATTAAAGTTTTCGTTCGATTTCTTTATGAAGATGAAATTGATCCAAAAACTCCAAAAAAAATTCTTCATGAATTATCTGATGCTGATGATTATTATCAATTATCAATTAATTCAGATTTTCAACAAAAACTTAAGAAAATTCTGAATTAATCAATTATTTCATATTTTTTTAAAAAAAATGGGAATTATTTTGATTTATTGATTATTTTGATTTAATACTTATTTTCTATTTTTTAAAAGAATTTTATTTACCTTCTTTATTAATTAAATTGAATTTTGTTTTAAAAAAAATGATAAAAATATTTATTATTTTTTTAACAAAAATGGGAATTATTTTGATTTATTGATTATTTTGATTTAATACTTATTTTCTATTTTTTAAAAGAATTTTATTTACCTTCTTTATTAATTAAATTGAATTTTGTTTTAAAAAAAAAACAAAAAGAATTATTATTTTTAACAAAAATGGGAATTATTCATTTTTTTATTTTGATTTAATATTTATTTTTTATTTTTTAAAAGAATTTTATTTACCTTCTTTTTTAATTAAATTGAATTTTGTTTTAAAAAAAATGATAAAAATAATTATTATTTTTTTAACAAAAATGGGAATTATTTTGATTTATTGATTATTTTGATTTAATACTTATTTTCTATTTTTAAAAAATTTTATTTACCTTCTTTATTAATTAAATTGAATTTTGTTTTAAAAAAAATGATAAAAATAATTATTATTTTTTTAACAAAAATGGGAATTATTTTGATTTATTGATTATTTTGATTTAATACTTATTTTTTTTTTAAAATATTTTTAAAAATTTTTAAAAATTGTTTTGATTTTAAAAAGAATTATTTTTCATTTTTTTCATTTTTTTTCTTTTTTATTTTTTCTTTTTTATAATTAAATTATGGCAAGAAATCGAATAGTAAATTTACAAAATTTTCAACAACAAAGACTTTATTATCCAAATTTAGAAAATTCAAATTTTACAAATATGCAATATTCTAATGAATTTGAATATGAACCTCAAAATTCTTATCAGGAATTCTCACCTACTCATGATGGAGAGGTATTTTCAATAATAAACAATTAATCCATATTTTTTTGTTTATATTTATTTTTTTTAAAAAAAATTTTTTTTAAAAAAATTGTTTTGATTTTAAATTGAAAATTTTTAAAAGCAAATTTATGGATATGATCCAAATTATTCAGGGAGATTACCTCAAGAAATGCCTCGAATGACACCTCAATATCAACCACAAATACCTAATTATTCAGCTATGAGAATGAATCCTGTTCAATTATCAAATCCTCAATATCCTCAAAATTATGGAATGAAAAGAAATATACCATTAAATTATGAGGGTGTTTATTATTTAATATTTAATATTTAATATTTAATATTTAATATTTAATATTTATTATTTAATATTTTTATATTTTATATTTTTAATATTTAATATTTAATATTTAAAATTTATTATTTTTATATTTATTATTTAATATTTATTATTTAATATTTAATATTTTTAATATTTTATTATTTAATATTTATTAATTAATATTTATTATTTAATATTTATTAATTTATATTTATTATTAAATATTTAATATTTAATATTTATTAATTAATATTTATTATATTTTATATTTAATATTTATTATTTAATATTTAATATTTTTAATATTTAATATTTTTTAATATTTTATATTTTTAATATTTTATATTTTATATTTAATATTTAATATTTATTATATTTAATAAAAAGAAAATGAAAGAATGCAACCAATAAATCAAAATGAATATGAAGAAACACATGATTATCGGATGATGAATACACAAAGATTCCCAAATACAAATCAACAAAACTACAATTCCCTTCAACAATATCAACAAAACACTTTTCAACAACAAATTCGAGATCCAAATACATTTGGATTCAGCGAACATACATATGAAGAACAACAAACACAACCACAACAAACAACATATCCACAATCAAACTTACTTAGGAGACAAAACATCCCACGAATACCAGTGCACTTTGAACAACAACCCACTCATTCACAATATGAAGTTAATTATAGTAATGAATATCCCTATTATGAAGTTCAAAATTCCAAAGATTATGTCCAACAAACAGATCAATATCTCCAACAAGAATATCTAAAAACAAAGCTTAAAATGAGTCCTAATAAAACTCCCACAAACGGATTTCCTGTACAAATACAAGAAAATCCAGAAATTAAATATCAAGTGAATCAAATTCAAAATGAATCTCAATTTCAAATTTCATCTCAAAATCAATTCAAGAAAAATAGTGCAGATTTCCAAAAATTGCAATCAAAGGATGATGTTCCACATTTAATTGAACCGCAATATCGCCAAATAAAATTTCTTGAAAATAATATGAATCAAGTTAAATTAGAAGATTCAATTGAATTAAAAGAAGAAGTTAATATGCATGGATTATCGAAAATTATTGATTTATTAGATTCGGAAAATATAGACTTAAAAACTCTCTCAATAGGAATGGATCTCACATCTCTAGGTCTTAATCTTGATTCACCAGAGTAAAACCAAAAAACATTTCTAATCCATTTTATTTATATTTTATTAATTAAATATTTTTTTCAAAAAATCAAAAAATCAAAAAATCAAAAAATCTAAAAAAAATATTACTTTTTTTATTCTATAATTATAACTTTTGATCGGAAAAATTGCAGAAATATCTCGAGAACATTCACTTCTCCTTGGGGAGAAGACCAAATTCTATACCAATTACCAGAATCTTATAAACTTGATCAAGTCGACTATGGACTTTCTCCTAAATTAATTGCTAATTTTACAGACACAACACTTTTCTACATCTTCCATTACTCAAATAACCAGCAAGCTATTGACATGGCAACACAATCCCTGTTTAACAAAGGTTGGTATTTTAATCATAAGCTTGGGATTTGGTTGAAAAGAGCACAAAATCCAAAAACTCAAACAAATACTTTTGAAATTGGATCTTATATTTTCTTTGATTATCAAAATTTTGAACAATTACAACAAGATAATTTCAAATTATTTTATGAAGATATTTCTTCAATGATTCACAATAAGTGATTTTCTTTATTAATTTAAAAACAAAAACAAAAACAAAAACAAAAACAAAACAAAAATTAAAACAAAAACTAAAAAGATTATTTTCCTTTTGAATAAATTCTTTTTTCTTTTTAAAAATTATCTTCTTTTGTTGTTTGTTGTTTGTTTTTTATTTTTGTTTTTTTGAAAGAAAAAGAAAAAAAATTTCGAAAAAAAAAAGTGTCAAAAAAAAGAAAAAGAAAATTAAATTGGATTTGATTGGATTGAAAAAAAAAAAGAAGAAGAAAAAAAAAACGGAAATTAATTTTCTTTCTTAGAATTATCTTCTTGTTTGCTTTTTGCGATTCTTTTTTCTCTTCTATGTTTCAAATACAAAGTAGCAAAAGTACCCAAAATAACTTGAAAAATAGAATAAAAGCACCAAATTGAAGCCCATTCATCTTTATTCCTAGAAAGATAGTAACCAAGAACAGGACCAGTAATAAGAAGAACCAAAGTAGCAATTTTCGATCCAATCAACAAAGGAGGAACAAACATCATAAAAGCATGAATAAAAGCGCCAGGAGTGAAGTAATTAGGGGCTCTCAAAACAAGCTGCCATTTAAAATGAACTGTACCATCGAATGTGCAAGTTCTAGCGCCGCATAAGGGATCCAAATTGGTGTCACAAGGAAAAGGCGAAGTCCATAAAAATCGAGTGAACATGAATGTTCCGCTGATGATACACATCGGCAGGATCAGCTTGCTGTAAAAGGGTCTGCGTCTTTGGGTGTCGTAAGAGGCGAGGATGTTCGAAAAAAGTGGTTGGAATGAAATGTGAAGATATCCTATCCAAGTTAGATATATATTCACTTGCGAATTGCAATCGTTCACCCAATAATACTGGAAGAATTGTAGGATCTCCATTGCTGTGAAATAATCTGATGGATATACTAATCTCCATATGTCTTTGTCTTTTCTGTACCGAATTCGTAAATATATTGATAATATTATCCCAATAACTGATAATACTAATGAAATTGGTTGTGAGAAACACATCTTTTTAATTTAGATATTCAAAAATAAAATTTTTTATTATTGATGAATTGGAAAAATGAAAATTGAAAAAATGAAAAATGAAAAAATGAAAAAAAATTTTTTTTCTTCTTTCAGTTTATTTAAAAAAAAAAAAACAAAACAAAACAAAACAAAACAAGAAGAAGAATAATTTAAAAAAAAATTAAATTCTTCTTCTAAATTTGAAATTGAAATAGATTTAGATTTGGATTTGGGAATTGATTTAGATTTGGAAATTGAAATTGAAATAGATTTATATTTAGATTTGGATTTGGGAATTGATTTAGATTTAGAAATTGAAATAGATTTAAATTGATTTATATTTAGATTTAGAAATTAAAATTGATTTATATTTAGATTTAGATTTGGATTTAGATTTGGAAATTGAAATTTCAATTTTATTCTATATCTGTTTTTTCATGTCCAACTGGAATATCAACTGAATCACACCAAGATTTAATTGGAAGACAAGTTATATATTTACAAAATTTACAGGAAGATAAAGCATTAGCATTTTTAAAAAAAAGATAAAATCCAACTCCAAAATAAGTTCCTAAAAATAAAAAACTAATTAAAACTAAAATTCCTCTTGATTTTCTTAATCGAATATTTGGTAATAAAATCAATCCAGAAAAAGTGCCAGTTAAAAA
The DNA here is from genome assembly GCA_028826165.1 of Anaeramoeba ignava. Taxonomy (NCBI): domain Eukaryota; family Anaeramoebidae; genus Anaeramoeba; species Anaeramoeba ignava. Next base: position 1,280,358 of record JAPDFW010000070.1, read on the forward strand.
CCCACCTTTTAAATTAGAATTAAAATTAAAATCAAATAAAAAATTAAAATTAAAATTAAAATTAAAATTAAAATTAAAATCAAAATTTAAAATTAGAATTAAAATTAAAATTAAAATTAAAATTTAAATTAAAAATTAAAATTAAAATTAAAATTAAAATCGGATAAAAATTAAAATCGGATAAAAAATTAAAATTAAATTATTTACCTAAATGTGCGAAATTATCAACAGATGGAAGTAAACCAGTTCCAAAAGAAATTATAATTACCAAAATCATTTTAAATAAAGTTAAACGAGGACTTTCAATTTCTTTCCAACTATGAAATAAATCACAAAACAAAACAGCAAATATACCATATAAAGAACCTGAAGGACCAACTTGAAGCATATATGGAAGAAAAACAGTACTTGCAAGAACTCCTCCAATTCCTGATACAAAATATATTATTATTGTTCTTATAATTCCAAATGTAGTTTCTAATTGTTTCCCTCCTTTCCATTGAAAAAATAAATTCATCAATAAATGTAGTATTCCAACATGTAGAAAAATTGGTGTAACAAATCTATAATATTGTCCATCTTTCATTTTAGGTTCATCTATTTTGATTTAGATTTAGATTTAGATTTTGATTTTGATTTTGATTTAGATTTTGATTTAGATTTTGATTTTAATTTTGATTTTAATTTCAATTTTGATTTTAATTTTGATTTTAATTTTGATTTTGATTTTGATTTTAATTTATATTTTGATTTTGATTTTGATTTTCAATTTTAATTTTAATTTAGATTTAGATTTTAATTTTGATTTTAATTTTGATTTTAATTTTGATTTTAATTTCAATTTTGATTTTAATTTTGATTTTGATTTAGATTTTGATTTTAATTTTGATTTATATTTTGATTTTAATTTTGATTTTTATTTTGATTTTGATTTTGATTTTGATTTTGATTTTGATTTAGATTTTGATTTTGATTTTGATTTAGATTTTGATTTTAATTTTGATTTTGATTTTGATTTTGATTTTGATTTTGATTTAGATTTTGATTTTTATTTTGATTTTGATTTTGATTTTGATTTTGATTTTGATTTATATTTTGATTTAGATTTTGATTTTGATTTTGATTTATATATAAAATTTGGATTGATCATTTATTTAATATTGGATTAATGAATATTTGGATTGATAAAAAATATGAAAATAAACTACATTTAGCACCTAAATCAATAAGAACAGAAACAGAAGGACCAAACCAAGGATTAACAGAAAAAGATTGAAAACCTTTATTTTTAATAATTTCAACACATAACATAATAATATGAACGATTGAAATAAAGATAATAAACCAAGGGCGACGAATAACAGGTTCTTCATATAAAATTTGAGTTTTTGGACGAGGTTGACTGTCTTCAGAATCCATTTCTGGAACATCAACTGAAACATCTGTTTCATTTTCTGTTATTGTTGTTGGATTCACTAAATCTTCTGCTAAAAATTCAAGTGAAATATCTTCTTGATGATTTATTATCGATCTTGCTTTCTGAAAACTCGTAAATTTATCCCATTCTTGATTAAATGTTTTTTGTTTGTTTTTTGATAAAATTCCAAGTGTTCCAAGTATCGAATTCGAAAAACTTCTTTCACTTTTTTCTTTTGAATTTTTTTTGTTTGCCATATTTAATGAAAAAAGAAAAAGAAAAAAGAAAAAAATGAAAAAAAAATTTTTTTATTTTTGATTTATTTTTGATTTATTTTTGATTTATTTTTGCTGACAGATCAAAATTTTTTTAAAGATTGATTAAATATTAATTAAATATTGATCAAATATTAATTAAATATTAATTAAATATTGATCAAATATTGATTAAATATTAATTAAATATTAATTAAATATTAATTAAATATTAAATATTAATTAAATATTGATTAAATATTGATTAAATATTGATTAAATATTGATTAAATATTGATTAAATATTAATTAAATATTGATTAAATATTAATTAAATATTAATTAAATATTGATTAAATATTAATTAAATATTGATTAAATATTAATTAAATATTTAAATATTAATTAAATATTATTGATTAAATATTGATTTAATTAAATATTAATTAAATATTAATTAAATATTAATTAAATATTAATTAAATAATTAATTAAATATTAATTAAAATATTAATTAAAAGAATTAAATATTTAATTAAATATTAATTAAATATTAATTAAATATTGATTAAATATTAATTAAATATTAATTAAATATTAATTAAATATTGATTAAATATTAATTAAATATTAATTAAATATTAATTAAATATTGATTAAAATATTGATTAAATATTGATTAAAATATTAATTAAATATTTTGATTAAATATTAATTAAATATTAATTAAATATTAAAATATTGATTAAATATTAATTAAAAAATTAAATATTGATTAAATATTAATTAAATAATTAAATATTGATTAAATATAATTAAATATTGATAAAATATTAAATTAAATATTGATTAAATATTGATTAAATATTGAAAATACCAATTAAATATTAATTAAATATTGATTAAATATTGAAATATTGATTAAATATTGATTAAATATTGATTAAAAATATTGATTAAATATTGATTAAATATTAATTAAATAAATATTAATTTAAATATTGATTAAATAATACAAAATATTGACAAATATTGATTAAAATACCAATATATTAAATATTAATTCAAAATATTTTAAAATTTAAATATTAATTAAATATTGACCAAATATTTATTAAATATTAATTAAATATTGATTAAATATTAATTAAATATTTAAAAATATTATTAAATATTGATTAAATATTGATTAAAATATTACAAAAAATATTGAAAATATTATTAAATATTTAATTAAATATTGATTAAAATATTAATTAAATATTACAAATATTAATTAAATATTGATTAAATATTAATTAATTAAAATACAATTAAAATATTGATTAAATATTGACAAATATTGATTAAAATATTAATTAAATATTGATTCAAATATTGAAAAAATATTGATTAAATATTGATTAAATATTGATTTAAATATTAATTAAATATTGAAAATATTACCAAATATTAAATATTAAAAATATAAATATTTAATTAAATATTGATTAAATATTGATTAAATATTAATTAAATATTGATTAAATATTAATTAAATATTATTAAATATAAATTAAATATTATTCAAATATTAATTAAATATTGATTAAATATTACAAATATTAAATATTGATTAAATATTGATTAAATATTGATTAAATATTAATGATTAAATATTAATTAAATATTAATTAAATATTGATTAAATATTAATTAAATATTGATTAAATATTGATTAAATATTGATTAAATATTAAATTAAATATTGATTAAATATTGATTAAATATTGACAAATATTAAATATTGATTAAAATATTAATTAAATATTAATTAAATATTAAATCAAATATTGATTAAATATTTATTAAATATTGATTAAATATTGATTAAATATTAATTAAATATTGATTAAATATTGGTAAATATTAAAATTAAATATTGATTAAATATTGATTAAATATTGATTTAAAATTGATTAAAATATTAATTAAATATTGATTAAATATTGATTAAATATTAATTAAATATTGATTAAATATTAATTAAATATTGATCAAATATTGATTAAAAATTGGTAAATATTAAATATTAATTAAATATTGATTAAATATTGATTAAAATTGATTAAATATTAATTAAATATTGACAAATATTGATTAAATATTAATTAAATATTGATTAAATATTAAATATAATTAAATATTGATTAAATATTGATTAAATATTGATTAAATATTAATTAAATATTGGTAAATATTGAATTAAAAATAATTAAATATTGATTAAATATTGATTAAATATTAATTAAATATTGATTAAAATATTGATTAAATATTGACCAAATATTGATTAAATATTGATTAAATATTGATTAAATATTAATTATTAAATATTAATTAAATATTGATTAAATATTTTAAATATTGATTAAATATTAATTAAATACAAATAAATTATTAAATATTAATTAAATATTGATTAAATATTTACAAATATTGAATTAAATATTATTAAATATTAATTAAATAATTAAATATTGATTAAATATTAATTAAATATTATTAAATATTGACATTAAATATTAACAAAATTAATTAAATATTGATTAAATATTGATTAAATATTAATTAAATATTATTAAAATATTGGTAAATATTAATTAAAATATTAATTAAATACCAAATTTAAATATTAATTAAATATTGATCAAAATATTAATTAAATATTGATTAAATATTGATTAAATATTAAATATTAAATATTACCAAATATTAATTAAATATTGATTAAATATTGATTAAATATTAATTAAATATTATTTAAATATTGGTAAATATTAATTAAATATTAATTAAATATTTAAATAAAATATAAAGATTAAATAAATATTAAATATTATTAAATATTAATTAAATATTGATTAAAATATTATTGATTAAATATTGGTAAATATTAATTAAATATTGGTAAATACCAAATATTAAATATTAATTAAAAATATTAATTAATTCAAATATTACCAAATAAATTAAATATTGATTAAATATTACCAAATAATTATTAAATATTAATAAAAATATTAAATATTAATTAAATATTGATTAAATATTAATTAAATATTGGTAAATATTGATTAAATAAATTAAATATTGGTAAATAAATATTGTAAATATTACCATTAAATATTGTAAATATTAATTAAATATTGATTAAAATATTGATTAAATATTAATTAAATATGGATTAAATATTGATTAAATATTAATTAAAATATTAATTAAATATTAATTTAAATATTGATTAAATATTAATTAAATATTAATTAAATATTGGTCAAATATTAATTAAATATTAATTAAATAAATTAATTATTAAATATTAATTAAATATTAATTAAATATTAATTAAATATTAATTAAATATTGATTAAATATTGATTAAATATTGGTAAATTAAAATTTAAATATTATTAAATATTATTAAATATTGATTAAATATTAATTAAATATTAATTAAATATATTAATTTAAATATTGGTAAATATTTAAAAATATTGGTAAATATTAATTAAATATTGATTAAATATTAATTAAATATTGGTAAATATTAATTAAAATATTAAATATTGATAAAAATATTGATTTAAATATTAATTAAAAATATTGATTAAATATTAATTAAATATTGAAAATTAAATATTAATTAAATATTAATTAAAAATATTGGTAAATATTGATTAAATATTAATTAAATATTTAATTAAATATTGGTTAAATATTGGTAAATATTAAATATTAATTAAATATTAATTAAAATATTGGATTAAATATTGATTAAATATTTTAAATAATATTAATTAAATATTAATTAAATATTGATTAAAATATTAATTAAATATTGATTAAATATTAATTTAAATATTGGTAAATATTAATTTAAATATTATTAATTAAATATTAATTAAAATTGATTAAATATTGGTAAATATTGATTAAATATTATTAAAATATTAATATAAATATTAATTAAATATTAATTAAATATTAAAATATTGATTAAATATTGGTAAATAATTAAATATTAATTAAATATTAATTAAATATTATTAAATATTGATTTAAATATTGATTAAATATTAATTAAATATTAATTAAAATATTAAATATTGACAAATATTAATTAAATATTGATTAAATATTTTGATTAAATATTAATTAAATATTGGTAAATATTGATTAAATATTAATTAAATATTACCAAATTTAAATATTGATTAAATATTGGTAAATATTGGTAAATATTGATTAAATATTGGTAAATATTGGTAAATATTAATTAAATATTGATTAAATATTAATTAAAATTGACAAATATTGGTAAAATATTGACAAAATATTGATTAAATATTGGTAAATATTGATTAAATTATTTAAATATTGGTAAATATTAATTAAATATTGATTAAATATTTAAATATTATTAAATATTGATTAAATATTAATTAAATATTATTAAAATATTGGTAAATATTGGTAAATATTAATTAAATATTGATTAAATATTTAAATATTATTAAATATTGATTAAATATTAATTAAATATTATTAAAATATTGGTAAATATTGGTAAATATTAATTAAATATTGATTAAATATTGATTAAATATTAATTAAATATTGATTAAATATTAATTAAAATATTAAATTAAATATTTAAATATTAATTAAATATTGATTAAAATGTAATTGATTAAATAAATATTGATTAAATATTAATTAAATATTGATTAAATATTGAAATATTAATTAAATATTGATTAAATAAAATATTGATTAAATATTGATTAAATATTGACAAATTTAAATATTGATTAAATATTGATTAAATATTAATTAAATAAATAAATATTGGTAAATATGGTAAATATTGATTAAATATTGATTAAATATTATTAAAATGATATTGGTAAATATTAAAAATTGTTAATTAAATATTATAAAATATTAAATATTAATTAAATATTGATTAAATTTATTGGTAAATATTGATTAAATATTAATTAAATATTAAATATTTAAATATTGATAAATATTAAATAATTAAATATTGATTAAATATTAAAATATTAAATATTGATTAAATATTGATTAAAATATTGGTAAATATTGGTAAATATTTAAATATTGATTAAATATTGATTAAATATTAATTAAATATTGATTAAAATATTATTAAATATTAAATAAATAAATATTGGTAAATATTAATTAAATATTAATTAAATAATTAAATATTAATTAAATATTGGTAAATATTTAAATAACCAAATTAAAATTAAATATTGGTAAATATTGATTAAATATTGATTAAATATTGATTAAATATTGATTAAATATTGATTAAATATTAATTAAATATTGATTAAATATTGGTAAATATTAAATAAATATTAATTAAATATTATTAAAAATATAAATATTAAATATTGGTTAAATATTAAAATTATTAAATATTAATTAAATAATAAATGATTTAAATATTGGTAAATATTAATTAAATATTGATTAAATATTAATTAAATATTATTAAAATATTAATTAAATATTAATTAAATATTGGTAAATATTGATTAAATATTAATTAAATATTAAACACCAAATATTGATTAAATATTAATTAAATATTGGTAAATATTGGTAAAAATTAAATATTACAAAATTAAATATTGATTAAATATTAATTAAATATTGATTAAATATTGATTAAATATTAATTAAATATTAATTAAATATTATTAAATATTGATTAAATATTGATTAAATATTAATTAAATATTGATTAAAATATTGGTAAATATTAAATAAATATTAAATATTGATTAAATATTGATTAAATATTATTAAACAAAATATTAAAATATTTAAATATTGATAAAATATTGATTAAAATATAAATAATTAAATATTGATTAAATATTGATTAAATATTAATTAAATATTGATTAAAATATTAAATATTGAGTTAAAATTAATTAAATATTAATTAAATATTTAAATATTGATTAAATATTGATTAAATATTGATTAAATATTGGTAAATATTAATTAAATATTAATTAAATATTAAATAAATATTGATTAAATATTGATTAAATATTAATTAAATATTGGTAAAATTAAAATATGGTAAAATTAAATATTAAATAAATATTACCAAAATATAAATAAATATTAAATATTGATTTAAATATTATTAAATATTAATATTAATTAAAATATTAATTAAATATTAATTAAATATTGATTAAATATTGATTAAATATTAATTAAATATTAATTAAATATTAATTAAATATTGGTAAATATTGATTAAATATACAATTAAATATTGATTAAATATTGATTAAATATTAATTAAATATTAATTAAATATTAATTAAATATTGATTAAATATTAATTAAATATTAATTAAATATTAATTAAATATTGATTAAATATTAATTAAATATTGATTAAATATTAATTAAATATTAATTAAATATTAATTAAATATTAATTAAATATTAATTAAATATTGATTAAATATTGATTAAATATTAAATATTAATTAAATATTAATTAAATATTAATTAAATATTAATTAAATATTGATTAAATATTGATTAAATAATAAAAGATCCAAAAAGAAGTTTTCATTTTTCACAATTAAAAAAAAAAGAATGGAAATAAAAAATCCCATTTTATCTTGTATTGAAAGTAAATATGCATTATATAAACATAAATTAATGTGTATCCCAACAGAATCACAATTATTTGAAGATGGACCTTTAAATTTTATATTTCGAATTTTAGAATCACAAAAACAAAAACCAAACGCACTTCACAACAACAAAAAAGAGAAACAAAAAAACCCATTTGAACCACCATTTGAAGAACATCTTTATATTTGCGAATTAAAAAACCACCACTTATTATTTAATCCGTTTTGCATTTCGGAAAAACATTTATTAATTGTAACAAAAAAATTTGAAAAACAAGAAACATTAATTGCAAAAAAAGATTTTGAAGCGGCTTTAGAATGTATTAACGCTGTGAAATCACTTTGTTTTTATAATTCTGGAATAAATTCTGGAGCAAGTCAACCTCATAGACATTTTCAATTAATTCCTATTGATGATTCCAAATTTAATTATATTCCACTTGAAAAATTAATTTTTTCCAAAGAAAGAAAAAAAGAAGAAATTATTCAATTAGAAGAACTTGGATTCATTAATTCTTGTTTTATTTTTGATTTTGATAAAAATTTCCTTTCTGTTGATCATGTTTTTGATTCTTATCAAAAAATTGTTGATAAACTTGATTTGAATGAAAAAACTTCTTATAATTTATTATTAACAAAAAAATGGATTTTTGTTGTTCCTCGTTCTAAAGAGTCTTTTGATAATATTGGTGTTAATTCAATGGGTTATGTTGGCTCTTTTTTTTTCAAAACTCAAGATGATTTAAAAAAAGCAATTAAAAATGGTCCACTTTTTATTCTTCAAAATTTAGGATTTCCAATTGAAAAAAAATAAATTCAATTTAAATTTAAAATTAAAATTTAAAATTTAAAATTAAAAAGAATGTTCATGTCAAATTTTCTTTAAAATTTTCTTTATTTTTAATTTTTTTAATTTTCATTTTTTTCTTTTCAAAAAAAAATTTTTATGAATAATCAAAAAAATAAAATTGATAAAATTTTTAATCAACTTAAAAATTTACAACAAAATTCACAAAAAAATTCTCCTATTATTCAATCCATTATTGAAGAACTTTTAACATTAGATTTTAAAAACAATTTAAATTTAGAAAAAGTTCATTAATTAATTTTTTTTATAAAAGATTTTAAATTAAAAAATTAATTAATTAATTCATCTTTTTAATTTAAATTTTTAGAAAATTTTAACAATAATTGAGTTTTTATTTGAAAGAATTAAAGAAGAAAAACAACAATTAGGATTGAAATTTTGTCATTTAATTAGTAAAACAAAACAAAATGTAAAAGAATTTGTTTTTAAATTAAAAATAAAATTTAAATTGATTTCTTTTAAATAATATTTAAAAAAAAAATAATTTAGTTTGGAATTAATGAAAAAATTCACGAAAAAGCAACAAATTTGATACATAATCTTCTTATTCTTTCTAAAAACAAAGAAAAATATGATCTTTTAAAATCAGCTTCTCAAATTCTTTATAGAAGAGAAAGAAATAAATTTATAAACTTTGAATTACTTAAAGATTTAATTAAAGAATTAAACCAAATGAAAGATGATGAAAAAACAATTGATTTAGGTGAATTAAGATATTTAGTGATTTGCATTGGGAATTTATGTATGAAATCTGGAAAAAAATTAAGTCAGTATTATTCTCAAATTTTTCAAGCATTATTCCAAAAACTTTGCATGCTTTCACAAGTTAATGAATCAGCAACTCAACATTCACAAGTATTATTTGAGAAAAAAGAAGAAGAAATAAATTGATTGTAATTTTTTTTTTTGAATAGACTTTATATAGTTTAGTAAGAGCTGTTCAATATTGCATTAATGAAAGCAAAATAATACCTCCTGAAAAACAAAAACCGTTGTTAACAATTCTCAAAAGATTAATGTTCTTTGGAACCCATGTATCAACGCTAAGATATTCTTCAGATAGCTTTATTTATTTTGAATATAAACTAAACGAGAAAACAAATGAAGAAAATACAAATTCTGAAAATGATGAAACCAAAAACGAATTGGAAGATAACGAGCAAAATTATGTTACAAAAGTAAGATCTGCAGCATTATCGTGTTTACAAGTCATTGCCAAAATATTACGAAATAAAATACATGGAGAATGGGGTCTTTTTTTACCCACAAATCAATCAGTTAATTCAATGAATTTACTCACGATAGCAGCTCATGATCCTGATCCAGAAGTTCGTGAAAAAGCTCTAAGTGCCATTTCAAGTTTAATTGACGGCTCTCGCCAGTTTTTGAGTTTTGCAGAAGATAAAAATTTGGGGATCGGAACATCTTTTACTCCTTTATCAAGAGTTTTGGGTCAAATGATCCAAGAAATCCACAACAATCTTCATATGATACTCACAAAAGAAAAGGACTTAAAAACAATCGTTCATGCTTTAAATTGCTTTTCTGTTTTTATATCAAACATTTCCTATCATAAACTTACAATGGGATATTTGTCAAGAGTCATTGGAATGCTAGAATCCTTTTTATTGAATCCAAATTCAAATCCTCAAGTTTTACGGGCAAGTCTCTATTGTCTTGGCTCAGTTTTTTCAACTAAAACAAAAATAATGGAAGTTTCGCATTATTTGTTAACAGTAACAAAGAGAATGAAACCAAACACCACTCCAAATTTCCAATTTCAGTTTATATCCTCAAACCAAAATTTGGACAAATCGAAATTAAATTTGAACTTGAAATTGAATTCAAATACAAACAATTTGTTGTTGAAAAATCAAAACTTTTTGGCAAATTCTGATAATCTCGTCTCTCCTCATAATTTAAAAATTCAATCACCACTGAAAAAAGAAGATGAAAAACAAATCAAAGAACCAACCATTTTCGATATCATTTTTAATATTCTTTCCTTCCAAACAAACACTGAAGAAATAAGTAATCTCGCATTAGAATCGCTTTCAGTTTTGACAAAGTTATGCATAAATTATTCATGGGTTATTGAACAACTCTGGGAATATCTCTCGCCATTGCTTCTTTCATTGTCAAGACGTTTCCACGAATATGTAATCTGCAATCGATGCTTCCATTTGTTTGAAGAGCTTCTTCATTCAATTGAAAAAGAGAGTAACGAAGTTGATAATTCACAAATTTCTGAAGGAGACATCATCCAAAAACCGACTAGAAAAAGAATCTTGTTATTATGGACAAATATAATTGAAAATCACTTTGTTCCACATTTTCAACCAAACGAATGCAACTTTTCCGTTATCATCTCAATATTGAATTCTTTGGCAAGTTTGTCATCATCAAGTTGCGCAATGCTTAATCAAGATCTTCGAAGAGAATCCATCAACTTTATTCACAAATCAACATCAAATGGAAACGCAAATGTTCGAATTTCAGCTTTTCGTGCTTTAGGAAATTTGTCACTTTTTTCAGTTGTCAGAGAAACACCTGGATTTATTGACCAAACATTAAGTTCTATAATCATAAGTTTGAATAAAGACAAAACAGCAAATGTTCGCATTCGTGCGTCTTGGGCTTTGGCGAATGTTTGTGACACATTTTGCTTGGATAAACAAAGTAAGGAAGAATTTTTCACTTTTAACCAAAATACAAATACGATCACAAAGATGCTTAAAGACGAGAACAATCCAACAGCTTTCTCGACAAAAACACTTGGTTTCTCATTTTCTTCCAATCCTTTAGATCTTATTATCAATAATATCGATATAAAAACACTAGTTATCATTGCACAATTAGCAATTAAATTGACGAAAGATAACAAAAAAATACGCGCAAATGCACTTAGAGCACTTGGAAATTTATCTTGTGTCGCTCCAAAGTCTTTTTTGGAATATCAAGATGGGAAACTAATGGAAGAAATAGTTAATTGCTTTAGGGATTCTGTTTTGGATCCTGATTCTGGTCTTGATAAAATTAGATGGAACTCTTGTTATGCTATTGGTTCTTTATTTAAAAATAGTTATTTACAAAATCATTATTCTCAATTCTCATGGATTTCAAGTTTAATTTCAAGTTTGGTTCATCTTATTAAAGTTGAAACTAATTTTAAAACTCGCATTCACTCTGTAACAGCTTTGTCAAATATTCATTCAAGAAGTTGCTTTGGTTCAACTCAGAATATTTATTCAATTTTATCCGATTTGGAAAATTCTTTGAATCAAATTTCTAATGAATCATTTACTGTTGATCATTCTTCTCATCAAAATTATGTCAATACTTTAGCTGAAAAAATTATTATAACCATTTTGAAGTTAACAAGCTTGATTACGAAAGAAGAAGTTTTGCAATCAAAAGAAATTCAAGATTTTATTTTACAAAAGATTCCAAATATTTATCAAATTTTCCAAATGTTTCAATATCAAAATCATCCACAAAATTCTTTAGAGTTTTTTACAATGTTACGAAGAATTGAGATTTTAATTCAACAAACACAAGAACAATTAAAAGATAATTTACACAAGGATTAAGCCATTTATAAAATTACAAATCAAATTATAAATCAAATTATAAATCAAATTATAAATCAAATTATAAATCAAATTATAAAAAGCCAAATAAATAAAATTACAAATTAAATTATAAATCAAATTATAAATTAAATTATAAATTAAATTATAAATCAAATTACAAATCAAATTATAAATAAAATTATAAATCAAATCATTTACAAAATTATAAATCAAATTATAAATTAAATTATAAATTAAATCATAAATAAAATTATAAGATTATTTGTGATTATTTTGAATAAAATTTTTCAAAAAATAAAATTCATTTTTTTCCTTTTGTTAAATCATTTTAAAAAATTTCTATATTAAATTTAAATGGAAGAGAAAAAAATTAAAGAATTTTCTTTTGAAATTCAAAAAATTTTCCAACAAGATATTGGAAATCGAGGAATAAAAGACACTTTTGAAAAATTTCCGAATATCTTATTTGAATCAGCAAAATGTTTATATTCAAGTTGTTTAGGAATGGGAATATTTTCTGGTTTTTTCATTCCTTCAACAAATTCTTCAGAAACAGATGGACCTTTAGGAATGTTTTCAATTGTTAATGCATTTCTTAGAATCAAAAAATCAGTTCCTGTTTATATTATTATTGATAAAAATAATGAAATTATTATCAATGAAACCTTTAAAGAATTAATTGATGAATTTAAAGAAAGATTAAATTTTGTTGTTTTCCAATCAAAAGAAGAAATTGAAGGAAAAAAAGGAAAAGATTTACTAAGCAAACTTGATGTTCTCATTTCAATAGAAAGAGTTGGACGAGCAAAAGATAATATTTTCTATAATATGAGAGCAGTTGATATATCATCATTTACTTTACCTCTAGATTCATTATTTCTTCAAATAAAAGAAACTAAACAAGAAATTAAAACAATCGCAATTGGTGATGGATTAAATGAAACTGGAATGGGAATTTTCTATGAAATTGCTAAGAAAAATGTTCGTTTTGGTGAAACTATTGGTTGTGTTGTTGATTCTGATTATCCAATAACAGCTGGTGTAAGTAATTGGGGTGGAGATGGTTTAGCTATTGTTTTAATTGCTTTTTCTTGTTTAAATAATTCTCAATTAAAAGTTGAATTATCTAAAATTTTTCCAACTTTTTTTCTTTTGAGTAAAATTTTGGATAATATTTTAGAAAAAGGAGCTGTTGATGGAATTTCTCATAAATCTGAAAGATCTGTTGATGGATTAAAATTTGATAAAGTTCATAAAGAAATTTTAGATAAATCAAAAGAAAAATTTGAAGAATTTTTTTTCACTTTTTAAATACGTTAAAAAAAAAAATTTAAAAAAAAAAAAAGATTTTATTTATTTTTCTTTTTTGGATTTAACGAATATCTTTTATTTTAAAATTCTTTTTCTTCTTTTTCTTCTTTTTTGGATTTTGGATTTTTTCATTTTTTTTCTTTCATTTTTTCTTTTTTTAAAAAAAAAAAAGATGAATTTTTTAATTTCTAAAATTTTAAAATCTCAAAATATTCAAATTCAAAATTTAAAACAATTTAAAACAACATATTCAAAACAAGAAATTTGTATTTCATTTCAAAATATTCTTCATTTCATTTCAAGAAATGATCCTGAAAAAATTTTAAATGTTGAATTTGAATCAAAAATTATTGATTATTTATGGAATGAAAAAACAAATTATATGATAATTATTGATAATAAAGGAATTCTTTATTTTTTCAATGTTGATTTACACAAAATTATTTTTTCAAAACAAATAATTTCAACTCCAAATATAATTTTAGGAATCAAATTTATTCCTTCTTTTCAAGAAACAAATTCAAATGAAAATGAAAATCAAAATCAAAATGAAAATCAAAATCAAAATCAAAATCAAAATCAAAATCAAGGAAAAATTTTAATAATTTCAAATCAAGGAAATATTTTGATTGCAAATGGTGTTGATTTTTCCAAAATTAATCAAAGCTTCCAACAATTTATTTCAAATATTTCTTTTGAAGAAGATCAAATTGCAAATTTTCCTATTGAAAATGTTATTGTTTATCAAGATCAACGAGATATTTCTCAAATATTTTTCATGAACAATCATAAAAGTTTGTTATGCTATCATATTAATAGTAGAATAACAATTGAAACAGGATTAAATTTTGATTGCAAAAAAATTCATATTATTGGAAGTTATGGAGTTGTTTTAGATCAAAATGGGGATTTATTATTAATTTTTATTGAAAAGACTGGAAGGTAATTTAAAAATCAAAATCAAAATCAAAATTTAAATCAAAATTTAAATCAAAATCAAAATCAAAATCTATTTAAAAATCAAAATCAATTTAAAAATCAAAATCTATTTAAAAATCAAAATCAATTTAAAAATCAAAATCTATTTAAAAATCAAAATCTAAATCAAAATAAAAATCTATTTAAAAATCTATTTAAAAATCTATTTAAAAATCTATTTAAAAATCTATTTAAAAATCAATTTGAAAATATAATAGAATAACTACATTGAATCATTTAAAAATATCTTGTTTGGATTTAAAAACTATTTCTTAAAAATCAATTTAAAAATATAATAGAATAAATTAAATCATTTAAAAATATCTTGTTTGGATTTCCAACTTGTTTCTTTAAAATCTCAAAATAAATCTTTTATAATTTTCGTACAAAAAATTGATACTTTTAATCTCATTTCTTTCCCAGACTTTAAAATATTATATACTCAGAATATCAATTCCAAATTATCTCATAATTTTATTTTTGCAGAAAATTTAAACTCAAAAAATATTAAAGAAAATCTAAAAGAAAATTTCTTCTTATTTACTCATATCATTGAAAACGATCAATCTTTTGAGCTTAATTTGAGTTCTTTTGAAATGGATGATTTTGAAAAAATTATCGATACAATAAATCAATCTTCATTCTCAATTGATATTCAACAAGAAATGTTTCAAGAAAAGAATTTTGGATTGAATGAATCTTTATTATTTTCAAATTTACAAAATCAAATTTCTTATCAAATTATTTCATCTTTATTTATCAATATTATTTCCAGAATAGATATTAGAAATGAACAAGAAAAATTCATGAATGTGTTTCAGGAAATTAAAAAGAAAGCATACCAATTGAAATTTCAGAATTTTTTAGTTGAAATTATTCTTAATTCATCTCCTTTCCCAAATTTCAAATTTTTTTCATTCATGATTGAAACACTTACATATTGTAATGAAAATGAAGACAGATCAACAGATAAAAACACTACTTTTTCATTAAAAATTTTACTGAATCAAACATATGCAAAATTCACAACATTTCTTATGATTTTTGATGACCAACTTTCTATAAAAAGAAATCATAAATCAAGTATTGATAATCAAAAAGATCAACAATTTACAGATATTTCAATAAAATGGCAACAATTCCGTTTAACGGAAGGATTTGCATCGATTCTTTACGAATTGGTTCATCAATCAGAATTGGAAAAAGCCTTGATTGTTTGGGATAGGCATTGTTCAATTTTTGCAAGAATAAATAATTTTGAATTTGATATGAAAATTTTATTATCTCAAATATCTTCAAATCTTCACTTGAATTCAATTTCGCGTTTTATTTGGAATGTATTCAAATCAACAGAACACAAAGAGCAAGAAATTATTGTTGATTGGCTAATTTCAAAAGCAGAGAAAATTGATAGAGAAGAATTAGATATTGTTGAAACAATCAAATTATTACAAAAAATTTCTTCATATCGGGAATATGATTTATTTGTGGATAGTCGTTCAATAAATTCACCAGGAGTTTTAGTTGATTTTCTTCGCAATGAATTTGTTCCAAATAATTCAAATTCAGATGGAAATGAAGAACTGGGAAATTCTGAATACCAAAACTTAATGGAAAGAAAAGTAGAACAAATGATTTGGAAAATGAAAGACTTTTTGCAATTTATGAAGAAGAGAAAACTTTTCCTTGCAAAAAAGCAAGATAGCAACGAAACTAATCGAGCTTATCGATCTTTTATTCAATCATTAAATTTTGATTTTTTTTCACATTTCCATAATTTTTTTGAAGGAAAACCTGATCAATTAATATTTGCTTTTTTGACATACTTTAATTTATTTGATTTTAAAGATTCTGCTTTTCTGAAATATTATTCAACAAAATATGAGATTCCATTATCAACTTCTTTAGCTAAATTTATCAATTTGATAATTGATAATGTTGAAAAAGATGAAGGTTATAATGAAAGAAATTCTAAAATTACTCAACTTGTTAATTTGATACCAAATCAAGAAGAAAAAATTCAGATGATATTAAATATTTTGAGAATAGAGCCAGAAGTTTTAAATCCATATTTAGATGAATTAATTGATAAAGTATTTCTAAAACAAAACCAAATATTTTTTAAAAAGAGAAAAATCAATATTCAAAAAACATCTTTTTGTTTTTTTTTTTTTTAAATTTATTCATTTAAAAAGGAACTCAAATTAGAATCAAAACTTAATCAAGAATTATCAACTCAATGGAACTTAACAAAACTCCACCAAATTCTCAAAAGAAACGGAATCCAAGAGGCAAATATCATAACAAACTTGAGAAAGATGAAATTGGTTCATCGATTTATTCTTTCCAAAATTCACGATCCAAATGCATTACAAGATGCATTAAAACTTTCTGCTATTTTCCACAACTTGTCTAAATTTGAAACTTATCGAATTTACTTACAAAATTTGATTGACTCAAATGAAACTAAAAAAGCAGTTTCTTTGCTTTGGAAATATGATTTCTATTGAGAATTCTTTAATAATAGCACATCAGTTGTTGAATTACTGTCTACAATTTTTGAAAGAAAACTCAAATCAAACCCAATCCAAAAAAATAGAATTGCTTTTTGGTGGAAATTCAGATGAAATTTATGCCAAATATCTGCAAGATTGTTTAATGGTTATTGAAAGAATGGTTCATTTAAAACAAAATCAATTTATTGAACCAAAAAAACTTGAAATGATAAAATCAATGAAAATATTATTTGATGAATTCAAAATGAAATTTTCGTTGGAGCAATTTTCAAAAGAAGAAACAAGAATCAATATTTTAAGAAACATCCATTTCGAACAACAAAACAATAGTAATTTGAATTATCCAAAAATGAATATATCAGGAAAATATTCGAATATTTCCCAATTATGTGAAGTTTTGCATTTGGATCAGGATATAGGACTTCGAGAAATAATTGAGTGGGATTTGAAACACAAAAATTATTTATCACTTGTTAATAATGTTAGTGAATTTTTGAAAATTTCTCGAAAAGAAAAATTTGATCAAGTGGTTCAATTTTTAGAAAAGGTTAATTTTACAATTTTTAAGACAATTCATATTAAAGAAAAGGAAGAGGAAATTTACAACAAATTAGAGATTATTACAAGTATTATTTACCAAACTTTGTTGAATTCACCTTCAAGAAAATATTTTGTTTCTTTGATTTCTCAATTCAAAAATATAAACATTTGCAGATATGTAGTATTCAATTCTCTTGTGCAGAATCAAGAGAAAGAGAAAGAGGAAGAAAAAGAGAAAGAAAAAGAAAGAATGTATTTAATGATATCGAAAAGAAAACTAAACACTTTTTCAATGGAAAATACAAACACAAAAATACTTCTTCAAACTTTGCTAAAAGGAAGCGAATTATCAATGAAATTTGCAATGGATCCTATCGAATATGATATGGTTCTTGAAGACTCCAACAATTACCAGAAAAGAAACGATACAAACGATATGACAATGCTGAGTTTCAATGCAATCCAAATGAACACTTTTATTCAGACCCAAAAAGAGGCATTAGAGCAATCAATGAAAATTCTAAAAGAGATGAACAATCATGAGTTGATGCTGAATATACTATATCTTGCAGAAGAACAGGAGGCATTTCCATTGGAATTGGTGAACACAATATATCAGCAATTGTTTATTGAGTCTGTAAGTTGCGAATTCATTGATCATGGTCTCTCTGTTGCATATTTAACAAGTTTGCCGTGTCAAGACGGATTTGAAACCTTTCGGAAATGCTTAATGGAAACACGGTTTGACTACAAACGGTTGTATCAAGTAGCAAAGATTGGGATGATGACTGGGATCTTATGGAAGCAGCCTTCGTTCTATCAGGATTGCAAAGAACTGCAAGATAATGCTTATTGGTGGAATTTTTTTCAATTACTTCAAATTGACTTTTCAGAAGTGGAATTTTTGGAAAGTGGTGACAGAAGCTACCACCACTCACTTGTTCCTGTTTTGCTCCAGAAAACTAACTTGGATCTCTTTTTGACAATCGAGTTTTGCGAGTGTTATGGGATCGGCCCTGATCTCCCAAAGCTGCTCTTTATCCAACTCCTGCTCTTATCAAATGATTCTGAAGATGAAGATGTTTCGGATTATCAGGATAAAATACTTGCTGTTATGGATGAAATCGATACACAAGATGTTCTTCATTTATTCAAAGATATATGCTATAAAAATGTTAACCAAAAAGACTATCGAAAACTTGAGTATGTTTGCAATCAAATCATTCGTTTAGAATCTGGGAAAATTCCTGATGAAATCTCAAGGGATTTGATCATCCTCAGTATTCTTGAAAATTATGACAAACAATTCTGCAATTCTGAGACAATAGAGTATTCCAAAATACCTTTTCATGACTTGATGGAAGATCCATGGACTGTTCTTCGTCCTCTGATATCCGAAATCACTTTGAACTATTTGCTTCCTTTAGTTTCCCCACTTGATCTTTCTGTTGATCAATTTTATCGTTGTGTTTTTGACAATCTAATCAATAATCAGCAGAATATCAGTCATGATTCTGTTCAAAAATTGCGTTATTATGTTGATTTAATTCGCAATGAATATTTGAGAATTCAACTTTATTTAAAAATTTGCGAACATATGGAAAGTGGAACAGAAAGTCATTCTCTTGCACAGACTGCCCTTCAAATGATAGCACAAGCATTGCTAAGTCTTCAGGATATTTCCGAAGATGACGAAGAATATCACGCGAAAATCAACATGCAAATAAAGTTTCAAAAGTTGCGATTAACTTGCGAAAAACTTGACAGCAAAATTTTAACTAGTTGGCAATTAAAGTTAAATGGAATAACTGGAATTTCAGAGCAACTTTTTAACGATATTCCAGAGCTCATTTGCAGACTCTATCAATCTCAAAGCATTTCGTATCTTTCTCTGTTGAAAAAGAAGAAGAAAAGAAAGTTGGATATTGTTAATTTTTCTGATAATCAACCCGAAATTTATCTTGATAATCTCCATTTACTAATTAATGACATTGCAGCAAGACATCAACTCAACGCAGACAAAATTCGTAGTTCTCTCATACAATTCTGGTTATTATCAAATCCCGAGGATGAAGCAAAGAGCAAAATGGATGGATTTAAAGCACATTTTGTTCGTTCGAAAAAGAAAAAAATAAAGGAATTGCAAAATAATCTCGACTCAAAATCAAATTTAACCACTAATAACAACCAGAAACAAAACATAAACCCACAAGAAAAAGAGGAGATATCTTCGATAGATAATTACATCCTCGATCAATTGCATCGAGAAGAAGAGAAAAACATAGAATTAAGATTGGAATATTTATTAACATATGGAAAAATTGAAAAAAATTTGGTCTTCTTACTAAATTATGCGTATCAAAAAACAACAGCAAAAACAACACCAATGTCGAAAGCAAGATCCATTAAACTTGCTTTCACGATCGGCACACACCAACAAATCACTTCACTATTCAAAAATGATATTTCCAAATTGTATTCAAGAATGCAACTTCTTTTTTTCTGTTCTGAATTTTCCAAAATTTCAATGGAAATAAATGTAAAACAACTTTCTTCGGTCAACAAAGAGGATCTTGTCATCCATTTGCTAACAAATTATTCCCAAAACATCCAAGCATGCATTATTGCGAGTCAGATCATGTTTGATTTTAAGATTAACAACCAAGATATTTGGCAAAAATTATTCACAAAATTGGTTGATTTCAAAACTCATTTCAATTATATTTCCTCTTTTTCTAAATCTCTCAAGATATCCCCAAATACAGTCATTGCCAAATATCAAAGAATTATTTCAACGATCCATTATGTTTCCTATAGAGGAACTAATGACTTTCTCAAAGCAAAAAAAGGAACAAACAAAATCCATTTTGGGAAATTCGAAATTTTTATGGCGAAAAAAATATGAAGACCAATTAATGAGACTTGTTGTTGATCTAATAGTAAGTTCTCCATATTTATTTGATCTTGATCTTCCGTTGTTTGTCAGAGACTTTACTGTATTGGGAAGCGCAGAAAATGCGAGTCGTTGCTTCTATTTATTTGCCAAAATGCCTCAAACAAAAAAACATGAAGAATTGATTGTTTTTTTGATCCAAAACGACACAATAAATGAGTTATTAAATTGTATTGATTTCCATGATCAAAAAATACGAAATATGATTTTTGAGCAAATAAACAAGAACAAATTATATGAGAAAATTATGCAAAGTGTTCATTTTGATGAATTTGGAAAATATCTTTTACAAGTTGATAAAATTGATGGATTATTGTTATTTTTTTTAAATCAAAATCTAATTAATGAAGCTTTAAATTTAATCAGTTTTTATTCTTCAGATTTACAAAATGATAATTTGAATAATACAATCCATATTCCTTCAAGAACAGAAAAAATCAATAAATTATTAGAATATGCAAGAAATCATTATAATATTCAACAATATCAAGAAATACGGAAATTAATTCAAAAATTATAATTTTGTTAATTATTTTGATTTAACTCAATTTAAAAATTTAAAAATTAAAAGAAAAAGAAAAAGAAAAAAGAATTAATTTTGATTTTCTTTAATAATTTTGATTTTGTTCTTCTTTGAAGAAATTTTCTTTCCAAATCTTTGTTCGATCTTTCACAGTTTTTTTTAAATTTCCAAATTCATGACTATTTGGTTTTAAAATATTCTCAATAAAATTCTTTAATTGTTTTGAATGTTCTTGATGAATGTTCCATTGATAAAGAACAGAATTAGTAAATGAATTAATAGCATCTTCATTTGAAGAAATTGGGAAAGACATGAGTGTTATAATTAACTTTTGAGAAGGAGAAATTCTTGAAAGTAAAATACGAATTTGATTTAAAATTTCATGATAAAATTCAAATGAAGAAGATTCAATTTGAAGAGAATTATTTAATTCCAATAAAGAATATTTTTCATTTTCATTTTCATTTTCATTTTCTTTTTCTTTTTCATTATCTTTATCTTTATCTTTTTCCTTTTCCTTTTCTTTTTCATCTTCATTTTGATTTTCATTATTTTCTAAAGAATCAATATCCATAAATTTCCTTAATATTTCATTTGATTTTTCCATTTTTTTCTTCAATTCCTCAATTTTTTTTTCTGTTTTTAATGAAATGTAATCCAACAAAATCAAACAAACATTTTCAATTTTTGAAATTTGATTTGAAAACTCTGCTTGGAAAAAATTCCATAAAATATTTTGTTCATAAGAATTCAATAACTCGATTGATTTCTCAAAAATTTGGATTAAATTTTTTTGTTTTGTTCCAAAAATCTTAATTTTGGTTAATAAAAGTAATTTTTGAATTTCAAACTGGAGTTTTGGATCTAAAAATTGAACAATCAAAAAAATCATCTCAAATTGGCCAATAATTTTATTTGTAATTTGGGTTTGTTTTGAAGTTAAGCATGCGACAAAAACTTGGAAAAGTAAATCTGGATCTTGTTGTCCTGCAAATTTGAAATCATAGAACAAAAGTGAATAACTTTGTTCAGAAGAATTTTCGCCAAAATAAAAGGAAATTTTGGGAAGCATTGATTTTTCTGAAAGAATAAATAGAAGAATTCTTGCTCCAAATTTTTTGTCTATTCGTCTAAAATTTTGAATTAAATTTTTTAGAGTTCCGTTATCTTTTTCATATGAAAAAATTAAGGATAAAAACAAATGAGTAATTTTTTGATAAGACAATAATTTGCAACTTGCAATGGTATTAAAAATAAACTGGAACACTAATTCTTGGTTTGCTTGATTTGCTTCTGATGACAGAAACTTTTTTTTTGAAACTCGAAAAAAATCTGTGATTAAATGATGAATTTCTTTTGATTTTGTTTTTTCGTTTAAAGAAGGGAAGTTATCAATAATTTTGGAAAATTTTTCTCTAAAAGTAGAAATTGTTTCTGTCAAGTTTTCTTGATGATTTTTCTCCATATTATGTTTTTTCTCTTTTGTTTTAGAATTAGAAATGATTTCTTTTAATCCTCTTTTTCTTGATTTTGAATTATCATTTTCTAATTCCATTGGATTTATTTTCTGTTGATTTTGTTTTTCGTCTTGAGAAGAGTTTAAAACTGATCCAAAAATATTTTTAAATTTTGATTTGAGAGAATCGTGAAGAACTTCTGAAGAAAACAGCTGTTCAAATTGAATGAATCTAAAGAGAAAGAAAGTGTAAAAAGTTACAAATTTTCTTTTTTAAAAAAATTTAAAATTTACGAAATGACTCTTTTGTCAAGAGATTGTTTAAAAGCTTCAATTATAGATTGTTTTGTGTGAATTTTTATGGATTCATTAGGTTCATAAAAAATACCAAAATCACAAAGAAAATCCATTAATTGTGAAGTGATATCGAAATATTTTGGAATTGAAAAGATCATTAATAAAAGAGCAGGTTCTTTTAAAATATATATAAAAAAATCAAGAATAAAAATATATAAAAGAATCAATGTAAGTTTAAAATGACTATTTTTGGATAAATACCAATATCCATAATTATCTCTTGAGAAGGATCAAAAAATAACCAATCATAAAATAAAGCAATTTTTGCTTGATGTTGAATTTTTGAAGACTATATTTAAAAAATTTATATTTAATTTTTTATATTTATAATTTAATTTTTTAAATTTTTATATTTATAATTTAATTTTTTATATTTATAATTTAATTTTTTATATTTACATGAATTGACTTGAGTAACCATCCTATTGTTGCCCAACGAGTTAAAAATCCTGCATATACAGTTTCAGGTAAAGGATGATAAGCACAACAAACATATCTTATTAAATCAATTATTAATCCTTCTTTTAATTTTATTTGTTTATTTGGAAGAGGATCTGAACTTAAATGTTGTGTGAAAAACCATTGTTGATGTCTTCTTTGCATTCCCATTTTAATTTTTTGAACCATGAATAATAATTGTGTTTCAATTTTGGGTGTAAGTCTTGATTGAAAACATATTTTTTTGGTTCTTGTGTTTAATATTTTTTCTAGCATTGTTTGACCGGAAGAAAGTTCTTTTGGGATTGGAACGCTTTTCTTTTTAAATTAATTTGAATTTTAATTTGAATTTATTTTGAATTTATTTTGAATTTATTTTGAATTTGAATTTTATTTAATTTAATTTAATTTAATTTAATTTGAATTTATTTTTATTTTGAATTTATTTTGAATTTATTTTGATTTAATTTGAATTTATTTTGAATTTGAATTTATTTTGATTTAATTTGAATTTAATTTGAATTTTGATTTAATTTGAATTTTGATTTAATTTGAATTTGAATTTAATTTAATTTAATTTAATTTAATTTGAATTTATTTTTATTTTGAATTTATTTTGAATTTGAATTTATTTTGAATTTTAATTTAAATTTTTTAATTTAATTTGAATTTATTTTGAATTTATTTTTAATTGAATTTAATTTTGAATTTAATTTGATTTGAATTTTAATTTGAATTTTAATTTAATTTGAATTTAATTTAATTTAATTTGAATTTTAATTTGAATTGAATTTATTCACATTTGGTAAAAGATTCTCATTATTTGGTTCTTTTATATATTTTAAAAAAATTTCTTCTTTTTTTTTTGAATCTAAATTATAATATTCTTCTTTTGTTAACAATAATAAATCCCAAATTGGTTTAAATTCTGGAATAGAATTAAGATTTTGAAGTAATCTAATTAAATCTCTGCCAATAGAAAAACAAACATCAGTTTTTTCTTTTAAAAGCATTAAAGTATAATTAATTTCTTTGTTTTGAATTTGAGAAAGTTCTTTGACACCAATATGATCTGAAATTAGTCTTAAAAATGTATAACAAGAGATATAAATAAGCATTTCATAATTAAAAAGCCAAGTTCTTTAAAATATTTTGTTTTAAAAAATTTAATTGAAAAATTTTTAATTTAAAAAATTTAAAAAATAAATATTACTTTGGACATTCAGTTAAAATTTCTAATAAAGATTGTATTAACCATAAATTTGTATCACTAAGATCACTTCCTATAATTTGTCTAAGTAATTCTAAAACTAAAAGTTCAGAATCTTTAGCTTCAATCATAACCAATTCTTTGACTAAAAGTAAAAGCTTTAAAATAATAATAAGAATTTAAATAAGAATTTAAATAAGAATTTTCTTTTTTCTTTTTTCATTTTCTTTTAAGATCATTATTACTTGCATTTTGCAATGTGGATGAAGTTTATAATATTTTTCAAAAATAATAAATTGAATTGAAGAAATACAAATTGAAAATTGATCTCTTGTTAAAGATGTTAATAATGTAAAATTCTTGAAAGGAAAACAATTTATAAAATTTAAAAAAATTGTTTTTTGATTTGATTTTTTTTTAAATAACTTTTTTTTTACTTCTTTAAATGCACTTTGACTTGTTAAAATTCCATAAAGTAAAACATTTACAACTTGTTTTTCTGATTCAGTTCCACCAAAAACCTATTTTAAAAAATTAAAAAATTAAGAAAATTAAAAAAATTAAAAAAATTTTATTTTTTTGATTTAAAACTTTTGATTGAAAAATTGAAGCTCTTTCAGTTTCAGTTTTATTTCTAAGTTCTTTTTGAATTAACTCAAAATCTTCTTTTGATTTCTTTTCATATTCATCATCGGCATCTAAAGGTTGTTTTACAAATAAAGTAATTTTATTTTGTTGTTGTTGAGATTCTTGCATAATCTAAATTAATGAAAAAAATAAAAAAAATGAAAAAATAAAAATGAAAAAAATGAAAAAAATATTTTTTTTTTGCCTGAAAACAACAAAATAAAACAACAAAAGAAGACGTTCCACTTTTTATTATTATTAATTATTTTTTATGTTATGTTTTTTTATGTTATGTTTTTTTATTTCATTTTTCATTTTTCATTTTTTTTCTTCTGAATCTCCAAGTAAAGAAGGAATTAAATTTCCAAAAAGTGAAGCAAAATCTTGTCTTGGAGTTTCAATATCAAAATAAACACGACCTATTTGGTCTACGAATTTAACAAAAGAAGGATCTCTTTGAAGAGAAGGAAGATATTTTTCACGAAGCATTAAAAACAATTCCTTTGAATCTCTTCTAAGAGTTCTAAAAAGAAAAGTAATAAAATTTAAAAGAGGAGTTTGAATGTTCATCATATTTGAAACTAATTCTTGAATATAATATTCATATAAAGACTCTGAATCATCTAAATTTGAAAAACACAACATTTGCAAAATTGGTCTTGCAATAAATAAATCAATTTCTGATTTTGTTCCTTGTTTTGCCCATGTTATTAACATTTTTCCAAATTCTTTTGTTCTTCCTTTTGTTTGTATATAATGTTTTTGTGATTCTCCGTAATCTTCGTTATTTTCATATATTTTCGCAGTAATATAATGAAGATTTGCATCTCCAAGAATATTTTCTTTTGTTGTTGTCCATTTACTATCACAATTAATATAAATTTAATATAAATTTAATATAAATTTAATATAAAATTAATTCAAAATTCAAATTTAATATAAATTTAATTCAAATTTAATATAAATTTAATATAAATTTAATTCAAATTTAATATAAATTTAATTCAAAATAAATATAAATTTAATTCAAAATTAATATAAATTTAATTCAAATTTAATATAAATTTAATATAAATTTAATATAAATTTAATTCAAATTTAATATAAAATTAATTCAAATTTAATATAAAATTAATTCAAAATTAATATAAATTTAATTCAAAATTAATATAAATTTAATTCAAAATTAATAAAATTTAATCAAAAATTAATATAAATTTAATTCAAATTTAATATAAATTTAAATAAAATTTAATATAAATTTAATATAAATTTAATTCAAAATTAATATAATTTAATTCAAAATTAATATAAATTTAATTCAAAATTAATATAAATTTAATTCAAAAATTAATTCAAAATTAATATAAATTTAATTCAAAAATTAATTCAAAATTAATATAAATATAATTCAAAATTAATATAAAATTAATATAAATTTAATATAAATTTAATATAAATTTAATATAAATTTAATATAAAATTTAATTCAAATTTAATATAAAATTAATTCAAAATTAATATAAATATAATTCAAATTTAATTCAAATTTAATATAAATTTAATTCAAATTTAATATAAAAATTAATATAAATTTAATTCAAAATTTAATTCAAATTTAATATAAATTTAATTCAAAAATTAATATAAATTTAATTCAAAAATTAATATAAATTTAATTCAAATTTAATTCAAATTTAATTCAAATTTAATTCAAATTTAATTCAAAAATAATAATATAAATTTAATTCAAAATTAATATAAATTTAATATAAATTTAATATAAATTTAATATATAAATTTAATTCAAATTTAATTCAAAATTAATTCAAAAATTAATATAAATTTAATTCAAAATTAATACAAATTTAATTCAAATTTAATTCAAAAATTAATATAAATTTAATATAAATTTAATTCAAAAATAAATATAAATTTAAATTCAAAAATTAATATAAACATAATTCAAAATTAATATAAATTTAATTCAAATTAATATAAATTTAATTCAAATTTAATTCAAATTTAATATAAATTTATATATATTTAATTCAAAAATTAATATAAATTTAATTCAAAATTAATATAAACATAATTCAAATTTAATTCAAAATTAATTCAAAAAATTCAAATTTAATATAAATTTAATTCAAATTTAATATAAATTTAATTCAAAAATTAATATAAATATAATTCAAAATTAATATAAATATAATTCAAAATTAATATAAATTTAATTCAAATTTAATTCAAAAATTATAAATTTAATATAAACATAATTCAAAATAAATTGTAAATCAAAAATAAATATAAATTTAATATAAATTTAATTCAAAATTAATATAAATTTAATTCAAAATTAATATAAATTTAATTCAAATTTAATTCAAAATTAATATAAATTTAATATAAATTTAATTCAAAATAAATTAAATTTAATTCAAAAATTAATATAAACATAATTCAAAATTAATATAAATTTAATTCAAATTAATATAAATTTAAAATTCCAAATTTAATTCAAAATTTAATATAAATTTAATATAAAATTTAATATAAATTTAATTCAAAAATTAATATAAATTTAATATAAATTTAATATAAATTTAATATAAATTTAATATAAATTTAATATAAATTTAATATAAATTTAATAAAAAATTTAATATAAATTTAATATAAATTTAATATAAATTTAATATAAATTTAATTCAAAATTAATATAAATTTAATTCAAATTTAATATAAATTTAATTCAAATTTAATTCAAATTTAATATAAATTTAATTCAAATTTAATATAAATTTAATATAAATTTAATTCAAATTTAATATAAATTTAATTCAAATTTAATTCAAATTTAATATAAATTTAATTCAAAAATTAGTATAAATTTAATTCAAAATTAATATAAATTTAATTCAAATTTAATTCAAATTTAATTCAAATTTAATTCAAAATTAGTATAAATTTAATTCAAAATTAATATAAATTTAATTCAAATTTAATTAAAATTTGATTCAAAATTAATATAAATTTAATTCAAATTTAATTAAAATTTGATTCAAAATTAATATAAATTTAATATAAATTTAATTCAAAATTAATTCAAATTTAATTCAAAATTAATATAAATTTAATTCAAATTTAATTGTAATTCAAATAGATTTTATACTCAATTGCATGTTCAATAAAACTTGTTGCTTGAGTTTTTTCTTTTTCTGGAAAACAATCAACAATATTTTCAATTAATTTAATTCTGTTCTCATCAGGTTTAATCTTTTCAGAAATGAGGATTTCAATCATTTTAAAGCCTAAAGCAATACCTCCTAAATATTCTCCATTTTGAATTAGCTTAATTGATCCACTTGATAACAAATTAATTGCTTGTTCTGTTTCTCCTTTTGATTTAAATCTGCATAGAATTTATTCACATAAATAATATTGTTATGATTTCATAATGATTTGTTTTTATTTCATTTTTTATTTCGTTTATTTTATTTTTTTATTTTTTTTGTTTTTTATTTTTTTTTAATTAAAAAATATTATAAATTTTAAAAAAAAAATATACCGAAAAGCAAGAGAAATATAAAGTTGTTGAGCTCTATAATAATTTTTTTTACGAATTGCTTCTTCAATAGTATTTAAAAAATTACTCATTTTAAAAAGGAAAAAAAAATGAAAAATGAAAAAAAAGAAGAAAAAATTTTTTTTAATTTTTTTTTCATTTTTTTTTCTCCTTTTAAAAAAATTAAAAAGAAAAATGCAATTATTTTCAGTTAAAAATCTTTTTTATCTTGGTAACTATCATCAAGCTATTGCTGAAGGGGAAACACTAGAGAATCTTTCTCAAGAACAAGAACTTGAACGAAATTACTATCTTTACAGGTGTTATCTTGCTATTGGAAATTATCAAACAGTTTTAGATGAAATTAAAGAAAATTCACCAAGTTCTCTTTTAATAATTAAATTATTTGCATCTTTATTAAGTGATTTTGATTCAAAAAAAGCTGATGTTTTAGATACTTTGGATAAATGGAAAAAATTAAATGAAAATCAATCAGATGAAATGTTTAAAATTATTGCTGCTCATATTTTTTGTAATTGTGGTGATATTGATGAAGCTTTAAGAATTATTCATAATGCAAAATCCCTTGAAGCGTATTTTCTTTAATTAAAATTAATTTATAAAATTAAAATTCATTTATAAAATTAAAATTAAAATTAAAATTAAAATTAAATTTAAAATTAAAATTAAAATTAAAATTAAAATTAAAATTAAAATTAAAATTAAAATTAAAATTAAAATTAATTTATAAAATTAAAATTAAAATTAAAAATTAAAATTAAAATTAAAATTAAAATTAAAATTAAAATTAAAATTAAAATTAAAATTAAAATTAAAATTAAAATTAAAATATAAAATTAAAATTCATTTATAAAATTAAAATTCATTTATAAAATTAAAATTCATTTATAAAATTAAAATTAGTCTTGCTCTTAGAGTTCAGTTATTATTATTAATTCATAGACAAGATATTGCATTACAAGAATTAAAAAATCTTCAAAAAATTGATGATGATGCAACTTTAACTCAATTAGCAACTGCTTGGATTAATTTAGAAGAGGTTTTTAAATAAAAATTAAAAATTAAAAATTAAAAATAAATTAAAAATTGGATTGAATTTTTCAAAAAAAAAAAAGGGAAGTGAAAAGATTAAAAATGCAAAGTATATTTTCCATGAATTGTCAGAAAAATATGGTGCAACACATTCTTTACTTAATGGTAAAGCAGTTTGTGAAATGAAAATGGGAAATTTTGAAGAAGCTGAAAAATTATTAATTGAAGCTTTAGAAAAAGTAATTAAAAAACTAAAAAATAAATTTAAAAAAAAAAGTGGAACAAAAAAAAAATTCGTTTTTAATTCATCTTTTAATTTTTTAGAAACCTAATGATCCAACTACTTTTTCAAATTATGTTTGTTGTATTCAACATTTACCAAAATCTGATGAATTGATTCAAAGACAAATTAATAAAATGCAACATTTAGATAAAAGCCATTTTATTATTTCTTCTTATAATAGATTAAGTGAAGAATTTGATAAACTCGCAAATGAATTTAAAATTTAATCATTTTTAAAAGAATTAACAAAAAAAATTTAAATAATCATTTTTTCCGTTTTTTTTTTTTCATTCTTTTTCCTTTTTTTCTTTTTCCTTTTTTAAAGAAAATTAAAAAAAAAACAATTTTAAAATAATTTCCTTTTTCTTTTTCTTTTTCTTTTTCTTTTTATTTGTTTTTTTGTTCTTAAAAAAAAATATGGACTTTTGAAAAAAAAATAATTTTTTTTTCTTTTTCTTTTTCTTTTAATTCTCAAATAATTTTAATTTTGATAAATAATCAAATTCATTTTCCTTAATTAAATCAATAATTCCTTTAATTTTGTTTTCAAATTCATTTTTATTCTCCATTTCTTTCTTGTTAATTTCGAAAAATATTGCTAAAATTTGAAGTAAATTATTAATTTGTTTTTCATCTTTGTTTTTAATTGAAATTTTAACTTCAATTTTAATAGATGTAATTAAATTTCTAAAATGATCCATTTTTGATTCAGATTTAGAATTTGAAATTAAAGATAAAATTGAATTCATAAATTGTTTTACATTTTCCATTTCAATTAAATTTGTGTTTTCAAATAAAATTTTTTGATAATTTTTTGAAATTTGAATAATCTTTTCAATATCTTCTTCTTCTTTTATAATTTGTGAATTTATAAAGGGATTAATACAAATTTGGAGAATATCAGAATGATTTCCAATTAATTGAATATCTTTTGTTGAAATTTGAAGAATTAAATCAATAATTTCAAAAATTTTAGGTTTTTCTTTTGTTTGTTTCAATCCAATATTGATTAAGGATTTAATAAAATCATAATAACCAATAAAATAAACTAATCCTTTTGAATTCAAATCTCTTTTTAAAAATTGAATTTCTTTTTGTAAAACAAGTGAAGTTTTGGAAGAATCAATTTGAAGAATCAATTCAAGAAGATTTATTAACGAAATGAAGAAATTTTGGTGGTTAGTTTCTTTTGGATGCCTATGATGGAAATGCAGGATTTTTTTCATTAATTCGATATATTTTTCTTCCCAAAAAATGTGTATTTTAGTTTGAAGTTTTTTTGCAGATTCATTATCTTGTGAAAATTGAATTATTAATTGAGAAATTGAGATCATAAGATGAACAGATCTGGAAATTGTTTCAAATCCAAATGAATTGAACAAAGGATTCTTGAGAAATGGTATGATAAATTTGGATAAATTTTTACAAAGAGGAATATAAGTGTTTTTTTTTATTGTAAATCTTTTTTGATTGATTATCTGTTGATAAATTTCTTCATCAGGTTCTGCAAAAATAATTTCCAGTAAATTCAATGATTTTGAGCAAGTATCTTGATTTGAATTATTCCAATTTTGTGTCACAATTTGCAGAATTTTCTTTTTGAAAGATGGAAATGATTTGGTGCTCTTTATTATATTAAAAACAACTTCATGTACTTTTCCATAAATATTTGAATTTAAATAAAGGGATTTTATTGTCCATTCAAATTGAAAACGATCGAAAAATTCAGTCATGAATTCATTGCTATTCAAACAGCATTGATAAAGAATAGAATAGAAAGGAAATAAAAAATTGTAATTAAATCCAATAAGTTCTGGTTTTGTTGAATTGAGAGAAAGATGAATTTTAAGAAAGGAATCTGTTCTTGTTTGGTCTTTGGCAATAAAATCAACAAGATTAGGAATTGTTTTTGTTCCAGAGTAGAAAAGATTGAAAAAATGTAACTTATTCGAATCAGCATTTTTTTTACATTCTTCAATTTCGATGAACAATTCCCATAATTTTTCAAAATTAGATTCAAGCTTCTCTTTGAGTAAAATATCTTTTTCCAAACAATCCAAAAATATATCAAAGTAATAGCAAAGTTTGTATTCATTTTCGTTAATTATTTCTTGCTTAGAACGGGATTTATTTGAATAAAATGCTATTTTGTTATCAGCAATGATCAAAGGTATCAATCCAATCAAAAAATCAAAAATTTCAGAAAAAATAGAATGAGGTTCTTGAGAATCATCATGAGACAAATTCAAAAATAAAGAAACCAGATCATAAGCAATTTTACGTGATTCAAATAATTCTTGTTTGATTAATGAAACAAAAACCCAATCTTCCTTATGTTTGAACATCCACAACAAAACGCTCTTATTTTTTTGGCACATTTCAAACAAATTTCTGAAATATTCAATTGTTGTTTCATTTGTTTTTTTCTCTGTTTGTAGGTTTTCAGTAATTTTATTCATAACAAATTCAAATTTCCATTCAAATATATCATCTTGCGTTTGAAGAATTGTATTTAATATACTGAAATTTTTCTTTATTGTTTCTGTATCCTCCGCTGTTTGAATATAACCAAAAACTTTTTTGATTAAATTTCTAAGTTGCATTTTGTCATTAGCCAAAACATTTTTCACAAAATATTCCGAAATTTCAGATCTTGTTGAATACTGAATAAAATCATCAAAAAATTTGATTTCAAATAACATTTTACGATCTAAATCTGGAATTTTATCAATACCAACTTTGTTGTTTAAAGAATTTTCATTTGCAAAAGGGTGTTGACAAAATTTAATTATTAAATTTTCAATCAATTTAATAATTTCTCGGTTTATATCTGAATTTTCTTGATCAATTTTGATTTTTTGAATTTTTTCTGTCGATTTGGATTCGATATAAAAATTAATTAAAATGAAGATTAAATGATGAGAAACACAAAAAAGAATTATTGATTCTGAAATTTGATTTAAGATATTGATTATCATTGAAAATAATTTTCTTGAAATCTCTTTTGTGATGTCTACTTTCAAAAGTGTTTCAATAAATTGATTCAATAATCTTATAATTATTGAATTTTCTTTTTCAATTTCAATTTGATTTTCAATTTCTTTTTCTTTTTCAATTTCCTTTTTCTTTTTCTTTTTCTTTTTCAATTTGATTTTGAATAATTTTGTTAAATAATTTTTCAAATTCTGAAATCATTTCTATATTTGTAATTTCTTGATAAATTCTTGAAAGTAATTGATTTTGGTTATTTAAAAGTTCTTCAATAAAAATTTCTAAAATTCTTTTATTTTGTGTTTCTAAATTATCATTTTCTTGTTTAGTTAAATTTATAAATGGTTCTAAAATTCCTTCAATTTTAATTTTTTCTTTGTTTTTTGTTTTTCCAATTATTATCATAAACTCAATATAATGTTTGATAACATTTGATATGTTTTCAATTTTTGTTTTTTCAGAAATTCCTTTAAATATTCCTTTCAAAAATTCATCTAAAAATTTTATATATTCATTTTCATTCATCTTTTCTTGATAAAATTTTTCAAATTTTGTTTTGTTTTGAATTTGATATTCAATTTCTTTTTCTTTTTCTTTTTCTTTTTCTTTTTCTTTTTCATTTTCTTTTTCATTTTCTTTTTCTTTTTCATTTTCTTTTTCATTTTTAGGTTGATAAATAAGCATATAAGCTGAAATACCTGAAGAGGAAGAATAGGAATTATTTTGATAATTTGATTTATCTCCAAAACAAATTATTTCAAAATTATTCATATCAAATTCTGTTACTGATTCATCATTAAATTCAATCCATTTGTTTTGATTTTTGATAATTGAATAATAATGTCCAAAATAAGTTGTTCCTGTATGAACAATAACTCCATTAAGTTCATATAAATAATTTTGTTTTGGTGTTTTTTCAATGATATCTTGATAAAATTTCATTTGTTCTTCAAGTTTACTTTTAATTTCAATGTTATTGTTATTTGTTTCTTTAAATTCATTTAATCTCTTTTTTATTTCTTCATATTTATGTTTTGCAAAATATTCTCTTGTATATTTCTCCATATTAATTTCCATAGGAAATTCAAAATAATCATTTAATTTAAATCTTGTATTTCTTTCATAATCATATTCAAATCTTTTTAAATGGAAAATTAAGTATTTAGGAAGTTTTTGGAAATAAACATATTTTTTGGTATCAACATTTCGTTTTAATTTTGTACTAAAATATTGATTGTTTCCTGTTAATAATTCTTCTGAAATATATGAATTAAGTGATGTTTCTAAATCATTTTTCCCTGAAATATCAACGCTTATTGATAAAAATTCTTGGCCATTTGTTTCGAGTGTTTCTCCATTTTCAATAATATTCATTAAATTCATTGATATTCCTCCAAAAATTTGTTTGAGAATATCTTTTTGTTTTGTTGTTTTTAATGCTTTTTCAATCAAATCAAATAAAAAAATCATAAATTCATATGCATCTTTTTGTTCTTTAACATTTAAAGGATCTCTCCCAAATTTAAAGCTTTTCGCAAATTTTTTAGTATTAACAAATATTTGATTTCTTTCGAAAGCTCTGAAAATAAATTATAGAAATGTTTAAATGATTGAAAATCTTCATCATTTTCTCCTTTTTCTTTTTCTAAGTTTGATATATCAACAGAAAGAATTTCTTTTCTTAAATTGTTATTCATAAATAATTGTTGAAGTGTTGAATTCATATAACATGTTGCTCCAAGATTTTTTAATCCAGTAAAATATGTTGGAAAATTTTCTTTTGTTTGATATTTTGAATAATTTTTGTTTTGTTTTTTTTTTCTATTTTTGCTTTCTTTTTCGTTTTCAAATGTGAAATATTGAGGTAATTGATGTAAATTTTTGATCATTTTAAATAATTTGGTTTTGTTTTGTGTTGATGTTTCATAAAATTTTTTGATAAGTTCAAATCCAATTTTTCTATTATTTTCTTCAATTAATTTTGGATAAAAATATTTAATTTCAATTTGTTTTGATTGATCTTGATTTTGTTTTTGGATTTGAATATAGAAACTAAATAAATATTTTCTTAAATATTTCTTCAATTATTCTTTCTTTTTCTTCAATTTTTTTGATTATTTTCTTTTCATTAATTAATTTTCCAATAAGTTTGATATAACTTTTAAGTTCTTTTTCTTTTTCTTTTTCTTTTTCTTTTATGTTGATTTCTTCTTGTTTAATCAATAAAATTAATTTGTTTATAAATGCTACTCGATCAAAATTAATTGGAATTTGATTTTGAAATTTGATTAATTTTTGAATTAATTCAAGATAATTTTCCCAATATTCTTTTCTTTTTATTGTTTTCTGATCTTCTATTTGTAAATCATCCATCATTGTAAATATTAATTTTTGAAATTCTTTTAATTCATTTTCAATTTGATTTTCAATTTGATTTTCAATTTGATTTTGATTTTGATTTTGTTGGAAAATATATAAAATTGTTTCTTTCATTAATTTTCTGAAATTTTCATTAAAACAATAAATTATTGTTTCTTTCATAAATTCTTTATTTTTTTCTTTTTCTTTCATTTCTTCAATCCATATTATTCTTTCTTTTCCACTAATACATCCTAATTTAATTATATTTAAACATTTTATTGAAATATTTTCATATCTTTTATCTTTTTTCTTTAAATAATAATAAATTATTCTTTTCATATTTTCTTCAGTTTTTTCAATAACTTCTTTTTCAAATATATTTTTTTTAATTTCTTTTTTTTCTTTA
This sequence comes from Anaeramoeba ignava, assembly GCA_028826165.1. Classification (NCBI taxonomy): domain Eukaryota; family Anaeramoebidae; genus Anaeramoeba; species Anaeramoeba ignava. The sequence continues at coordinate 1,316,804 of JAPDFW010000070.1, forward strand.
TCAATTATTATTTCTTCTAAAATATTTAAAATTATTGAAATAATTTCAAGGTTTTCATTTTCATTTTCATTTTCATTTTCATTTTCAATTTTAGAATAATTTTCTTGAATAATTAAATTTAATTCATCAATTAAATATTTACTAATTTCTTCTTGATTTTTTGTTTTTATTGATTTATTATTGTTTATTAATATATTTTGTAAAATTTGAAGTTTATAAATAAATTTATATAATTCTGTTTCTTTGATTTCTTTTTGAATTTGTTCTTTTGTTATTTCTTCTTTTTCTTCTTTAATAATTTTATTAATATTTTCAATATATTTTGGATTTGTTGGCATTCTATTTATTATTTGAATTGTTTCTTTTTGGATTTCTTTTCCATATTTCATCATTTCAATAATTTTTTCAAAATATTCTATTAAAATATAACTTGCTATTTTTTCTTTTGAAATTTCTTTTTTATTTTCATTATTATTTGAATAATAATTTGAATAATTCCATGAATTTGAATAATTTGATTTTGATTTTAAAATTTTGATAATAATAATTGGATTAGAAATTAAATTAATTTCTTCAACTGTTTTATATTGATTTTCTTTGTTAATTTGTGGATGTGATTCAATTTGATATTCTGTTTTTTTCTTTTCAATTTTTTCTTCAATTTGTTTTATTAATGAATAAATACTTTCTTCTTTCCAAATTTCTATTGTTATCTTTTCTTCTTTTTGATTATTGTAATTGTAATTGTAATAATTATTATAATAATTTGATTTTTGTTCATTATAATTATTAATTCAATTTCAAATTTTGGATTTTCAAATAATAATGTTGAATAATGTCTTTCAAATGGTAAATCTTTTCTTAATATTTTATTTTCATTTCTTTCAATATATTTTTTCAAAATAATAATAAATCGATAAATTTTCTTTTCTTTTTCTTCTTTGTTTATTTCTTTTTTTTCTTCTTTTTCAATTCGTGAAATACATTCTGAAATGAATTGTTTTGGATAATTTTCTTCTTTTCTTTCATTTTCAAAATCATTATCAATATAATTATAATTATTATCTTTAATTTCTTTTTCAATTTCTTTTTCATTTTTATGTTGAAAATCAATTAAAAAATCAATACTTAATTTGTAAATTTCTTCATTTTCTGTTTCTAATATTATTTCCCATAATTCTTCTTTTCCAATTATTTTATTTTTATTTTTGTTTTTTGAATTAATTTTGATAAAAAGTTTTTTCCAATTTTCAAAAATTATTTTAGTAAATTGTTTCTTTGAAATTGAATTTAATTTTATAAAAAATATTTCATTTTCATTTTCATTTTCATTTTCATTTTCAATTTCATTTTCAATAATTTTTGAAAAAAATTGAATAAATAATTCTTTTTCTTTAAATATTAATGATTTTTCAAAAAATATTTCCCAAAATTTTTCAATTTGTTTTTCTTGAATAATTTCTAAAAAATCAATCCATGTTTCAACCTATTTAAAAAAATTTTTTTGATATTATTTAAATTTTTTGATTAAGATTAAAAAATTAAAAAATAATTAAATAAATATTAAATTAAATAAATAATTAATTACATGATTAAGATAAGTTCTATTTTCAAAAATTTCATTTTCAATTTCATTTTTGATTTTATTTTTGATTGAAATAATTGAATTAATTATTATTTCTTCAATTTTATATTTCTCTTTTAATTTTTCAATAAATTTTTCTTTTGTAATTTCTTGTTTTTTTGTTTTTTGATTATAATAATTTTGTTGATTATTTTGATTAGAAGAAGAAGAAGGTAAATAATTGATTATTTTTTTAATAAATAAAAGGAAATTTGATAATTTTTGATTATTCTTTTCAATTAATTCAATTCCTTTTTATAATTATTTTTCTTCAATTTTTCTTGTATTTTTCTTCAATATTGAAATTTGAATTTGAATTTGAATTTGAATTTGAATTTGAATAAATTATTTCAATTAAACTTTCAATCATTTTTTCTTCAATTCTTTTTTCAATTTTTGAATCTATAATTAATTTATTCATTAAAAAAATTGGTTTTAATCTTTTTTCAATTTCATTTTCTTTTTCTTCTTGAATTAAATTTTCAATTTGATTTTCTTCTTGAATTAATTTTTCAAAATTAATTTTAGTTAAATTTTGAATTGAAAAATCTTTAATTAATTTAATAAGATTAATTGTCCATTCTTTATTTTCTTCAATTTCAGAAAATAATTTATTGATTAATTCTTCTTCTTCTTCTTCTTTTTCTTTTTCTTTAAATTCTTTTAAAATTTCAAATAAAATTTCGAAAATTGATTCTTTGATATTTTGATCTTGTTTCTATAAATTAATTAAATTAATTTAATTGGGAAAAGAATGATAAAATATAATTAATTATATTTATAATTATATTTATAATTATACTTACTTTTGTTTTATCTAAAATTTGAATAAATTGATTTTTTGAAAATAAATTATTTTGTTTTAAAAATAAAATTATTTCTTTTGATTGTTTGATAATTTCTTGATGAATTTCTTTTCCAAATATAATTTCAATAATATTTTTTGAATCAAACCATGAAATAAATAATCTTATTTTGTTTAGATAATAATTAAATAAAAGAATATAAAGAATATAAATAATAAAATTTGTTTTTGAATTTTAAAATAAATTACTCTTTATCTATTTTTGGATAATTTGAATTTGAATTTGGATTTGAATAATTATAATTTGAATTAAATCCAAATGATTCATTTTGTTTTTGTTCTTGTTCTTGTTCTTTAATTATTGAAATTTTTTGTTGAATTTTTTTAATTCCTTCAATTTTTAAAGGAATTGATGATGTTTTTAAATATTTAATTGAAATTTCATTTTCAAATTTCATTTTAAATTCAAAATATTCTTTTCTTTCTTCTTCTGTTTTATTTGTTTTTTTTATCATTTTAAATATTTTAGAACTTATTTCTTCAATTTTATTTTTTGTAAATGATTTAATTTCTTCATTTTCACTTTCAATTAATTTTTCAAGAAATGATTGAAGAAAATTTGAAATTTTTTGATAAAATTCTTCTGAAAAATTTTCTGAAATCTTTTTATTTTTAAATTTTAATTAAATTTTAATTTAAATTTAATTAAATAAAATGAAATTATTTTATTTTACCTGAATAATTGAATTAAGATAATAATAAGTAATTTCAGAATTTAATTTATGATCTTTTGAAAGAATAAAACAAATAATTTTTTCAAATCCTCTTATTCTTCCAAAATATTCAATATTTTCTTGTTTTAATTTTGAATAATTTTCTCTCTATTTTAATTTTAATTTTAATTTTAATTTTAATTTTAATTTTAATTTTAATTTTAATTTTAATTTTAATTTTAATTTTTAATTTTAATTTTAATTTTAATTTTGATTTTAATTTTGATTTAAATTTAAATTTTAATTTTAATTTTAATTTTAATTTTAATTTTAATTTTGATTTTAAAATTATCTTACTTTTGTAAAGTTAAATTCTTCAAATGTTATTATTGGAATTTGTTCATTTGATTTTAAATCTTTAAATTTAAAATTTTCATTAAATGATTGATTAATTAAATCATTTGATTTTTTTGATAATTTCCAAAATGAAATAAAATCTCTCTTTTTTATAAATTAATTTTTTGTTTTTTTTTTTTAATAAGAAAATATAAATTAAATTAATTTAAATTTTTATAAATTAATCATTTTTTTGAAAATAATTGATTAAATAAATAAATATTTCTTATTTAATAATAAATTAATCTTGATTTTAAATTATTTAAAAAATAAATTAAAAAAAAATGAAAAATTAAAAATGAATAAATACTTTTTCCATTTTTTTAAAATTAAAATCATCTTCTTCTTGAGAATTATAAAAAGATTTTTTTTCAAAATTAAGAATTAATGAAAGAGATTTGGCAATTCCTTTGTTTTCTTCTTCAATTTTTAAAAAAATTAAATCAAGACATTTTCGAAAAAAATTATTAATTAATTGAGTTGTTTTTGTTTTGAATTGAGGTTCAAATTCATAAATAGAATTAATCATTTCATAAAGATAATTTTCCAAAAAAACAAATTCTTTTTCTTTTTCAAATTTTCCTTCAATTATTTTATTAATTTCTTTTTCAATTTTTTGGATACATTCAATCACATCAATTTCTTTTTTATTTTTGTTTTTAAAATTAAATTGAATTAGTTTGAATTAGTTTGAATTAATTTAAATTAATTTAATTACGACTTAATAAAGAAGCTAAAATATTATCATAATCTTCAAATTGTTTTAATTCCATTTTTAAAAAAAAGGAAAAAATGAAAAAAATGAAATGAAAAAAATGAAAAAAATGAAAAAAATGAAAAAAATGAAATGAAAAAAAATTGAAAAAAAAGTGGACAATTTTGTTTTTTTGCTTTTATTTCCCTTTTTTTTTTGGAATTTAATAAATAAATTGAAATAAAAAGAGGAATTGAATTTTTTTTTCTTTTTTATTTTTTATTTGGGATTTGAGTAAAAAAAAAGTAAAAAAAAAGTAAAAAAAAAAGAGGATTTCTTGTTATTTTGATTTACTTCTTCTTAGAATCCTTTTTTGATTTGTTTTTTCCCTTTTTCTTTTTTTTTGATTTCTTTGTTATTTTGATTTACTTCTTCTTAGAATCCTTTTTTGATTTGTTTTTTCCCTTTTTGTTTTTTGATTTGCTTTTTCCCTTTTTGTTTTTTGATTTGCTTTTTCCCTTTTTGTTTTTTGATTTCTCTTTTTTTGATTGGTTTGTTGATTGATTTGTTGATTGATTTGTTGATTGATTTGTTGATTGATTTGTTGATTGATTTGTTGATTGATTTGTTGATTGATTTGTTGATTGATTTTTTAATTGATTTTTTAATTCATTTATAGTATTAGAAACTTCTTGGAAATCATCATAAATTAATTTGAATATATTTGGATTCAATCCTTTTGTTGGTGTTATCAAATTAAAAATTTGAATTAAATTATTAATTTGTTTTTCATCTTTGTTTGCAATTGCATTTTTAAGTTCATAATTAATAGATGTAGCCAATCTTGTAAAAAAATAATTCTTCGGTTCAGATTTAAAATTTGAAATTAAAGATAAAATTGAATTCATAAATTGTTTTACATTTTCCATTTCAATCAAATTTGTGTTTTCAAATAAAATTTTTTGATAATTTTTTGAAATTTGAATAATCTTTTCAATATCTTCTTCTTCTTTGATAATTTGTGAATTTATAAAGGGATTAATACAAATTTGGAGAATATCAGAATGATTTCCAATTAATTGAATATCTTTTGTTGAAATTTGAAGAATTAAATCAATAATTTCAAAAATTTTAGGTTTTTCTTTTGTTTGTTTCAATCCAATATTGATTAAGGATTTAATAAAATCATAATAACCATTAAAGTAAACTAATCCTTTTGAATTCAAATCTCTTTTTAAAAATTGAATTTCTTTTTGTAAAACAAGTGAAGTTTTGGAAGAATCAATTTGAAGAATCAATTCAAGAAGATTTATTAACGAGTAATAAATTTGATTATCATAAATCTCTTCAAATTTATTGTGAATAATTTCAAATAAATTATTGAGTAATTCTTCGTTTTTCCATTTCTTTTCTTGTAATTTGTTTTTTATTTGATAATTAATTTTTTGATTTTCTGTTGAATTACTTTCAAGATGTAACTTAACGAAAATGTTCATATTTTTTTCTGATAAAATTGAAAGAATCATTGATTGTGGAATTTGATTTAAGATATTGATTATCATTGAAAATAATTTTATGTAATTTGTTTTTGTAAAACGTCCTTTAAAAACTGTTTCAATAAATTGATTCAATAATCTTATAATTATTGAATTTTCTTTTTCTTTTTCTTTTTCTTTTTCTTTTTCTTTTTCTTTTTCAATTTGATTTTGAATAATTTTGTTAAATAATTTTTCAAATTCTGAAATCATTTCTATATTTGTAATTTCTTGATAAATTCTCGAAAGTAATTGATTTTGGTTATTTAAAAGTTCTTCAATAAAAATTTCTAAAATTCTTTTAGTTTTGTGTTTCTAAATTATCATTTTCTTGTTTAGTTAAATTTATAAATGGTTCTAAAATTCCTTCAATTTTAATTTTTTCTTTGTTTTTTGTTTTTCCAATTATTATCATAAACTCAATATAATGTTTGATAACATTTGATATGTTTTCAATTTTTGTTTTTTCAGAAATTCCTTTAAATATTCCTTTCAAAAATTCATCTAAAAATTTTATATATTCATTTTCATTCATCTTTTCTTGATAAAATTTTTCAAATTCTGTTTGTGGATTTTTAGGTTTATAAATAAGCATATAAGCTGAAATACCTGAAGAGGAATATCTTCTTGAATAGGAATTTTTTTGATAATTTGATTTATCTCCAAAACAAATTCGTTCAAAATTATCCATATTAAATCCACTTACTGATGAATCATTGAATTCCATCCATTTGTTTTGATCTTTGATAATTGAATAATAATGTCCAGAATAAGTTGTTCCTGTATGAACAATAACTCCATTAAGTTCATATAAATAATTTTGTTTTGGTGTTTTTTCAATTATATCTTGATAAAATTTCATTTGTTCTTCAAGTTTAATTTTAATTTCAATGTTGTTTTTTGTTTCTTTAAATTCACTTAATCTCTTTTTTATTTCTTCATATTTATGTTTTGCAAAATATTCTCTTGTATATTTCTCCATATTAATTTCCATAGGAAATTCAAAATAATCATTTAATTTAAATCTTGTATTTCTTTCATAATCATATTCAAATCTTTTTAAATGGAAAATTAAGTATTTAGGAAGTTTTTGGAAATAAACATATTTTTTGGTATCAAATTTTCGTTTTAATTTTAAACTTAAATATTGATTTTTTCCTGTTAATAATTCTTCTGAAATATATGAATTAAGTGATGTTTCTAAATCATTTTTCCCTGAAATATCAACGCTTATTGATAAAAATTCTTCATCAACTTCTTCTAAATCTTCAGTTTCAATAATATTCATTAAATTCATTGATATTCCTCCAAAAGTTTGTTTGAGAATATCTTTTTGTTTTGTTGTTTTTAATTGATCTTCAATCAAATCAAATAAACAATTGATAAATTCGCTTGCATCTTTTTGTTCTCCAAGAATTAAAGGATCTCCCCAAAATCTAAAGTTTCTTCCAAAATTTCTAGTACTAACAACTCTTTGATTTCTTTTTGAAACTTCTGAAAATAAATTATAGAAATGTTTAAATGATCGAAAATCTTCATCATTTTTTCCTTTTTCTTTTTCTAATTTTGATATATCAACAGAAAGAATTTCTTTTCTTAAATTGTTATTCATAAATAATTGTTGAAGTGATGAATTCATATAACATGTTGCTCCAAGATTTGTTAATCCAGAATAATTTGTATGATTAGTAATTTTTTCGTTTTCAAATGTGAAATATTGAGGTAATTGATGTAAATTTTTGATCATTTTAAATAATTTGGTTTTGTTTTGTGTTGATGTTTCATAAAATTTTTTGATAAGTTCAAATCCAATTTTTCTATTATTTTCTTCAATTAATTTTGGATAAAAATATTTAATTTCAATTTGTTTTGATTGATCTTGATTTTGTTTTTGGATTTGAATATAGAAACTAAATAAATATTTTTTGAATATTTCTCCAATTATTCTTTCTTTTTCTTCAATTTTTTTGATTATTTTCTTTTCATTAATTAATTTTCCAATAAGTTTGATATAACTTTTAAGTTCTTTTTCTTTTTCTTTTTCTTTTTCTTTTATGTTGATTTCTTCTTGTTTAATCAATAAAATTAATTTGTTTATAATTGAGACTGGATAAAAATTAATTGGAATTTGATTTTGAAATTTGATTAATTTTTGAATTAATTCAAGATAATTTTCCCAATATTCTTTTCTTTTTATTGTTTTTTGATCTTCTATTTGTAAATCATCCATCATTGTAAATATTAATTTTTGAAATTCTTTTAATTCATTTTCAATTTCAATTTGATTTTCAATTTGATTTTCAATTTGATTTTGAATTTGATTTTGTTGGAAAATATATAAAATTGTTTCTTTCATTAATTTTCTGAAATTTTCATTAAAACAATAAATTATTGTTTCTTTCATAAATTCTTTATTTTTTTCTTTTTCTTTCATTTCTTCAATCCATATTATTCTTTCTTTTCCACTAATACATCCTAATTTAATTATATTTAAACATTTTATTGAAATATTTTCATATCTTTTATCTTTTTTCTTTAAATAATAATAAATTATTCTTTTCATATTTTCTTCAGTTTTTTCAATAACTTCTTTTTCAAATATATTTTTTTTAATTTCTTTTTTTTCTTTATCAATTATTATTTCTTCTAAAATATTTAAAATTATTGAAATAATTTCAAGGTTTTCATTTTCATTTTCATTTTCATTTTCATTTTCATTTTCATTTTCATTTTCATTTTCATTTTCATTTTCATTTTCATTTTCATTTTTAGAATAATTTTCTTGAATAATTAAATTTAATTCATCAATTAAATATTTACTAATTTCTTCTTGATTTTTTGTTGTTATTGATTTATTATTGTTTATTAATATATTTTGTAAAATTTGAAGTTTATAAATAAATTTATATAATTCTTTTTCTTTGATTTCTTTTTGAATTTGTTCTTTTGTTGTTTCTTCTTTTTCTTCTTTAATAATTTTATTAATATTTTCAATATATTTTGGATTTGTTGGCATTCTATTTATTATTTGAATTATTTCTTTTTGGATTTCTTTTCCATATTTCATCATTTCAATAATTTTTTCAAAATATTCTATTAAAATATAACTTGCTATTTTTTCTTTTGAAATTTCTTTTTTCTTTTCATTATTAATTGAATTTGAATAATTTGAATAATTCCATTTTGATTTTAAAATTTTGATAATAATAATTGGATTAGAAATTAAATTAATTTCTTCAATTGTTTTATATTGATTTTCTTTGTTAATTTGTGGATGTGATTCAATTTGATATTCTGTTTTTTTCTTTTCAATTTTTTCTTCAATTTGTTTTATTAATGAATAAATACTTTCTTCTTTCCAAATTTCTATTGTTATCTTTTCTTTTTTTTGATTATTGTAATTATATTGATTTGATTTTTGTTCATTATAAGTTATTAATTCAATTTCAAATTTTGGATTTTCAAATAATAATGTTGAATAATGTCTTTCAAATGATAAATCTTTTCTTAATATTTTACTTTCATTTCTTTCAATATATTTTTTCAAAATAATAATAAATCGATAAATTTTCTTTTCTTTTTCTTCTTTGTTTATTTCTTTTTTTTCTTCTTTTTCAATTCGTGAAATACATTCTGAAATGAATTGTTTTGGATAATTTTCTTCTTTTCTTTCATTTTCAAAATCATTATCAATATAATTATAATTATTATCTTTAATTTCATTTTCAATTTCATTTTCATTTTTATGTTGAAAATCAATTAAAAAATCAATACTTAATTTGGAAATTTCTTCATTTTCTGTTTCTAATATTATTTCCCATAATTCTTCTTTTCCAATTATTTTATTTTTATTTTTATTTTTTGAATTAATTTTGATAAAAAGTTTTTTCCAATTTTCAAAAATTATTTTAGTAAATTGTTTCTTTGGAATTGAATTTAATTTTATAAAAAATATTTCAATTTCATTTTCATTTTCATTTTCATTTTCATTTTCAATAATTTTTGAAAAAAATTGAATAAATAATTCTTTTTCTTTAAATATTAATGATTTTTCAAAAAATATTTCCCAAAATTTTTCAATTTGTTTTTCTTGAATAATTTCTAAAAAATCAATCCATGTTTCAACCTATTTAAAAAAAATTTTTTTGATATTATTTAAATTTTTTGATTAAGATTAAAAAATTAATAAATATATAAATAAATAATTAAATATTAAATTAATTAATTAATTACATGATTAAGATAAGTTCTATTTTCAAAAATTTCATTTTCAATTTCATTTTTGATTTCATTTTCAATTTTATTTTCAATTTTATTTTCAAAAATTTGATTTTCAATTTGATTTTCAATTTGATTTTCAATTTGATTTTCAGTTTGCTTTTCAATTTGATTTTTGATTTGGCTTTTGATTTGGCTTTTGATTTGATTTTTGATTTGATTTTTGATTTGGCTTTTGATTTGATTTTTGATTTTATTTTTGATTTGGCTTTTGATTGAAATAATTGAATTAATTATTATTTCTTCAATTTTATATTTCTCTTTTAATTTTTCAATAAATTTTTCTTTTGTAATTTCTTGTTTTGTTTGTTGATTTTGATATTGATATTGATATTGATAATGGTGATATTGATTTTGATATTGATTTTGATATTGGGTTTTGATATTGGTTTTGATATTGATTAGAAGAAGAAGATGGTAAATAATTGATTATTTTTTTAATAAATAAAAGGAAATTTGATAATTTTTGATTATTCTTTTCAATTAATTCAATTCCTTTTATAATTATTTTTTCTTCAATTTTTTCTTGTATTTTTTCTTCAATATTGAAATTTGAATTTGAATTTGAATTTGAATTTGAATAAATTATTTCAATTAAACTTTCAATCATTTTTTCTTCAATTCTTTTTTCAATTTTTGAATCTATAATTAATTTATTCATTAAAAAAATTGGTTTTAATCTTTTTTCAATTTCATTTTCTTTTTTAATTTCGTTTTGATTTTCTTTTTCTTCTTGATTTAAATCTTGATCCCTTGATATGATTTCATTTTGATTTTCATTTTGATTTTGTTTTTCAATTTCTTTTTGTTTTTCAATTTCATTTTGGATTTGTTTTTCAATTTGATTTTCAATTTGATTTTGTTTTTCAGTTTCATTTTGTTTTTCAGTTTCATTTTGTTTTTCAATTTCATTTTGTTTTTCAATTTCATTTTCTTTTTCAATTTGATTTTGATTTTCAGCTTCATTTTGTTTTTCAATTTCATTTTCATTTTCAATTTCATTTTGTTTTTCAATTTCAGTTTGTTTTTCAATTTGATTTTGTTTTTCAATTTGATTTTCATTTTGTTTTTCAGTTTCATTTTGATTTTCATTTTCAATTTGATTTTGTTTTTCAATTTCAGTTTGTTTTTCAATTTGATTTTGTTTTTCAATTTGATTTTCAATTTGATTTTCAATTTGATTTTCAATTTCATTTTGATTTAAATTTTGATTTTGATTTTGGATTTGATTTTGGATTTGATTTTGATTTTGATTTTGATTTTGATTTTGATTTTGATTTTGATTTTGATTTTGATTTTGATTTTGATTTTGATTTTGATTTTGATTTTGATTTTGATTTTGATTTTGATTTTGTTTTTCAATTTCATTTTCATTTTCATTTTCAATTTGATTTTCAATTTGATTTTCAATTTGTTTTTCAATTTGATTTTCAATTTGTTTTTGAATTTGATTTTGTTTTTCAGTTTCTTTTTGTTTTTCAATTTGATTTTGTTTTTCAATTTGTTTTTGTTTTTCAATTTGATTTTGTTTTTCAATTTCAATTTGTTTTTGTTTTTCAATTTCAATTTGTTTTTGTTTTTCAATTTCAATTTGTTTTTGTTTTTCAATTTCAGTTTGTTTTTGTTTTTCAATTTCTTTTTGTTTTTGTTTTTCAATTTCAGTTTGTTTTTGTTTTTCAATTTCAATTTGTTTTTGTTTTTCAATTTCTTTTTGTTTTTGTTTTTCAATTTCTTTTTGTTTTTCAATTTCTTTTTGAATTTGATTTTCTTCTTGAATTAATTTTTCAAAATTAATTTTAGTTAAATTTTGAATTGAAAAATCTTTAATTAATTTAATAAGATTAATTGTCCATTCTTTATTTTCTTCAATTTCAGAAAATAATTTGTTGATTAATTCTTCTTCTTCTTCTTCTTCTTTTTCTTTTTCTTTTTCTTTAAATTCTTTTAAAATTTCAAATAAAATTTCGAAAATTGATTCTTTGATATTTTGATCTTGTTTCTATTAATTAATTAAATTAATTTAATTGGGAAAAGAATGATAAAATATAATTAATTATATTTATAATTATACTTACTTTTGTTTTATCTAAAATTTGGATAAATTGATTTTTTGAAAATAAATTATTTTGTTTTAAAAATAAAATTATTTCTTTTGATTGTTTGATAATTTCTTGATGAATTTCTTTTCCAAATATAATTTCAATAATATTTTTTGAATCAAACCATGAAATAAATAATCTTATTTTGTTTAGATAATAATTAAATAAAATAATATAAATTAATATAAATATTTGTTTTTGAATTTTAAAATAAATTACTCTTTATCTATTTTTGGATAATTTGAATTTGAATTTGAATTTGAATAATTATAATTTGAATTAAATCCAAATGATTCATTTTGTTTTTGTTTTTGTTCTTGTTCTTTAATTATTGAAATTTTTTGTTGAATTTTTTTAATTCCTTCAATTTTTAAAGGAATTGATGATGTTTTTAAATATTTAATTGAAATTTCATTTTCAAATTTCATTTTAAATTCAAAATATTCTTTTCTTTCTTCTTCTGTTTTATTTGTTTTTTTTATCATTTTAAATATTTTAGAACTTATTTTTTCAATTTTATTTTTTGTAAATGATTTAATTTCTTCATTTTCACTTTCAATTAATTTTTCAAGAAATGATTGAAGAAAATTTGAAATTTTTTGATAAAATTCTTCTGAAAAATTTTCTGAAATCTTTTTATTTTTAAATTTTAATTAAATTTTAATTTAAATTCTATTATAATAAAATAAAATGAAATTAATTTATTTTACCTGAATAATTGAATTAAGATAATAATAAGTAATTTCAGAATTTAATTTATGATCTTTTGAAAGAATAAAACAAATAATTTTTTCAAATCCTCTTATTCTTCCAAAATATTCAATATTTTCTTGTTTTAATTTTGAATAATTTTCTCTCTATTTTGTATTTGAATTTTAATTTTAATTTTAATTTAATTTTAAATTTTAATTTTAATTTTAATTTTGTATTTTAATTTTAATTTTAATTTTAATTTTAATTTTAATTTTAATTTTAATTTAATTTTAATTTTAATTTTAATTTTAATTTTAATTTTAATTTTAATTTTATTAATTTTATTAATTTTAATTTTAATTTTAATTTAATTTTAATTTTAATTTAATTTTAATTTTGATTTTAATTTTAATTTTAATTTTAATTTTAATTTTATATTTTAATTTTGATTTAAATTTTAATTTTAATTTTAATTTTAATTTTAATTTTGAATCAAATTTTAATTTTAATTTTAATTTTTAATTTTAATTTTGTATTTTAATTTTAATTTTAATTTTAATTTTAATTTTAATTTTAATTTTAATTTTAATTTTAATTTTTAATTTTAATTTTGTATTTTAATTTTAATTTTAATTTTAATTTTAATTATAATTTTAATTTTAATTTTAATTATAATTTTAATTTTAATTTTAATTTTAATTTTGATTTAAATTTTGATTTTAATTTTAAATTTAATTTTAATTTTAATTTTAATTTTAATTTTAATTTTAATTTTAATTTTAATTTTAATTTTATTTTTAATTTTAAAATTATCTTACTTTTGTAAAGTTAAATTCTTCAAATTTTATTATTGGAATTTGTTCATTTGATTTTAAATCTTTAAATTTAAAATTTTCATTAAATGATTGATTAATTAAATCATTTGATTTTTTTGATAATTTCCAAAATGAAATAAAATCTCTCTTTTTTATAAATTAATTTTTTGTTTTTTTTTTTAATAAGAAAATATAAATTAAATTAAATTAAATTTTTATAAATTAATCATTTTTTTGAAAATAATTGATTAAATAATTAAATATTTCTTATTTAATAATAAATTAATCTTGATTTTAACTTATTTAAAAAATAAATTAAAAAAAAATGAAAAATAAAAAATGAATAAATACTTTTCTCCATTTTTTTAAAATTAAAATCATTTTTAGGTTGGGAATTAGAAAGAGATTTTTGTTCAAAATTAAGAATTAATGAAAGAGATTTGGCAATTCCTTTGTTTTCTTCTTCAATTTTTAAAAAAATTAAATCAAGACATTTTCGAAAAAAATTATTAATTAATTGAGTTGTTTTTTTTGTTTTGAATTGAGGTTCAAGTCGATAAATAGAATTAATCATTTCATAAAGATAATTTTCCAAAAAAGCAAATTCTTTTTCTTTTTCAAGTTTTCTTTCAATTATTTTATTAATTTCTTTTTCAATTTTTTGGATACATTCAATCACATTCTTTTCTTTTTGATTTTTGTTTTTAAAATTTTCTGAATTAAATTGAATTAGTTTGAATTAATTTAAATTAATTATTTTAATTCTTTTTATTTAATTACGACTTAATAAAGAAGCGAAAATAATATCATAATCTTCAATTTGTTTTAATTCCATTTTTAAAAAAAAAGGAAAAAATGAAAAAAATTAAATAAAAAAATTTTTTTTAAACAAAAAAAAGTGGACAATTTTGTTTTTTTGCTTTTATTTCCCTTTTTTTTTGGAATTTAATAAATAAATTGAAATAAAAAGAGGAATTGAAAACTCGACAACTTTTAATTTATTTAAATTTTTTATTTTAATTTTTGATCAACAAAAAAGAAAAAAAGAAAAAAAAAAAAATTAATAATTTTTGAAAAATAATTAATCATTTTTTTCTTTTCATTTTTTCTTTTTGAATTATAAAATATAAAAATGCAACAAGTTATAAAGAAAATTAAAAAAGATAATTTAAAAGGAAGAGCTAAAAGAGTTATGAAAAAAAAAGAACCACAAATTGTTGAAGTAGTTAAATCTGCAATGTTTGTGAGTGGAAATAAAACAAGTGCAACAATTAGACAGACTCTTCTTGATTTAGTAAATAGAAAATTTTTATATTTATTTTTACAAAATTTTTTTTAAATGAAATTTTTATATTTTAAAAAAATTTTTTTTTCTTGAATAAAAAATAATAAATAAAAGTATATGCTTAAAAAACCACATGCTATTCATTTATCTCGTAAACATGATATTCATCCTTTTGATGATGAAGTTCCTCTTGAAAAATATTCTTATACTTATGAATGTAGTTGGTTTGTTTTTGGTTCAAATACAAAAAGAAGACCAAATAATTTAATTTTTGGAAGATTGTTTGATTATCATGTTATTGAAATGATGGAATTTCAAGTTGAAGATTACAAATCAATTTCAGAATTTGAGGTTCATTTCCAATTACAATTTAATTTAAAATGAAATTGAAAATCAAAATCCAAATTTAATTCAAAATTTAAATCAAAATCAATTCAAAATCAAAATGAAAATCAAAATCAAAATTTAAATCAAAATTTAAATCAAAATCAAAATCAAAATCAAAATCAATTCAAAATTTAAATTAAAATCAAAATCAATTTCAAAATCAAAATCAAAATCAAAATCAATTCAAAATCAAAATCAAAATCAATTTCAAAATTCAATTCAAAATTCAAAATTAAATTCAAAATTTAATTCAAAATCAAAATCAAAATCAAAATCAAAATTAAAATTAAAATTTAATTCAAAATCAATTCAAAATCAAAATCAAAATTAAAATCAATTTAAAATTATATTCAAAATTTAATTTAAAATTTAATTTAAAATTAAATTCAAAATCAATTTCAAAATCAATTTCAAAATCAATTTCAAAATCAATTTTAAAATTCAAAATCAAAATCAAAATCAATTCAAAATCAATTCCAAAATCAATTTCAAAATCAAAATCAATTCAAAATCAAAATCAATTCAAAATCAAAATTTAAATCAAAATCAAAATCAAAATTAAAATTAAAATTAAAATTTAATTCAAAATCAAAATCAAATTCAAAATCAAAATCAAAATCAAAATCAAAATCAAAATTAAAATTAAAATCAAATTTAAAATCAAAATCAAAATCAAAATCAAAATCAAAATCAATTCAAAATCAAATTCAAAATCAAAATCAATTTTAAATTAAATCAAAATCAATTTCAAAATTCAAAATCAATTCCAAAATTTAAAATCAAAATTAATTTCAAAATCAATTTCAAAATTTAATTCAAAATTCAAATCAAAATTGAAATTTAAAAAATTTTTAAAAAAAAAAAAGGGACAAAAATGTCAAAACGAATCAAAACCATGTCTTATTTTTAATGGAGAAGAATTTGAACACAAATTTGAATATCAAAAATTTCGAAATATGATGATTGATTTATATCGCGGAAAAGTAGTTTCATCATTAAATTTAGCAGCAATTGATAAAATTTTTTCTTTTACAATTATAAACAACAAAATATACTTCAAAGTTTATGTTTCACAATTAAAAAGAACAGGAACCAAAGTAAATTTCTCAAGAATCATTGAGAATGATTTTGAAACAAAAATTCCCACTAATTCCTCTTATTTTTTTCTATTCTAGTTCCCGAGAATTGAGCTCGTTGAAATGGGACCTTCAATGATTTTAACTCTTAGAAGAACAAAATTTGCCACAGAAGATACTATGAAATTGGCAACTCAAGTTCATAAATCTTTGAAACAAAAAAAAAAGAAGAACGTTTCACAGTCTAATTTTGGTGATATTGTTGGTCAAATCCATCTAGATCAACAAAATTTATCTTCAATTGTTACAAAACGCCCCAAAGCTTTACGACGAACAAAAAGGAAAACACAAGAAAAGCCCAATGATAATGAACTAGAAAAAGAGAAGGAAAAATAATCAATGAGGCTTAATAGATCTCCATTTTTTTTTTCATAGATATTTTAAATCATAAAAAAAAATTTCCAAAAATAAAAACTTTTTTTCAACTTTTTTTTTCATTTTTTTCTTTTCATTATTTATTTTTTTTTTCCTTTCCAAAATTTAATAATGAATTCTAACGATATTGATCCTATGAGTTGGGGAGAACATTGTAGTTTCTCTGAATGTAAAAAATTAGATTTTCTTCCAATAAAATGTGATTTATGTGGAAAACTTTTTTGTTCAGATCATTCTAAACCTGAAGCACATAAATGCCCAAAATTAAAAGAACAATTAAATAAATCAGTTATTTGTCCAATATGCAATCAAGTTATTCATTTCAAATCTACAGAGGATCCAAATATTGCTGTAATTTTTCAAATTTCAAATTAAAATTCATTTATAAAATTCATTTTAAAATTATAATTAAAAATTAAAATTAAAATTAAAATTCAAATCAAAATTAAAATTCATTTATAAAATTAAAATTCATTTATAAAATTAAAATCAAAATTATAATTAAAATTAAAATTAAAATTAAAATTCATTTATAAAATAAAAATTAAAATTAAAATTAAAATTAAAATTAAAATTAAAATTAAAATTAAAATTAAAATTCATTTATAAAATTAAAATTCATTTATAAAATTAAAATTAAAATTAAAATTAAAATTAAAATTAAAATTCATTTATAAAATTAAAATTAAAATTAAAATCAAAATTAAAATCAAAATTCATTTATAAAATTAAAATTCGGAAAAAAAATTTAGTTGAACAATCATATCGAATTTAAATGCAACAAAAAATCAAAGAATAAAAAACCTCTTTATTATTCATGTTCTTATCCTGGTTGTCAAAAAAAAGAAATGTTTAAATCTATTTGTCCTCATTGTGGTCAAAATTTTTGTTTAGAACATCGGAATCCTTTAAATCATACATGCATTTCAAAGTCAAAATCAAAACCAAAACCAAAACCAAAACCAAAATCAAAGTCAAAATCAAAGTCAAAATCAAAACCAAAAGAAAAACCAAAAGAAAAACCAAAAGAAAAACCAAAAGAAAAACCAAAAGAAAAACCAAAAGAAAAACCAAAAGAAAAACCAAAAGAAAAACCAAATTCAAAGTCAAATTCAAAGTCAAATTCAAAACCAAATTCAAAACCAAATTCAAAACCAAAAGAAAAAAATTGTTTAATTTTTTAATTGTTTAATTGCTTAATTGTTTAATTGCTTAATTGTTGAAAATGTTTGAAATCTTGAAATGTCAAAAATTCTTTTTACAAAAATCAAACAAATTAAATTTTTTTTTTTGAAAATAAAAAAATCATTTTTTTCTTTTTTCTTTTTAATTTTCTTATTTGTTATTTGTTATTTTTTATTATTTTTATGGCTACTCGTGAAGAAATTGCAATATTTTCTGTTTTAGCAATTCTTTATTTTATTTTATTGGGATTTTGTTTTCTCAAATTATGGTTATTATTAACAAGACAACGTTCACATTCACATTCACATCAAAAAGTGAATAAAAATTAAATTCAAAAATTAAAATTTAAAATCAAAATCAAAATTAAAATTAAAATCAAAATCAAAATTTAAATTCAAAATCAAAATTTTTAAAATTTAAAATCAAAATTATAAAATTTTTTAGTATTTTTCTTTAATTATCAAAAACATTTCCTTCTGTTTGGCAATCTATAGTTTCTCAAATTCTTCTTTCTGCATTTTTTATGTTGATTTTTACATTGTAATCAAAATAAAAATAAAATAAAATTCAAATTCAAAATTCAAAATTCAAAATCAAATTCAAATTCAAATTCAAAATTCAAATTCAAATTCAAATTTCTTTCAAATTTAAAATCAAAATTTTTATTCAAAAATTGATTTTTCAAATTCAAAATCAAAATCAAAATAAAAATAAAAATAAAATTCAAATTCAAATCAAAATAAAAATAAAAATAAAAATTCAAATTCAAAATCAAAATCAAAATTCAAAATTAAAAATTCAAATTCAAAATCAAAATCAAATTCAAATTCAAAATTCAAAATTCAAATTCAAATCAAATTCAAATTTCAAAATTCAAATTTAAAATTGAAAAAATCAAATTCAAATTCAAATTCAAATTAAAAATCAAAATTCAAAATTAAAATCAAAATTAAAATTCAAATTCAAATTCAAATTCAAATTTAAAATCAAATTCAAATTCAAATTCAAATTCAAATTAAAAATCAAATCAAATTCAAATTTCAAAACCCAAAAATCAAAATGTTTTAATTTGGATTGTTTTACATTTTAAGAAAACAACATCATGCATGGCTTAAAAGAAAGGATGAAACTCACGAAACATCACGAAAAGCTATTATTTTATTTGTTGGATTAGATAGCTTAGTTTATGTTGTACAAATTATTTTTAATATTGAAGTAGAAGGTGGAAGTTTTTATTTTACTGCAAGTGTTTATCTTGTTTGCGCAGTTTCTTTATTAATATTTAGTTTTATTCTAATGCGCTTACTTAAAAACAAACAACAAGCCATGAACTTAGTTAGTTTGAAAAAAACATCTATTGTTATCTTAATTTGCACTTTTCTTTATTTCGTTCGAATAATAATTTTGATTTCTGTTGATATTTATTTGGATGATATTAGTAGTAATACTGTTGCTATTATCCAAATATTTTACTCTTTATTTTTTGATATGCTTCCAATTACTTTAATTGCTTTTGTTCTTTTTGTTACTCCTCCAAAAACTGAAGATTGTAAATTCCAAAAAATTTTAAATTGAATTTTTTCTTTTAAAATTTTAATTTTTAATTTTGAAATTTTAATTTTTAATTTTTAATAGTTGTTCCTGTTGTTACAAAATCTATTCAAAAATCTTTATTAGAAAATAAAGATAAAGATTGGGTTGAAAAACAAGAAGCTATAACTACTTCTTCTAGTGATTAATTAAATTTTAATTCTGATTTTTGATTTTTGATTTTTGATTTTTAATTTTAATTCTTAATTTGGAATTTCTTTTATTATTATGGTTTTTTTTTAAAAAATAAAGAAAATTTCAAATTTCTTTTGTTAATTTCTTTGATTTCTTTTCTTTTTTTAATTTTAATTTTAATTTTAATTTTTCTCATCAACAAAACAAGCAGGAACATAACCTTCTCTTCCTTCACTATTTAAAACAAAATACCATCCTTCAAATTTATTAATTAATGTAAAAACTTCACCATCTTTCATATCTAATTCTGTTTCATCTCTTTTTTCGTAATCATGATTAGAAACAACTTTTTTAGTTGTTTTAATTTCAACAGACAAAAATCTTTGTTCATGAACAACAACTTCCAAATAAGTTGAAGGAACTAAACCAACAATATTCTCCTTTTCAGATTCCCACCTTAAATTATTAAAAAAAATAAATAAAAAAATAAATAAAAAAATAAATAAAAAAATAAATAAAAAAATGAAGAAAAAAATTTTTTTTCTTTTAGGGAAAGTTTTTTTTTTTTTCCGTTTTTTTTTGAATAAATATTTATTTTTAACTTACCATCCACTTTCATTTTGAGAAATAATTTTGAATAATTTCACCAGCTTTTATTGAAAGATAACCTTCTTTTTGTGGATCATAATCAGAAATAACTTTTGTGTAAATTTTGTTAGTATTTTTTGGCAGATTATCGATATTCTGTGATATAATTTGAGTTGCTGATGATTTTGGATTTTTTGGTTTTACATTTTGGATTTGAGTTTCAGTTAATGATCGAGGACGAGATGATTGATCTCTTATTTTCCTCAATCCTTTATTCAGTTTTTTTTGTGGAATATCTTCTGCTTCTTTCGGTTTTTTTGTTGAATTGAAATTGAAATCCATTCCTTTAAAAATTCCTTCTTGAATTACTTGATTTTTCTTATCCATCTTATCTTTTATCTTATTTTTTTTCTTATCTTTTTTTTTATCTTTTTTTTTATCTTTTTTTTTATCTTCAGTTTCTTCAAATCGAGCTTTTTTTGGTTTAGTTTTGGCTTTTTTCACTTCTTCTTCTTTTTTATCTTCTTCTTTTTTTTTGATTTCATCATGAGGATACTTTTTTTATTTTAATTTTAATTTTAATTTTATAAATTAATTTTAATTTGAATTTTTATTTTAATTTTAATTTTAATTTTAATTTAAATTTAAATTTTAAATTTAATTTTAATTTTAATTTTAATTTTAATTTTAATTTTAATTTTAATTTTAATTTTAATTTTAATTTTAATTTTAATTTTAATTTTTAATTTTAATTTTAATTTTAAATTTTAATTTTAATTTTAATTTTAATTTTAATTTTAAATTTTGATTTTAATTTTAATTTTGATTTTGATTTTTATTTTAATTTTAATTTTAAATTTTAATTTTAATTTTAATTTTAATTTTAATTTTAATTTTAATTTTAATTTTAATTTTAATTTTAATTTTAATTTTAATTTTAATTTTAATTTTAATTTTAATTTTAATTTTAATTTTAATTTTAATTTTATAAATTAATTTTAATTTTAATTTTAATTTTAATTTTAATTTTAATTTTAATTTTAAATTTTAATTTTAATTTTAATTTTAATTTTAATTTTAATTTTAATTTTATAAATGAATTTTAATTTTAATTTTGATTTTAATTTCTACTTTGTTTTCATAAGTTGTTTTAGTAATAATAGGATTATAATTTTCTTCAATTCCAAAATGTTTTTTAATAAATTCTTCAGTTTCTTCATTTGTAAATGTAATATTCTCTCTTTCTTTTTTAATATTTTTTTGAATTTCCTCTACAAATTGTTTTTGTTGTTCAAGATATGTTGTTAAAACTTCTTTTAATTGATTCACTTTGTTTTGTTCAGCTTCTTGAACATCAATTAAAATTTTTTGTGAATTTTCTTTGAATTCTTTATGATGTTTTTCTAATTTTGAATGAAATTCTACATATTGAGATTCTAAATTAGCTTGATTTTTTCTCATAGTTTGTAACTATTTTTTTACAAATTTTAATTTTAATTTTAATTTTAATTTTAATTTTAATTTTAATTTTAAATTTTAATTTAATTTTAATTTTAATTTTAATTTTAATTTTAATTTTAATTTTAATTTTAATTTTAATTTTAATTTTAATTTTAATTTTAATTTTAATTTTAATTTTAATTTTAATTTTAATTTTAATTTTAATTTTAATTTTAATATTTACTTGTTCCATTGATTTATCTTGTGATTTAAGTGCTTTGATTTCATATTTTTCAAGTTCTTTACTTTTTTGCAGATAAGTTTCTCTAATTGTTTCAAATTCTTTTACTGCTTTATCAAGTTCTTCTTTTTCAGCTTTAATTTTTTGAAGAGAAGAAGATGGATCAATATAACTTTGAATTGATTGTCGAATTTTTGTAATATAATTCGTAAATTCTTTGTTTGCTAGTTCCATTAGAGATGATGTGATTTTCGATTCATTTAACAATGATACCCAAGCACTTGAAACTGGACTTCTATTTAATTTTGAATTTATATTTATATTTATATTTATATATTTATATTTATATTTATATTTATATTTATATTTATATTTATATTTATATTTATATTTGTATTTATATTTATATTTATATTTATATTTAGATTTATATTAATAAATATATTTATATTTATATTTATATTTATATTTATATTTATATTTATATTTATATTTATATTTATATTTATATTTATATTTATATTTATATTTATATTTATATTTATATTTATATTTATATTTATATTTATATTTATATTTATATTTATATTTTATATTTATATTTTATTTTTATATTTATATTTTATATTTATATTTATATTTATATTTATTTATATTTATGTTTATATTTTATATTTTATATTTATATTTATATTTATATTTTTATATTTTATTTTATATTTATATTTATATTTTATGTTTATATTTATATTTTATTTTATATTTATATTTATTTTATATTTATATTTATATTTTATTTTATATTTATATTTTGTTTATTTTTATATTTATTTATATTTATATTTATTTTTATGTTTATGTTTATGTTTATTTTATATTTATATTTATGTTTATATTTTATATTTTATATTTTATATTTATATTTATATTTATATTATATTTATGTTTATATTTATATGTTTATATTTATATTTTTATATTTTATATTTTATATTTATATTTATATTTATATTTATTTTTATATTTTATATTTATATTTATTTTATATTTATATTTATATATTTATATTTTTATTTATATTTTATATTTATGTTTATATTTTATATTTATATTTATATTTTTATTTTTTTATATTTATATTTGTATTTATATTTATATTTTATTTATTTATATTTATATTTTATTTATGTTTTATTTATATTTATATTTTTATATTTTATTTTTTATTTTTTATATTTTATATTTATATTTTTATTTATATTTATATATTTTATATTTATGTTTTATTTATATTTATATTTTATTTATATTTATATTTATATTTATATTTATATTTATATTATTTATTTTATATTTTATATTTTATATATTTTATATATATTTATATTTATATTTTATAATTATATTTATTTATATTTTATATTTATATTTTTATATTTATATTTATATTTATATTTTTATATTTTATATTTATATTTATGTTATATTTATTTATATTTATTTTATATTTATATTTTATATTTATATTTTATGTTTATTTTTATTTTATTTTTATATTTATATTTATATTTTATATTTATTTTTATTTATTTTATATTTTATTTATATTTATATTTATATTTATATTTAGTATTTATATTTATAATTATTTTTATATTTATATTTTATATTTATATTTATATTTATATATATTTATTTTGAATTTATATTTATATTTTATATTTTATATTTATTTAATTTATATTTATATTTTATATTTATATTTTATATTTATATTTATATTTATATTTATATTTATATTTATATTTATATTTATATTTATATTTATATTTATATTTAAATTTATATTTATAATTATATTTATAATTATATTTATATTTATATTATTTATATTTATATTTATATTTATATTTATTTTTATATTTATATTTATATTTATATTAATAAATATATTGCTTATTCGTTTTTTGAATTGAATTTGAATTTAAAATTGCTTTTTCTTTTTCTTTATTTAAAATTACCTTGAAACTTTTGATGACATTTTTGCTTCATAAAAATCAACAACTTTTTTTAATTCACGTGAATATTCAAAATGAGTTATTGCTAAAATTCCAAAGAATTCTTGAACTTCTTTCCCTTTTTGTGATGTTTCTTTTGTTAAATTTACAATCGAATTAGGTGAATCCCAAAGATCAATAAAAGACATTTAATAAAAAAAATGAAAAAAAAAATGAAAAAAAAATTTTATTTCAAGAATTTGGAATAATTTATTTTGGATTTTAATTTGATTTGAATTTTGATTTGGATTTTAATTTGGATTTTTGATTTTAATTTGGATTTTAATTTGATTTGGATTTTAATTTTGATTTGGATTTTAATTTTGATTTGGATTTTAATTTTAATTTTGATTTTGATTTTTAATTTGGAATTTCTTTTATTATTATGGTTTTTTTTTAAAAAATAAAGAAAATTTCAAATTTCTTTTGTTAATTTCTTTGATTTCTTTTCTTTTTTTTTAATTTTAATTTCAATTTTAATTTTAATTTTTCTCATCAACAAAACAAGCAGGAACATAACCTTCTCTTCCTTCACTATTTGAAACAAAATACCATCCTTCAAATTTATTAATTAATGTAAAAACTTCACCATCTTTCATATCTAATTCTGTTTCATCTCTTTTACGGTAATTATAATTAGAAACAACTTTTTTAGTTGTTTTAATTTCAACAGACAAAGATCTTTGTTCATGACCAACAACTTCCAAATAAGTTGAAGGAACTAAACCAACAATATCATTCTTTTCAGATTCCCACCTTAAATTATTAAAAAAAATAAATAAAAAAATAAATTAAAAAAATAAATTAAAAAATGAAGAAAAAAATTTTTTTCTTTTAGGGAAAGTTTTTTTTTTTTTCCGTTTTTTTTGAATAAATATTTATTTTTAACTTACCATCCACTTTCATTTTGAGAAATAATTTTAATAATTTCACCAGCTTTTATTGCAAGATAACCTTCTTTTTGTGGATCATAATCAGAAATAACTTTTGCATAAATTTTGTTACTTTTTTGCGGGCGAGTGTTATCTTGTGTTACAATTTGAATTGCTGATGATTTTGGATTTTTTGGTTTTACATTTTCAATTTCAGTTTGACTTAATGATCGAGGACGATATGATTGATCTTTTATTTTCCTCAATCCTTTATTCAGTTTTTTTTGTGGAATATCTTCTGCTTCTTTCATCCTTATATTTTTCATCACATCAAAATCAAAATTCATTCCTTCCAAAATTCCTTTTTTGATTATTTTTGATTGATTTTCTTTATCTTTAAATTTTTTTCTTTTATCTTTTTTGTCTTCATTATCTTCACTATCTTCACTATCTTCACTATCTTCACTATCTTCACTATCTTCACTATCTTCACTATCTTCACTATCTTCACTATCTTTATATTGAATTTTTTTTGGTTTTTTATATTTTCTTTTTGGTTTTTTTTCTTCTTCTTTTTTATCTTCTTCTTTTTTGATTTCTTCATGAGGATACTTTTTTAATTTTAATTTTAATTTTAATTTTAATTTCAATTTTAATTTTAATTTTAATTTTGAATTTTAATTTTAATTTTAATTTTAATTTTGAATTTTAATTTTAATTTTAATTTTAATTTTAATTTTAATTTTATAAATTAATTTTAATATTAATTTTAATTTTAATTTTAATTTTAATTTTAATTTTAATTTTAATTTTAATGTTAATTTTAATTTTAATTTTAATTTTAATTTTAATTTTAATTTTAATTTTAATTTTAATTTTAATTTTTATTTTAATTTTAATTTTAATTTCTACTTTGTTTTCATAAGTTGTTTTAGTAATAATAGGATTATAATTTTCTTCAATTCCAAAATGTTTTTTAATATATTCTTCAATTTCTTCATTTGTAAATGTAATATTCTCTCTTTCTTTTTTAATACTTGTTTGAATTTCCTCTAAAAATTGTTTTTGTTGTTCAAGATATGTTGTTAAAATTTCTTTTACTTGATTCACTTTGTTTTGTTCAGCTTCTTGAACAGCAATTAAATTTTTTTGTGAATTTTCTTTGAATTGTTTATAGAGTTTTTCTAATTTTGAATGAAATTCCATATATTGAGATTCTAAATTAGCTTGATTTTTTCTCATAGTTTGTAACTATTTTTTTACAAATTTTAAATTTTAATTTTAATTATAATTTTAATTTTAATTTTAAATTTTAATTTTAATTTTAATTTTATAAATGAATTTTAAATTTTAATTTTATAAATGAATTTTAAATTTTAATTTTAATTTATTTGATATTTTTACTTGTGGAATTGGCTTCTTTGTTTTAAATGCTTTGATTTCATATTTTTCAAGTTCTTTACTTTTTTGAAAATAAGTTCTTTTAATTGATTCAAATTCTTTTTCTGCTTTATCAAGTTCTTCTTTTTCAGCTTTAATTTTTTGAAGAGAATAATATGGATCAATATAACTTTGAATTGGTTGTCGAATTTTTGTAATATTATCTGTAAGATCTTTGTTTGCTTGTTCCATTATAGAGGAAATAATTCTTGATTCATTTAACAATGATGCCCAACTACTTGAAACTGGACTTCTATTTAATTTTGAATTTATATTTATATTTAGATTTATATTTATATTTATATTTATATTTATATTTAGATTGATATTTATATTTATATTTATATTTATATTTATATTTAGATTTAATATTTATATTTATATTTATATTTATATTTATATTTATATTTATATTTATATTTATATTTATATTTATATTTATATTTATATTTATATTTATATTTATATTTATATTTATATTTATATTTATATTTATATTTATATTTATATTTATATTTTATATTTATATTTTATATTTATATTTTATATTTATATTTATATTTATATTTATATTTATGTTTATATTTATATTTATAATTATATTTATATTTATATTTATATTTATATTTATATTTATATTTTAATTTATATTTTATATTTATATTTATATTTATAATTATATTTATATTTATATTTATATTTATATTTATATTTATAATTTATATTTATATTTATATTTATATTTATATTTATATTTATATTTATATTTATATTTATATTTATATTTATATTTATATTTATATTTATATTTATATTTATATTTATATTTATATTTATTTTATTTCAAATAACCTTGTAACTTTTGATGACATTTTTGCTTCATATTTATCAGAAAACTTTTTTAATTCACGTGAATATTCTAAATGAGTTATTGCTAAAATTGCAAAAAAATCTTGAAATTCTTTCCCTTTTTGTGATGTTTCTTTTGTTAAATCTTGGATTAAATCGTGTGAATCCCAAAGATCAATAAAAGACATTTAAAAAAATAATAAAAGAAAAAAAATAATAAAAGAAAAAAAATAATAAAAGAAAAAAAGTGAAAAAATGAAAAAGTGAAAAAATAAATTAAATTTTTTTTTTGATTAGTAAACATTTGTTTAAAAAAAATTTTAATTCTTTCTTTTTTATTTGAATTCAAAATTAAATAAACAAAAATGAAAAAATCAAATTTGAAATTTTGATCAAATGAAAAAAAAAAATCAAAAATAAATTCTGATCAAATTAAAAAAAAATCGAATTGAAAAATAAATTGGAAAAATTGATTTACTTCCTTGAAAAAGTAATGACAGCATATGGTTTTAAATTCTCAACATTTGGAATAATATAATATTGATTTACAGCTTGATAAATTATTCCATCTTTAACGACACACAATTCACAAAGAAACATTTGGTTTGTATTATCACAATAACCAACAGAAACATTAGGATTTCTAGCAAAATAAGTACCTTTTCCAAAAGCGTTATTGGTTTGCCTATCTCTTGAAAAACCATCTCGGCAAATAGGATCAATACTGCGACTACTAGTTCCATGGAATCCCCAAAGAGTACCTTCAAAAATACCAGATTCTTTCGCCTTTATCATCATGTATGAGTGTCTATGATGAAGAAATTTATTTTCAATAATTTGAATTCGGGAAATTTTTGCCTGCGGTTCGTTTTGTTTTTTCTCCGATTGCAATTTCCAAATATTTTTGATCATAAATTCTTCAGTTTCGTTTGGATTCCTGAATTGGTATTCTCTTTTTATTGATTGATAATTCTCGAATTTGTTTTCTTGATGAAATCCTGCTCCTTTGTGTTGATATTTGCAATTGAAATTTGTGCATATTCCCTTTTCTTTCCAATATTTACATTCTTCTTTTTCCATTTCTCTAAATGGGATTTTGAATAGGGTTTTTTCTCGGTTCACTTGTATTCGGTAATCAAAATTCTTCATGTGTAATGTATTAAATGGATTTGGATGATTATATTGACAGTTTTTGTTTGTGCACCCCTCCGGTCTATCTATATATCTGCATCGAATCAATTCTTTTGGATGTGTAAATTTGCAATTCGGATAATCGCAATAACCTTGTAAAAAAAATTTCTCGCATAAATTGTATTTTCGACAGAAATTTTCACTTATTATTGGTGGATATTCACTCACATTTGGGATTTTTTGTTGATTTTGTTGATTTATTGGTTTGTATGTTTTTATGATTTCATTTTCAATTATGCGATTTTCTGATTGGATTGCTTGGATTTTTTGATAAAGTTGAGATTTTTTTAAGTAATCTGAATATGAATCTGAATCTGAATCTGAATATGAATATGAATTTGAATCTGAATATGAATATGAATTTGAATCTGAATCTGAATCTGAATATGAATATGAATATGAATTTGAATCTGAATTTGAATATGAATATGAATATGAATCTGAATTTGAATCTGAATTTGAATTTGAATCTGAATTTGAATTTGAATTTGAATTTGAATTTGAATTTGAATTTGAATTTGAATTTGAATTTGAATTTGAATTTGAATTTGAATTTGAATTTGAATCTGAATATGATTTTAATTTTCCCTTTTTCTTTTTCTTTTTCTTATTCTTATTCTTATTCTTATTCTTATTCTTATTCTTATTCTTTTTACTATTCTTTTTCTTATTCTTATTCTTATTCTTATTCTTATTCTTATCCCTATTTCTTCTTCTCATTAATTCCAAGTCTTGAAAAATTGAATCCATTCCAATTTCTAAATCGTTATTATATATTTCTTGATTATTTTTTGATGAATTTTGAGTTTCAAATTCTTTTATTTTCTGTCGAAGCTCTGATTGTTTATTAAACCAAGGAAATGCCACTTTAATTTTGATTTTTTCAGGTTTTACAACCTTTTCTCCAAAAAAATCGAGACTAGGATCTGATTCTGAGCTTTCTTCATTTTTACCTAAATCACTTGGTTTTTGGTTTGTATTTATTTCTTTTTTTAACTTTGATTTTGATTTTGATTTTGATTTTGGTTCATGTTTTGATTTTGATTTTGATTTTGGTTTTGGTTTATGTTTTAAATTAGAATGTTTTGATTTTGGTTTATGTTTTGGTTCATGTTTTGATTCTTGGTTTGATATTTGATTTAATTTTGAATTTGATTCTTGTTTTGATTTATGTTTTGATTTTGATTTATGTTTTAATTTTGAATTATCTTTTGATTCTTGGTTTGATTTTGGTTCATGTTTTGATTCATGTTTTAATTTTGAATTTGATTCATGTTTTGGTTCATGTTTTGAATTATGTTTTGATTCTTGTTTTGATATTTGATTTAAATTTGGATAAGTATTTGAATGTTTTGATTCATGATTTAATTTTGATTCATGTTTTGGTTCATGTTTTGGTTCATGTTTTGGTTCATGTTTTAAATTTGATTTTGATTTATGTTTTGATTCATGTTTTGATTCATGTTTTGGTTCATGTTTTGATTCTTGTTTTGAATTGGAATTTAAATTTGATTTTGATTCTTGTTTTGATTCTTGGTTTGATATTTGATTTAAATTTGGATAAGTATTTGAATGTTTTGATTCATGTTTTAAATTAGAATTTGATTTATGTTTTGATTTATGTTTTGATTCTTGTTTTGAATTTGAATTTGATTCATGTTTTAAATTTGATTCATGTTTTGAATTTGAATTTGATTCATGTTTTGGTTTATGTTTTGATTCATGTTTTGATTCATGTTTTGATTCTTGTTTTGAATTTGAATTTGATTCATGTTTTGGTTTATGTTTTGATTCTTGTTTTGAATTGGAATTTAAATTTGAATTTGATTCATGTTTTGATTCATGTTTTGAATTTGACTTATGTTTTAAATTTGATTCATGTTTTGATTTATGTTTTGATTTTGATTCATGTTTTAAATTAGAATTTGATTCATGTTTTAAATTAGAATTTGGTTCATGTTTTGAATTAGAATTTGATTCATGTTTTAATTTTGGTTCATGTTTTAAATTTGATTTTGATTTATGTTTTGAATTGGAATTTGATTCATGTTTTGATTCATGTTTTGATTTATGTTTTGATTTATGTTTTGATTTATGTTTTGAATTTGATTCTTGTTTTGGATTAGAATGTTTTGAATGTTTAGAATTATCAAAAAACATTTTAAAAAAGAAAAAAAAAAGGAAAAAAAAAATGAAAAAAAAAAGGAAAAAAAATTTAAATTTATCACATTTATTAAAAAGTGGATAAAAAAAAAAAAACGGACACAAAATCAATCCCAAACAGCAACAATAGTAACCAAACCAAAGCCCAAAACAGCCAAAAGAATCTTTGAAATGGGTTTTCTTCCTTCCAAAACATTTTTAAAATCATAAGTAGCAGCAAAAAGAAAAGTACCCGCAGCAAAAGCCATTATAAGGGAGCACACAAGAAGGGTATTGAGCCTAGAAATGAGCATACCAAGCATAATTCCAATTGGATCCGAAAATGCGAAAATTAAAACATAAATTGTCACTTTGATCCTATTTGCCCTGAAGGCTCGTACAAGACTTATCCCAAGAGAGAAACCCTCGACCACCTTATGTACCATTATCGCAATAGATATCCCCAACACCTGCCGAAACCCAACTGCGACTCCAATGGCAAGCCCTTCGAGAACCGCATGGAAACACAAACTTACTGAGATCACAACAGCCAAAACTTTGCTTGTCATCACGTCCCTATTTACCATAGGCGCCGCATCCATAGGCTTAGACTCATTCAGGTACTCTTCCGATTCGCTGGACTGAGGTGCGGAATTCTCTGAGATTTCTTCACTTGTCTTGTTGCTTGTTTTCGTCGATTCGTCATTCGAATTTTCCATGCTGTTTTCGGGTGTGAAAAATGTGTAGAAATCAAATACATCCGGTGGTTTCGATATTTCAAACCAATGCGTCTTGATCTTCCGCTGTGATTTCTTTGATAGGATTGGTGCTACAACATTCTCAAGGACAAGTGTTAGGAAAAATCCTACTCCACATGCAACAAGTCCGAACGGGAATTTAATTCCTTCTGACATAAGTTGCTTCTCTGATTCATGTAGCATCTGAATTAGCGCAACTCCCAGAAAAACTCCCGCTGGTTATTAGTTATTAAATAGCCCAATAATTTTGATATTTTGATTATTTTTGTTTTTTCGATTTTAATTAATTTTCATTAATAATTAATAATTTATTTTCATTTTGTTTTTTTTTTTCACCAGCAAAAGATTCGGCTGCATTAATTTTAAGCTCAGATGTTTGTGGAATAAAATAAGGAAGGAATCCTCCAATTAATCCTAATCCCAAAATTATAAATAACGAAATAATTTTTAACAAAGAAACTTCCATTTTATAAAAAAAATTAAATTGAAAAATTAAATTGAAAAATGAAAAAATTAAAATTAAAAAAATAAAATTAAAATTAAAAAAGAAAATTTGTTTTTTTATTATTAAAATTGAAAATCTTTGAATTTGAAAGAAGAAATTTTTTTTCTTTAAAAAAAAGGAAGTAAAAAATTTTTTTCTTTTTTGGGAATTTTTTTTTTAAAGGAATTTCTTTTAGTTAAAAATTGCGTTGATTTTAATCTCAACATAAGGAAAAATTTCTTCATTCATTCCAATTAAAAAAGGTGTTTTTTCATCTTTTGATGGTTTCATTTTTGAAGTATCTAAATATTCACCAAATAAAGAATCAAGTTGAACTCTAAGTTTTTTAATCATCTTTTCTTTTGGCTATTTTAATTTTAATTTTAAATTTTAAATTTTTAATTTTAATTTTAATTTTAAATTTTTATTTACCTTTATTATCAAAACTGTAAAATTAATTGGTCTTCCAAATCTTAAAACTGATTCTAATAAAATTCTTGCTGCTTTTAAATGAATCCAATTTTTAAAGCATTCACCAAAATTATCAATACACCAATCATGTAAATCATTCTAAAAAATTTTAATTTGAATTTGAATTTTAATTTTGAAATGAATTTTGAAATGAATTTTAATTTTGAAATGAATTTTCAATTTGAATTTGAATTTTGATTTTGAATTTTAATTTTGAAATGAATTTAAATTTTGAAATGAATTTTAATTTTGAAATGAATTTTAATTTTGAAATGAATTTTGAAATGAATTTTAATTTTGAAATGAATTTTAATTTAATTTTGAAATGAATTTTAATTTTGAAATGAATTTTAATTTTGAAATGAATTTTAATTTTGAAATGAATTTTAATTTTGAATTTGAAATGAATTTGAATTTGAAATGAATTTGAATTTTAATTTGAATTTGAATTTGAATTTTGAAATGAATTTTAATTTTGAATTTTAATTTTGAAATGAATTTGAATTTGAAATGAATTTTAATTTTGAAATGAATTTTAATTTTGAATTTGAAATGAATTTGAATTTGAATTTGAAATGAATTTGAATTTTGAATTTGAAATGAATTTGAATTTGAATTTTGAAATGAATTTGAATTTTAATTTGCATTCAAGATTTGATTTACAAATTTCTCATTTGCTTCATTTTTTAATTTTTGGAATTCTTCATCAAAATTAACTGTTTTAAGATCATCCCAATTCACTTCACGACTAATAAATGAATGTTTTTGAGCCTCAGTTCTAAAAGTATCTTTCATAGTTTCAAATAAACAAACTGTATATAAATAGTTTTCTTTATCTTCTTGAATTTTCCTAAAAAAAATCAAAAATTAAAAAAATCAAAAAAATTAAAATCAAAAATTGATTTTGATCACTTTTTAAAGAAAAATATACCTTGCTGAACGTGGAATAATATTTTCACAAATTGTTTCATATCTCTCTAGAAAATCTCTTTCAGAATATCTAATTAATTACATTTTAAATATTTTTTTTAATTCGATATTTTTTTTTGAAAATGAATTAAATAGTAATCACAAACTTTTTAAATACAACAAAAAGAGTTGTGATATTTGAAGTGTGAATACAAAATGGTTCATTTTGTTTTAAACTTTTCCAATCATCAAGACTTTGAATTCTTTTAATTCCATTTGCAATAGGATCTAAATCACAAATCATAAGATTCCCACTAATTTAAATAATAAATAAATTTAATTTTAATTTCATTTTGAATTTGATTTTAATTTTGAATTTGATTTTGAATTTGATTTTGAATTTAATTTTGAATTTAATTTTGAATTTGAATTTAATTTTGAATTTGATTTTGAATTTGATTTTGAATTTGATTTTAAATTTAATTTTAATTTGAATTTGAATTTGAATTTAATTTTAAATTTGAATTTGAATTTGAATTTCATTTTGAATTTGATTTTAAATTTGATTTTAAATTCATTTTAAATTTGAATTTGAATTTAATTTTAAATTTGAATTTGAATTTGAATTTAAATTTAAATTTCATTTTAAATTTGAATTTGAATTTGAATTTGAATTTGAATTTGAATTTCATTTTGAATTTGTTTATTCACCTTGCTCTCTTTTCAAATCCTTTTAAAGTAGAACTTGATTGGATATATTGATGTTGTATTTCAGTAAGTCCATCTTCAATTTCTCCTATTCTTTTTTGTATAATTTTTGTTGTAATTTTGATTTTTTCTTCACGTGAAAATGTTTGTTCATCCCAATTCCAATTTTTAAGATATTCAGAAATGAGTTCTAAAAATAAACGAAAAAAAAGTAAATTATTTTTGCTGAATTTTTTTGCAAGCATTTGATTTAAATTGTAAAATTAATACTGTCTCCAATTTTTAATGAATCTTCTGGATTTTGTTTTTTTTTATTATAATGTTTATCCATTCTTGATTTTGCTTTTTTTTGTTGACCAAGAATTTCTTCTTCCATTTCACTTTTGGTTTGAACAACACGAATAACTTCTTGAGCAATTTTACGAGTTACACTTTCTCCATAAAGATCCAATTTCTTAAAATTTATATTAAATTATAATTTTGATTTTAATTTTAATTTTAATTTAAATTTGATTTTAATTTTAATTTTAATTTTAATTTTAATTTTAATTTTAAATTTTAATTTAAATTTGAATTTTAATTTTAATTTTAATTTTAATTTAAATTTGAATTTGAATTTGAATTTTAATTTTAATTTGAATTTTAATTTTAAATTTTAATTTTAATTTTAATTTTAATTTTAATTTTAATTTTGATTTTAATTTTAATTTTAATTTTGATTTTAATTTAAATTTTAATTTTAAATTTAAATTTTAATTTAAATTTTAATTTTAATTTTATAAATGAATTTTAATTTTAATTTTAATTTTAATTTTAATTTACAAGAAGATCATCTGATAAGTTAATTAATGTATCAAGAGATCCAATTTTCATTTCCTTAATTTTAAACAAACCAACAAATTCACAAAAAGGTTTAATTTTAGGAATAATTTCACGTGAATAACTTTCTTGTTGTTTGTCTTTTTCTTCAGTTGTTAATGTATCTTCAATATTAAAAAAATTATCATTTAATGGTGATGGTGATTGTGTTAATGATTCTTTTTGAGTTGTTGAACTTTTTGTTGGAATAGAAATAACCCAATACATTTTTTTTTTCTAAAAATGAAAAATGAAAAAAATGAAAAAAATGAAAAAAATGAAAAATTTTTCAAAAACAAAATTTAATTGGAAAGTTAAATGACTCATCGTATTTTATAAATTGTTTTGTTAAATCTAATTGCCATTTTTGATGTTTTTTATTTGTTAATTGAAAAAAAAATGGAAAGTTGAAAAAATTTTTTCTATTTGATTTTGATTTTGATTATAATATTGATTTTGATTATAATTATAATATTGATTTATATTTTGATTTTGATTTTAATTTTGATTATAATTATGATTTTGATTTTGATTTTGATTTTGATTTTGATTTTATTTTTGATTTCGATTTCGATTTATATTTTAATTTTAATTTTGATTTTGATTTTAATTATGATTTTGATTTTGATTTTGATTTTGATTTTGATTTTAATTTTAATTATAATTATATTTTGATTTTAATTTTGATTTTAATTTTAATTTTAATTTTGATTTTAATTTTAATTTTGATTATAATTATAAATTTTAATTTTGATTATAATTTTGATTTTAATTTTGATTTCTATTTTTAATTTCTATTTTAATTTTAATTGATTTTGATTTCTATTTTTGTTTTTTTGACTTTTTCGGTTTTTTTTTAATTTCTTTTTCTTCTTGCTTTTCTTCTTGCTTTTCTTCTTGTTGGTTGTCAATGTCTTGAATATTTTGAGGATCTGAAAGAATTTGATCATCTTCATTTGGAGATTCTTGTTCAATTATCATTTGCTGATTTTTATTTTGTTGAGATTTTTGAAATTGTTTTTTTGATAAAGATTGATTATCAAGTTGGTTGTCAATGTCCATTTTTTGAGGTTGTTTTGTGAATTTTTTTGTCTGTTGTTTTTTCTGTGTTTTTTGAGGTTGTTTTTTTCCTGATTCAAGAATTGCCAGAATATTTTGACATTTTTGAGAAAAAACATGAAGAGCTTCAACAAATAAATCTTGAGCAGATAAAATTCCAGTTGATTCAATTTCAAAAATAAAGTGATTGCGATCTTTAAATAATTTAATTGAATTACTAATTCTAAGACATTCCCGGCACATTGTACAATCTCTTGAATTTTTGACTTTTAAGTGTGAGTCTTCAATGTCAAATACTTTTTTTGGACATTTTTCATATATTTCTTTTTCTTCTTTTTCTGTAATTGTTGATTCAATTTTAATTTTTGGCATCATTCTATAAAATGCTGTGCAAACTGGTGACCATTTTGCATGTGTTTTTCCTATTCCTTTAACACATTCCATTTCTAATGATATTTCCTTTTCGATTTGATTTTCAATTTAAATTTTAATTTTGATTTTAATTTAAATTTAAATTTTAATTTTAATTTTAATTTTAATTTTAATTTTAATTTTAATTTTAATTTTAATTTTAAATTTAATTTTAATTTTGATTTTAATTTTAATTTTAATTTTAATTTTAATTTTGATTTTAATTTTAATTTTAATTTTAATTTTAATTTTAATTTTAATTTTAATTTTAATTTTAATTTTAATTTTAATTTTAATTTTGATTTTAATTTTAATTTTAATTTTAATTTTAATTTTAATTTTAATTTTAATTTTAATTTTAATTTTAATTTCAATTTTAATTTTGATTTTAATTTTGATTTTAATTTTATAAATGAATTTTAATTTTAATTTTAATTTTAATTTTAATTTTAATTTTGATTTTAATTTTAATTTTGAATCAAACTTGATTTTTAGCAAGTTTTGCAATTAAAATATCATTATGAACAGGTTTAATTCCTTCAGGAAATATTTCTTGTTGATTTCCAAAAGGTTTCCATTTTAAATCACAAGAAAGAACTCTATGATTAAATAAAGTTTTATCTCTTTCTGTTAAACTTTGTTGCATTGCCTGTAATAATTTTGGATAACGAGGATCATTTTTAAATAATTTCTTTTCTGATTTATAATTATCATCAACATGATAATCTTCAATTTTCTTTCTATTTTTTTGAATTTCATTTTCAGCATCTTTTTTATCAATGCATTTAACATCTAAATTAAATATAATTGTATTATTTTCTGTTGCTTCTTTTCCATCTCGAAATTCTAATTTTCGTGGATCTACTTTAATAGGAATTAATCCAAGTCGATGTGCTAATATTTCATCTTGAATAACTGATGTATTGTTTTTAATTTTAACATATTCTATCGCAACTGTTGGAATCTTTAATTATAAATATAATAAATATAAATATAAATATAAATATAAATATAAATATAATTATAAATATAATTATAAATATAAATATAATTATAAATATAAATATAAATATAAATATAAATATAAATATAAATATAAATATAAATATAAATATAAATATAAATATAATTATAAATATAAATATAATTATAAATATAAATATAAATATAAATATAATTATAAATAGAAATTTAAATATAAATATAAATATAAATATAAATATAAATATAAATATAAATTTTCTTTTAAATTTTCTTTTAAATATAAATTTAAATATAAATTTAAATATAAATATAAATATAAATATAAATATAAATATAAATATAAATATAAATATAAATATAAATATAAATATATTTTAAATTTTTATGTTACTTCGCTTAATAAAATCCTCCTTAGTGCATTTGCTATAGAAGCATCAATTCCAATTAAATCAGTTGTTAATTTATCTTCACTCATTTCAATTATACGAACTTTAAAATTTTTTTGGAAATTTTCAATCGAAAAAAATTCATCATCATAATCCATTACCTTTTTTTTTTTTTTAAAGAAAGAAAGAAAAAGAAAAATAATAAAACTTGTTTGAATTTTTTATATCAAAAAATAAAATACATTAGAAACATATTCATTTTTAAATTCAATTGACATTTTTTTTTTTGAAAAAGAAAGAGAAAAAAAAAATGAAAAAAATGATTTTATTTTTTTTTTGAATTTTGTTTTGTTTTTGAAATGAACTCTTTATCCCAAGAAATCCAACAAAAATTAATACAAGATTATTTCAAAATTAACGGAGAAAACCTTTTTACAGATTTTTCAATTGAAACTGACGAAAAAAAACCGCCTTTACGTTGTCACAGAATAATTTTATTTGCTCGAAGCCAGTTCTTTAAAGACTTATTCCAGAAATCCAAAACAGAAGATAAAATCACTATTCAAGACATCCCAAGAAAAGTTTTACAGCAGACATTAAGTTATTTATATTCAGGAATTTGTGATATTGACGAAACAAAATTTGTGGATTTTCTCAAAGTGGCAGAAAAATTCCAATTGGATGAACTTAAAAAGCATCTCGAAGTCGTGATCAAAGACAAGATATCAGTAGGAAATGTTCTTTCCATTTTCAATGCTTTGGCGTCTTTGAACTTGTCATATCCAGAAATCCAAAAAGAAAGCGAGAAAATTATCAAGCAAAATATAAAAGCAATTTTAAAAACAGAAGAATTTTTGAGTTTGTCTGAAGAAACACTCGAGAAGATACTTTCCATCAAGCAAATCCAGCATAAAGCGCTAGTTCATATCTTCCAGGGTTTGTTGAAGTGGGGCAAGCATCGGTATGGTGTTTCCAGTATTGAGGAAATGGACCAAAAAAAAGTCGAAGAATTTCAAAACTTGATCCAAAATTTAATGTTAAAAATTCAACTGCAGAATATCACAATAAGACAAATTGAGGAAATGAAGAAGCTGAAATTCTTTGACGAAATCCCGCAACAGATCCAGTTCAACATTAATTTGTTAGCAAAGAAAAACAAGCAAGACCAAGAAATTGAGAAACTTCAACAAGAAACAGAGAAAGTGAAAAAAAAAATAATCAAAACAGTTAATCAGGAGAATCAAGAAAAACCGAAGAAACCCAAAAAACCCAAAACAAAAGATGAACCAAAGAAAGAAGATTTGGGACCGTTTGTCGGATCTTCAATAATTACAAAGAAAATTTACGCTCAATATTTAAAAGCTTGGCTCAAAGACGATTCTTTTTTTAATCATTTGCAAATATGTTTTTCAGCAGCAAAAGACGGTTTTGATTGCAAGATTTTCCACCAGAAATGTGATGATCGCAAGAAAACACTTGTTTTAATCAAAACAACTGAGAATTTCATTTTTGGAGGTTATACTTCAGTCGGTTGGCAAAAAGGAAGTAATAAAAAGAAAGATTTGGGATGCAGATGCCTTTATCTTTTCCTTGAAAAACCCCAAAAATCTCAAACCCACTAAGTTCCCCATTTCTAAAAGAAGAGAAATGCATGCTGTTTATTACGGAACTCAATTTGGTCCTATTTTCGGTGGAAATGATATTTATATTTATGGTAATTTGAAAGGTGGTCATACTGATTTCGGTTTTTCTTATGCTTTGCCTCATGGAATTGAATACTCTTCTCAAGATGCCTTGGAATTTTTTGCTGGTTCTTATAAGATGTGGAAAATTGAAGAGTTGGAAGTTTATTGTTTGTGATTTTTGGATTGATTTTTTAAATTGATTTTAAATTGATTTTTAAATTGATTTTTGGATTGATTTTTTTAAATTGATTTAAATTGATTTTTGGATTGATTTTTTTAATTGATTTTTGGATTGATTTTTAAATTGATTTAAATTGATTTTTGGATTGATTTTTGGATTGATTTTTGGATTGATTTTTGGATTGATTTTTGGATTGATTTTTTAATTGATTTTTTAATTGATTTGTTTTGTTTTGTTTTGTTTTGTTTTGTTTTGTTTTGTTTTGTTTTGTTTTGTTGTTTTGTTCAATCCAAAAAATTTTAAAAAAAAAATTTTAAAAAAAAGTTTTTCATTTTTTTCTCTAAAATTAAAATGATAACAGAAATCCCCTTACTTACACCACCTGATAAATTTGGAATTGTTGAACCTGGAATATTTCGTTCAAATACTATCCATGATATTAATTTCTCTTTCCTTCAAACTCTCAAACTAAAAACAGTTATTCAATTATCTCCTGAACTTCCAACAAAATCTCTCTTAGTTTTTTATGAGGAAAATGGAATAAATTTTATTCATCTTGGATTTAGAAAATGGAATGTAGAAATTACATGGAAACCAATGAGTGAGGAAATTATAAAAGAAGCTCTTGAAATTGTATTGAATGTTGAAAAGCATCCAATTTTGATAACTTGCACGTAATTTAAATCAAATTAAATTAAATTAAATTAAATTAAATTAAATTTTAATTTACATTCTTAGTTCAGGAATCCACCAAACTGGTGTTTTAGTTGGCTGTCTCAGAAAACTCCAAAAATGGAACTTAAATTCCATTTTATTAGAAAATATTTTTTATGGTTTAGGAACTGTTCGGCTTCAATCTGAACAATTGATCGAGTCATATGACACTGATCTTGTCGATTTACCATCAAATCTTCCTGAATGGTTTCAATTTCAAAGGAAATTAATGGTAATTTTTATTAAAATTCAATTATTTTAAATTTTTAAAAAATTTTTTAATTTTTGAATTTTATTTTATAAAGATGGAAGAAGATGAAGAATTGCGAAAATTGTAAATAAATTAAACAAGAAAAAGAAAATCAAAAAGAAACAAAAAAAGGTTGTGAAAAAAGGAGAATTTACGAAAAAAAAAAAATTTTTTTTCTTTTTCTTCTTCTTTTTGTTTTTTGGTTAATTTGTTTTTGAATTGGTCAATAATTTATCCAAAAATATTTTAATTAAAAAACTTTTTAAATTAAAGGAATAAAATAATTAAATTAAAGGGACAAAATTCTTAAATTAACCCTTAAAAGAAAATTATTAAATAAATTAAAATTAAATTTAAAATAAAAATTCATTTATTTAATTTTAATTTTAATTTTAAATTTTAATTTATGATCAAATTTTTTTCAATAGTTAAATAAATAAATAAATAAAAATTTTGGAAGAAGAAAGAAAAAAGACAAAAATTCTTTTTAAATTCAAAATAAAATTAAAAATTAAAAAATAAAAAAAATTGGAAGAAATGATCAACTTATTAAAATTAATTTAATTTAATTAAATTTTAAATTAATTTTAATTTATCTTTTCTTTTTTAATTTTTTTAATAATTTTTTTAATAATTTTTTTATTAATTTTTTTAATAGGAATTTTTGTTTGAATTTTGAATAGTTTTTGATCACTATTTAAATTTAATTTGATAAATGAATTTTTTAATTTAAAAAATTTAATTTTAATTTTAATTTTAATTTTCCCTTTTGATTTTCTGTTTCTTTTTTAAGATCTTTTTCAAATTAAAAAATTAAAAAAAAATTAAACAAAATTAATAAAAAAAAAAAAGGAAAGATCTTATTTGACACACCAAAATAACTAAAATCAAATTTAAATTAAAATCAAATTTAAATTAAAATCAAATTTAAACTAAAAAATAAAAGGAAAAATAAAAATAAAAATAAAAGGTTTTTATTATTATTTTTATAAAAAGATCAAAAAACAATTGACTTTGAAGAATAAAAAAACAAAAAAAACAACAAATAGACAAATAGACAAATAGACAAATAGACAAATAAAATAATAAAAATAATAAAAATAAAATATAAATAAAAAGGAGATCAAACTAAATAAAAACCCAAAAAAATAAAAAAACAAAAAAACAAAAAAACAAAATAAAAAATAAAAAAAAAAAAACACGGAATAAAAAAAATTTTTTAGTATTATAAGTATAACCGAATAAATGATCGAAAAAACTGAGTCTCTTGATCGTTATTAAAAATAATATCTAGAAAACTTTGCGATCTTTAAATTAATTTTTTAATAACAAAAAAGGGATATTTATAAGTCACGATTTTTTTTCCATTTTTTTTTTTTTAAAAAAATTTTAATTATTTTTTTCTTTATTTATTTTTTTTTTTTTCAATGGAACAAAAAACAACAAGGATTAATAAAAAAAAAAAGAAAAGAAATGCTTTTCCGAAAAAGCCCCGAAATGGTTATTTTATTTTCTGTGCTGATGCAAGACAAACTATAAAGGAACAATATCCAGAAATGTCCATTAGTGAAATTGGAAAACTTCTTGGCAAAATGTGGAATGAACTGGATCCCGAAGAAAAAAAAGTAAAAATACTTATTAAAATTCATTTTAAATAACTCCCATAATTTATTTTTACGTGTTGTTTTTTTTAATTAACGAGTTAATTTAATAATTTAATTTAATAATTTAATAATTTAATAATTTAATAATAGATTTAATGATTTAATTTGATAATAGATTTGATAATAGATTTGATAATAGATTTAATAATTTGATTTAATGATTTAATAATTTGATATTTTAATAATTTGATTTAATGATTTGATTTAATGATTTGATATTTTAATAATTTAATAATTTAATGATTTGATTTAATAATTTAATAATTTAATAATTTGATTTAATAATTTGATTTAATAATTTAATAATTTAATAATTTAATAATTTGATTTAATAATTTAATAATTTGATTTAATGATTTAATAATTTAATAATTTAATAATTTAATAATTTAATGATTTGATTTAATAATTTAATGATTTAATAATTTGATTTAATAATTTAATAATTTAATAATTTAATAATTTAATAATTTAATAATTTGATAATAGATTTAATAATTTAATAATTTGATTTAATGATTTAATAATTTAATAATTTAATAATTTAATAATTTGATTTAATGATTTAATAATTTAATAATTTAATAATTTAATAATTTAATAATTTAATAATAGATTTAATAATAGATTTAATAATTTGATTTAATAATTTGATTTAATAATTTGATAATTTAATAATTTAATTTAATAATTGAATAATAATAATTTAATAATTTAATTGAATTAATAGAAATATAGTGAAAAAGCTAAACAAGAACAAGAAGAATATTCCCAGAAATTATATAAATTAGCAGAAAAAAATAAGAGAAAAGAAGAGAAAAATATATCAAAACCAAAAAAAAAAGCAAAAAAAAGAAAAAAAAAACCACAAAATCCATTCTTTTTATTCAGTCAAGAAGTTAGACCACAAGTCCGAGAAAAAAATCCAAAACTTCATCAAAGCGAAATTTCAAGAATAATAGGCAAAATGTGGAGAAATTTAACTGATCAAGAAAAAACTGTAAATTGATTTTTTATAAAAAAAAAAGTGGAACAAAAAATATTTTTTTTTCTCATCTTTTTAAATTTGGAAAAATTTAATTAAATAATTAATAAAAGCCTTATCGACAAAAAGGAGCTGAATTAAGTGCACAATATAAAGAAGGAAAAAAACAAGAAAAAGAAGAAAAAGAAGAAAAAAAAAAAGAAAAGAAAAAGAAAAAGAAAAAGGAAAAAGAAGAGAAAGAAAAAGAAGAGAAAGAAAAAGAAGAGAAAGAGAAAGAGAATGAAAAAGATAAAGATCATTCCAATTAATTAAAAGAAAATGATTGATTGATTTTTTTTGTTAAATTATCTATTTAATTTTTTTTAGGAGTAATTTTATTAAAAAATTTTTTTTTCATTTTTCATTTTTCATTTTTCATTTTTCTCTAAATATTTTAAAATAATAAATAATATGGATACTACAAATCCAAATAAAAAAGAATCTTTTATTTGCACAACTTGTCTTACAGAATTCGAATTGAATCAAGATTTATTAAACCATTACAAAAGTGAATGGCATCGTTTCAATTTAGTAAGAAAATCTTCATCTAAAAAACCTGTTTCTCTTCAACAATTCGAAGAAGATCGAAAAGTTTTAGAACAACCAACACAATTCTCAAGAAGAAAAATAAGGCAGTTAAATAAAAGAGAAAAAAAGCATCGAATCA
Source organism: Anaeramoeba ignava (assembly GCA_028826165.1). Lineage (NCBI taxonomy): Eukaryota > Anaeramoebidae > Anaeramoeba > Anaeramoeba ignava. The sequence continues at coordinate 1,360,582 of JAPDFW010000070.1, forward strand.
AAAAAAAAATTCAACAACACAAACAAAAAATCCAATCAAAAAAAAATCAAAAACAAACTTTGGAACAGGAAAATGAAAAAAAATCAAATCTTAATGAAGAAGATGAAGCAAAAGCTTTGCAAAAAAAAATGGATGAAAAAATTGAGAAAAAAATTCAGCAAAACAAAAAATATCTTTCTTTAAAAAATTGTTTATTTTGCCCCAAAAAATTCGATTCAATTCAAAAAGTTCTAAAACATATGGAAGAAAATCATAGTTTAATAATTCCTGATTTAGATCATGTAAACGATATTGAAGAATTACTTTTATTTTTCCATGAAAAAATCACAATTGGAAATTATTGTTTATTTTGCAATAAAGAATTTAAGAATTTAAATTCAGTTAGAAATCATATGAAAGATTTAGGTCATTCCAAAATGAATATAAATTTAGCAAATTTTGGTGAATACAAGAAATTTTATGATTATTATGATAGTGATGATTATGATGATAGTGATTATGATTATGAAGAAGATGATGATTATTATTATTATGAAAATGATAATGAAAATGATAATGAAAATGAAAATGAAAATGATAATGAAAATGATTCTTCAAATTAGAAAAAAAAAAATTAATAAAAAAGTTATTTTCTTTCTTTTTTTTTTTTTAAAGAACAAGAAAAGGAAAGAAAGAAAATTAGAAAAAATTGTTTTTGATAATAATTTTGTTTTTTTTTTAATGAATTTGGAAAAAAAAAAATTTCTTTAAAATCTTAAAGTTTTTCTTTCATCAAATTTTTTTTTTTTTTGGAAAAGAAGGAAAACAAAATTTTTGAAAAAAAAAAAAGAAGAAAAAAGAGTTCCTTGTTTCTAGAATTGATAGATAAAATGATTTTGTTGTTGTTTTTTTTTTTTTTTTGATTTGATTTTTGTTTAAAAGAAAAATATTTTGAAAAAAAAATTTGTTTGGTTTTCTTTTCAAAATATTTTTTTTTTAATAAAAATGTATTTACTCTTCTATTTTTTCCTTAAATGACCTAATAAAAAATTAAAATAAAAAATTAAAAATCAAATTAAAATTTAAATTGATAATAATTTTTACCTTGAATTTTTTTCAAAGTCTGATGAGCAAAAAACTTGACATCTCTGTCTTTATCTAACGATAATTTTTGCAAACATGGTTCAACATATTTTCCAATTAATTTTGAATCAAGTGTTGATCCCATTTTTTCTATTATCTTTGCTAAATAGAATCTAACATTAGGAATTGGATCTTCTACAAGTTGGATCATTTTTGTGAGTATTTCTTCTTGGACATTTTGTGAATCAACAAATTTTGTCAATAACTAAAGAACAGAAATTAATTTTTATGAATTTAATTTTTTTAAATTTAATTTTTTTAAATTTAATTTTTTAAATTTAATTTTTTTGAATTTAAATTTTTGAATTTAATTTTTTTAAATTTATTTTTTTTGAATTTAATTTTTTTAAATTTAATTTTTTTTGAATTTAATTTTTTTGAAATTAAATTTTTTTGAATTAAATTTTTTTAAATTTAATTTTTTGAGAATTTAATTTTTAAATTTAATTTTTTTGAATTTAATTTTTAAATTTAATTTTTAAATTTAATTTTTTTGAATTTAATTTTTTTGAAATTATTTTTTTTGAATTTAATTTTTTTAAATTTAATTTTTATAAATTTAATTTTTTGAAATTTAATTTTTTTAAATTTAATTTTTTGAAATTTAATTTTTTTGAATTTATTTTTTACCATTAAAGAATATAAAGAAATTTGTCTAAGAAGATAACTTTTGTCAGTTAAAAGCTGTGATATTTTTGGAAGAAGAATTTCATGAGTCCATTCAACTCCAAATATCTTTCCAACATCAGCTAAACTTTGACCAGCAGCTTCTCGAATTAAATGAACAGTATCAGTAAGCCATTTTCCAGATAAAGGAATTAATGATTGATTAAATATTTCTTTTCCCTAATTTTTTTGAAATGAATTTTTTTAATTCAAATTTTTTTGAAATGAATTTTTTTAATGAAATTTTTTTAATTCAAATTTTTTTGAAATGAATTTTTTTAATTGAATTTTTTTAATTCAAATTTTTTTAAATCAATTTTTTAAATTGAATTTTTTTAAATCAATTTTTTTAATTTAATTTTTTTGAAATGAATTTTTAATTGAAATTTTTAAATTCAAATTTTTTTGAATTGAAATTTTTTGAATTGAATTTTTTTGAAATGAATTTTTTTAAATCAATTTTTTTAATTTAATTTTTTTGAATTTAAATTTTTTAAATTTAATTTTTTTAATTTAATTTTTTAAAAGGAATTTTTTTAATTCAAATTTTTTAATTCAAATTTTTTTAATTCAAATTTTTAAATTATAATTACAAGTGATTTCGCAATTTCAGGAACTAAATTAATAATCTTCAATCTATTTCTCCATTTTTGATCAACAGAAAGCTCATTCAAAGCAGTTAAAATAGACTCTGAAATAATGGGAACACCAACAATAGAAGTTAAACTCTCCAAATTAGAAATAATGTTAATCTTAACTTCTGAATTAAATTCTGACATCAATTCCAAAACTAAAGGAACAAGCTTTACTTTTGATTGCTCTTCTCCAAGCAAAGGAGCTAATCCAGTTATTGAAGAACCAAAAGAACCTTAAATAAAAAAAAATTTCAAAAAAAAATTTTAAAAAATTAAAGAATTATTTTATAAATTAAATTTGATTATAAAAAGTTTTGTTTTTGAGTTTTTTGTTTTTTTAGATTTTTCTACACTTCACAATATTAGAAGAATCATTAACAAGATCAGATGCAATATCAATAACTTCTCCGCAAATAATATCTTTATAACTTTTCAAATGAGAACAGAATTTGGAAATTTTTGATGCTGATTTTGCTCGAACTTCAGGTTCAAAATCCTTGAGTAGCTTAAGATATGGTTTGAATAAATGTTCCTTAACAATTTCTGGTTCAAGAAGATCAGAGAACTAATGAAGAATAAATATATTTAAATGGATAAAAAAAATTGTTTTTTGTTTTGTTTTGTTTTTGTTTAAAAATTTTTTAAATAAATAAAAATTTACTTTAACAATATTTTGAGCAACAGAATAACGAACTCTCCATGATTTATCAACCATTAATTCTTTAAATAATGGGAGAATATATTTAATTCTTTCATCAAGAGAAAATTTTTGTGAAATTGAAACACAAGTTTTCGGAGATGATAATCGAACAGTATCTTGCATATCGTTACTCATATTATTGAAACAAGTTAAAAATTCATTGATAATTGAATCCTTTTCAATACAAGAAACAATATCCTTAGAAAAAAAAATTTTTAATAAAGAAAAATTATGAGAAAATGAAAGGAAAATAATTTTTTTTTCATTGTAAATAAAATTTTACATGAAAACTTGAAGAAATTGCTTTACGAACAAAAGCTTCTGTATCTTTACATAAATTGGATATTGCTCTATTTTAAATAATAAATATTAATTTTAATTTTAATTATTAAATATTTGATTTTTTAAATCAATTACTGTCTTAATTCAATTTGAGAATCAGGATCACATTTTGGATAGGTGCAGTTGAATAAAAAGCAAGAAGAAGAGCGAGGAACAAAGCATGGACTTTTTGATAATTTTATAACAAGTGGGAAAATGTTATCTTGAATTTGTCTTTGATTCATTCCTTCACTTATTTTAATAACTGATTGGATACTCTATTTAAAGAATGAAAAGAAAAAAAAATTTTTTTTTGAAAGTTTGAATAATTTAAAAAAAAAAAAAATTTTAATTGCAAAATTACATTTTCTCTTGTTTTTTGGTCTTCATGAGATAATAAATAATCAAAAATCCCGATAATGCAATCAACATATTCATAGCCACCAATTAGTGGAATAAAATCACCTAATTCTTCTGCAATAACACGAAGTACTTCTTCATCTTCATTCTTACATTCTTTGATTTGATTATTTTATTTCATTTCATTTCATTTCATGTAATTAAATTTTTTTCATTTTAATTTATTTCATTTCATGTAATTATATATTTTCTCTTACGACTCAAAAAAACTATCAACTCGGTTCTTGTTCTTTGCTCGCCAATTGCTTTGGAAATTTTATGAAGATTCCTGAATGAAATTATTCGAGCTTTGAGATCTGTATTTATTAATCCATCAATTAAACCTGCTACTTCCTTAATAAATTTTTCTTGAACAGTTTTTTCATCTTCATCTTCATCATCTACAAATTCGTTGTCTTGGTTATCATTTAAATTTTTATTAATCTTAATTTCTGTAATTTGAGTATGCTCTTGGTTTTCGTTTTTATCTTCATTTTCATTTTTATCTTTATCTTTATCTTTATCTTTATTTTCATTTTCATTTTCATTTTCATTTTTATTTTTATTTTTATTTTCATTTTCATTTTCATTTTCATTTTTATTTTCATTTTCATTTTTATTTTCATTTTCATTTTCATCTTCATTTTTATCTTCAGTATTTTCTAAAATGGTTTCTTTAATCAACTTTGGATCATTTTCTTGTGTTTCTGATTTATTATTTTGCAAATGGTTGTTTGGGGTGTTATTATTTGAATTACTTTCCTCATTAGATGTATTATTTGCTTCTGCTAAATTTTCTTTGTTTGGTTCTTGAACTTGTTCATTTTGTTCAATTATATCCTGTTTTATTGTTTTTTGTTCAGAATCTAAAACATCATTTTTTTGTTCGTTTGCTATTTAAATTTTATTATAAATTTCATTATAAATTTTATGTTTTTTTTTTTTCGATTTTTAATTTTTTAATTTTTTTAATTTTTCATCATAAAATTTTTCATTTTTGTTTATATTTTTTTTTTGGTGTTAATAAAGAGAAGTTTTTTAAATTAAATCTGAAGATATAAAATTTATATTTGTTTTTTCTTTTCTTATTGAAAAAAAAAATGTATTCGATTTAAAATGTGTAAAGAAAAAAAACACACAAATAAACCTTTTTTTTTGTTTTACTTACACATCATAATTTTAATTTAAAGGAGAAAAAAAAAAAGAATGAAAAAAAATGAAAAAAAAATTATTTAAAAAAAATTTTTTTTTTCTTTTTTTCTTTTTTTTTAAAATAAAAAAATATAACTTTGTTTATTTTATTTTATTTAAATCAAATATTAAAATCTTTTTAAAATCTTTTTAAAATCTTTTTAAAATTTGTTCAACATTTTTTTTTCTTTTTTTTTTGGATCGAAAAGTGGAATATTTTTTTTTTAAAAAATTAATTAAATTAATCAAATTAATTGAATAATTTTGTTAAATAATTTTTCAAATTCTAAAATTATTTTTTGATTTTTTTCTTGATAAATTCTTAAAATTAATTGATTTTCGTTTTTCAAAATTTCTTCAATAAAAACTTCTAAAATTCTTTTATTTTGTGTTTCTAAATTATCATTTTTTTGTTTAGTTAAATTTATAATTGATTTTAAAATTTCTTCAATTTCAAGTTTTTCAGTAATTTTCATTAAATCAATATAATTTTTGATAATATTTGATATGTTTTTATTTTTTACATTTTTGAGAATTTGATTTAGGATTTGGTTTTCATTTTCATTTTCATTTTCATTTTCAATTTGAATTTGATTTTGATTTTCATTAATCTTTTTTGGTTTATAAATTAGAATATAAGCTGAAATACCAGAAGAAAGATATGAATTTTGATATGAATTTTGATATAAATTTTGAAATGAATCTTGAAATGAATTTTGATTTAAATTTTGAAATGAATCTTGATTTAAATTTTGATTTGAATCTTGAAATGAATTTTGATTTAAATTTTGATTTAAATTTTGATATGAATTTTGATATGAATTTTGATTTAAATTTTGATATGAATTTTGATTTGAATTTTGATTTGAATTTTGATTTAAATTTTGATATGAATTTTGATTTAAATTTTGATATGAATTTTGATTTGAATTTTGATTTAAATTTTGATATGAATTTTGATTTGAATTTTGATTTGAATCTTGATTTAAATTTTGATATGAATTTTGATATGAATTTTGATTTAAATTTTGATTTAAATTTTGATTTAAATTTTGATAAGAATTTTGATATGAATTTTGATTTAAATTTTGAAATAAATTTTGAAATAAATTTTGATATGAATCTTGATTTAAATTTTGAAATGAATCTTGATTTAAATTTTGATTTGAATTTTGATATGAATTTTGATTTAAATTTTGATATGAATCTTGATTTAAATTTTGATTTGAATTTTGAAATGAATCTTGAAATGAATCTTGAAATGAATTTTGAAATGAATCTTGATTTAAATTTTGATTTAAATTTTGATTTAAATTTTGAAATGAATCTTGAAATGAATTTTGATTTAAATTTTGATTTGAATTTTGATATGAATTTTGATTTAAATTTTGATATGAATTTTTTTGATAATTTGATTTATCTCCAAAACAAATTCGTTCAAAATTATCCATATCAAATTCACTTACTAATGAATCATTGAATTCAATCCATTTGTTTTGATCTTTAATAATTGAATAATAATGTCCAAAATAAGTTGTTCCTATATGAACAATAACTCCATTAAGTTCATATAAATAATTTTGTTTTGGTGTTTTTTCAATTATATCTTGATAAAATTTCATTTGTTCTTCAAGTTTAATTTTAATTTCAATGTTGTTTTTTGTTTCTTTAAATTCATTTAATCTCTTTTTTATTTCTTCATATTTATGTTTTGCAAAATATTCTCTTGTATATTTCTCCATATTAATTTCCATAGGAAATTCAAAATAATCATTTAATTTAAATCTTGTATTTCTTTCATAATCATATTCAAATCTTTTTAAATGGAAAATTAAGTATTTAGGAAGTTTTTGGAAATAAACATATTTTTTGGTATCAAATTTTCGTTTTAATTTTAAACTTAAATATTGATTTTTTCCTGTTAATAATTCTTCTGAAATATATGAATTAAGTGATGTTTCTAAATCATTTTTCCTTGAAATATCAACACTTATTGATAAAAATTCTTCATCAACTTCTTCTAAATCTTCAGTTTCAATAATATTCATTAAATTCATTGATATTCCTCCAAAAGTTTGTTTTGAGAATATCTTTTTGTTTTGTTGTTTTTAATTGATCTTCAATCAAATCAAATAAACAATTCATAAATTCATATGTATCTTTTTGTTCTCCAAAATTTAAAGGATCTCCCCAAAATCTAAAGTTTCTTCCAAAATTTCTAGTACTAACAACTCTTTGATTTCTTTTTGAAACTTCTGAAAATAAATTATAAAAATGTTTAAATGATCGAAAATCTTCATCATTTTTTCCTTTTTCTTTTTCTAATTTTGATATATCAACAGAAAGAATTTCTTTTCTGAAATTGTTATTCATAAATAATTGTTGAAGTATTGAATTCATATAACATGTTGCTCCAAGATTTGTTAATCCAGAATAATTTGTATGATTAATTAAATTTAATTCATCAATTAAATATTTACTAATTTCTTCTTGATTTTTTGTTGTTATTGATTTATTATTGTTTATTAATATATTTTGTAAAATTTGAAGTTTATAAATAAATTTATATAATTCTGTTTCTTTGATTTCTTTTTGAATTTGTTCTTTTGTTATTTCTTCTTTTTCTTCTTTAATAATTTTATTAATATTTTCAATATATTTTGGATTTGTTGGCATTCTATTTATTATTTGAATTATTTCTTTTTGGATTTCTTTTCCATATTTCATCATTTCAATAATTTTTTCAAAATATTCTATTAAAATATAACTTGCTATTTTTTCTTTTGAAATTTCTTTTTTCTTTTCATTATTAATTGAATTTGAATAATTTGAATAATTCCATTTTGATTTTAAAATTTTGATAATAATAATTGGATTAGAAATTAAATTAATTTCTTCAACTGTTTTATATTGATTTTCTTTGTTAATTTGTGGATGTGATTCAATTTGATATTCTGTTTTTTTCTTTTCAATTTTTTCTTCAATTTGTTTTATTAATGAATAAATACTTTCTTCTTTACAAATTTCTATTGTTATCTTTTCTTCTTTTTGATTATTGTAATTGTAATAATTATTATAATAATTTGATTTTTGTTCATTATAAATTATTAATTCAATTTCAAATTTTGGATTTTCAAATAATAATGTTGAATAATGTCTTTCAAATGGTAAATCTTTTCTTAATATTTTACTTTCATTTCTTTCAATATATTTTTTCAAAATAATAATAAATCGATAAATTTTCTTTTCTTTTTCTTCTTTGTTTATTTCTTTTTTATTTCTTCTTTTTCAATTCGTGAAATACATTCTGAAATGAATTGTTTTGGATAATTTTCTTCTTTTCTTTCATTTTCAAAATCATTATCAATATAATTATAATTATTATCTTTAATTTCTTTTTCAATTTCTTTTTCATTTTTATGTTGAAAATCAATTAAAAAATCAATACTTAATTTGGAAATTTCTTCATTTTCTGTTTCTAATATTATTTCCCATAATTCTTCTTTTCCAATTATTTTATTTTTATTTTTATTTTTGAATTAATTTTGATAAAAAGTTTTTTCCAATTTTCAAAAATTATTTTAGTAAATTGTTTCTTTGGAATTGAATTTAATTTTATAAAAAATATTTCAATTTCATTTTCATTTTCATTTTCATTTTCAATTTCATTTTCAATAATTTTTGAAAAAAATTGAATAAATAATTCTTTTTCTTTAAATATTAATGATTTTTCAAAAAATATTTCCCAAAATTTTTCAATTTGTTTTTCTTGAATAATTTCTAAAAAATCAATCCATGTTTCAACCTATTTAAAAAAAATTTTTGATATTATTTAAATTTTTTGATTAAGATTAAAAAATTAATAAATATATAAATAAATAAATATTTAATTAAATAAATAAATAATTAATTACATGATTAAGATAAGTTCTATTTTCAAAAATTTCATTTTCAATTTCATTTTTGATTTGGTTTTTGATTGAAATAATTGAATTAATTATTATTTCTTCAATTTTATATTTCTCTTTTAATTTTTCAATAAATTTTTCTTTTGTAATTTCTTGTTTTTTTGTTTTTTGATTATAATAATTTTGTTGATTATTTTGATTAGAAGAAGAAGATGGTAAATAATTGATTATTTTTTTAATAAATAAAAGGAAATTTGATAATTTTTGATTATTCTTTTCAATTAATTCAATTCCTTTTATAATTATTTTTTCTTCAATTTTTTCTTGTATTTTTTCTTCAATATTGAAATTTGAATTTGAATTTGAATTTGAATTTGAATTTGAATAAATTATTTCAATTAAACTTTCAATCATTTTTTCTTCAATTCTTTTTTCAATTTTTGAATCTATAATTAATTTATTCATTAAAAAAATTGGTTTTAATCTTTTTTCAATTTCATTTTCTTTTTCTTCTTGAATTAAATTTTGAATTTGATTTTCTTCTTGAATTAAATTTTCAAAATTAATTTTAGTTAAATTTTGAATTGAAAAATCTTTAATTAATTTAATAAGATTAATTGTCCATTCTTTATTTTCTTCAATTTCAGAAAATAATTTATTGATTAATTCTTCTTCTTCTTCTTCTTCTTTTTCTTTTTCTTTAAATTCTTTTAAAATTTCAAATAAAATTTCAAAAATTGATTCTTTGATATTTTGATCTTGTTTCTATTAATTAATTAAATTAATTTAATTGGGAAAAGAATGATAAAATATAATTAATTATATTTGTAATTATATTTATAATTATACTTACTTTTGTTTTATCTAAAATTTGGATAAATTGATTTTTTGAAAATAAATTATTTTGTTTTAAAAATAAAATTATTTCTTTTGATTGTTTGATAATTTCTTGATGAATTTCTTTTCCAAATATAATTTCAATAATATTTTTTGAATCAAACCATGAAATAAATAATCTTATTTTGTTTAGATAATAATATAAATAAAATAATATAAAAGAATATAAATATTTGTTTTTGAATTTTAAAATAAATTACTCTTTATCTATTTTTGGATAATTTGAGTTTGAATTTGAATTTGAATAATTATAATTTGAATTAAATCCAAATGATTCATTTTGTTTTTGTTTTTGTTCTTGTTCTTTAATTATTGAAATTTTTTGTTGAATTTTTTTAATTCCTTCAATTTTTAAAGGAATTGATGATGTTTTTAAATATTTAATTGAAATTTCATTTTCAAATTTCATTTTAAATTCAAAATATTCTTTTCTTTCTTCTTCTGTTTTATTTGTTTTTTTTATCATTTTAAATATTTTAGAACTTATTTCTTCAATTTTATTTTTTGTAAATGATTTAATTTCTTCATTTTCACTTTCAATTAATTTTTCAAGAAATGATTTAAGAAAATTTGAAATTTTTTGATAAAATTCTTCTGAAAAATTTTCTGAAATCTTTTTATTTTTAAATTTTAATTAAATTTTAATTTAAATTATAATAAAATAAAATGAAATTATTTTATTTTACCTGAATAATTGAATTAAGATAATAATAAGTAATTTCAGAATTTAATTTATGATCTTTTGAAAGAATAAAACAAATAATTTTTTCAAATCCTCTTATTCTTCCAAAATATTCAATATTTTCTTGTTTTAATTTTGAATAATTTTCTCTCTATTTTGTATTTTAATTTTGATTTTAATTTTAATTTTAATTTTAATTTTAATTTTAATTTTAATTTTAATTTTAATTTTAATTTTAATTTTAATTTTAATTTTAATTTTAATTTTAATTTTAATTTTAATTTTAATTTTAATTTTAATTTTAATTTTAATTTTAATTTTAATTTTAATTTTAATTTTTAAATTTTAATTTTTAATTGGAATTTTAATTTGATTTTAAATAATTTTTAAAATTTTAATTTTTAAAATTTTCATTTTAAATGATTTTGATTTTAATTTTAAATCATTTTGATTTTTTTTAATAATTTTAATTTTTAATTTTAAAATTATCTTCTTTTTTTAAATTCTTAAATTATTATTTTTGTTTTTAAAATTTAAAAGAAAATGATAAATTAAAATTTTTTAATTTTTAAATCTCTCTTTTTATAAATTAATCATTTTTTTTGAAAATAATTGATTAAATAATTAAATATTTCATTTTTAAAATAATAAATTAATCTTGATTTTAAATTATTTAAAAAATAAATTAAAAAAAAATGAAAAATTAAAAATGAATAAATACTTTTTCCATTTTTTTAAAATTAAAATCATCTTCTTCTTGAGAATTATAAAGAGATTTTTTTTCAAAATTAAGAATTAATGAAAGAGATTTGGCAATTCCTTTGTTTTCTTCTTCAATTTTTAAAAAAATTAAATCAAGACATTTTCGAAAAAAATTATTAATTAATTGAGTTGTTTTTGTTTTGAATTGAGGTTCAAATTCATAAATAGAATTAATCATTTCATAAAGATAATTTTCTAAAAAAACAAATTCTTTTTCTTTTTCAAATTTTCCTTCAATTATTTTATTAATTTCTTTTTCAATTTTTTGGATACATTCAATCACATTCTTTTCTTTTTGATTTTTGTTTTTAAAATTTTCTGAATTAAATTGAATTAGTTTGAATTAATTTAAATTAATTATTTTAATTCTTTTTATTTAATTACGACTTAATAAAGAAGCTAAAATATTATCATAATCTTCAAATTTGTTTTAATTCCATTTTTAAAAAAAAAGGAAAAAATGAAAAAAATTAAATAAAAAAATTTTTTTTAAACAAAAAAAAGTGGACAATTTTGTTTTTTTGCTTTTATTTCCCTTTTTTTTTTGGAATTTAATAAATAAATTGGAATAAAAAGAGGAATTGAATTTTGAATTATTTTAAAAAAATAAATAAATTGAATTTTCATTTTTTTCATTTTTTTCATTTTTTTTATTTTTTAAAAATGTTTAGAAAAATATTTGGAAGAAAGAAAAAAGATCAAGAAAAACCAAAACAAGATAATCCAAAAACTTCTGGAGAAAATAATAAAGTATCAAAAGAAGAACCACAACCACAACCACAAGCTAAAGATATGTTTTCAGGATTATCAATGAATCCTCAACCAATAACGTAAATTTAAAATTTTAAATAAAATTATAAATTAAATTTTAAATTTGGAATTTTTTAAATTAACAAAAAAAAAGACCAAAAGAACCAATTCAAACATTTTCTACAGTTCAAAATCAACCAAATCAAACTCGTTCAAGTTTTGATTTTTTGAATAAAACCCCAAATAAAAAACAAAATGAATTTCAAACAAAAAATAAAAATGAAAATCAAGAAAAATCTCAAGAATTTCAATCATCTTTTTCATTTATTTCTTCACCTTCTAAAATTAAAACATATTCAACAACATCTGAATCAGATACACCCAATACACAAGAAAGTAAATTTACATATTAGATGAATTTAATTAAAATTTAATTAAAATTAAATTCAAAATTTAATTCAAAATAAATTCAAAAATTAAATCCAAAATTTAATTCAAAATTCAATTCAAAATTTAATTCAAAATTAATTCAAAATTAATTTAAAATTTAATTCAAAAATAAATTCAAAATTAATTTCAAAATTTAAATTCAAAATTAAATTCAAAATAAATTCAAAATTAAATTTAAAATTTAATTCAAAATTTAATTCAAAATTTAAATTCAAAATTTAATTCAAAATTTAATTCAAAAATTAAATTCAATTCGAAATTCAAAATTTAAATTTAAAATTAAATTCAAAATTAAATTCAAAATAAATTCAAAATTAAATTCAAAATTAATTTCAAAATTAATTCAAAATAAATCCAAAATTAATTCAAAATTCAATTCAAAATTTAAATTCAAAATAAATTCAAATTAAATTCAAAAATTAAATTCAAAAAATAAATTCAAAATTAAATTCAAAATTCAATTCAAATTAAATTTAAAATTAAATTCAAAATTAAATTCAAATTTAATCCAAAAATTAAATTCAAAATTAATTCAAAATTAAATTCAAAATTCAAAATTTGATTTAAAAAGGAACAAGACATCCAATAAAAAAGTCAGTTACAAAAAGAAGACACAAACACAAAAAATCACCCAATAAAACAGAACTAAAAGAAGAAAAGAATATTACTGAGCAGCAAAAATCACAAAATTTATTCAATATGTTAGATATAAAAGACGAATCAAAAATGGAATTTTTTCAACTTTTACAAAAAGATATGAATCAAACAGAACAAAAACAAGAACCAAAACAAGAAGATAAAACAAAACAAAAAGAATCTGTTGATAAAGAACAAAAGAGTGCTGACGCTAGCCAAGAAGAAGATGATCAAAGTATAGAATCTGAGAATAAGAAAGAGCAAATAACAACCACAAAATTGGAGCAAAAAAATTCGAAAGATGAAGTTAAAGCAAAACAACAACAAAAACAAAAGGAATTTTCAATTCCAGAACCACAAATTCACACAACAAAAGAAATTGAAGATATTTCAAGCAAATTCGCAATTTTAAACACAATAAAAACAAAACAGCAGAATTTAATTCAAAACCAAATTGAAATTTTTGAGGAACAAAAAAAATTAATTCAAGAAGAAAACCAAGCAAATATTTATTTGGAAACAAATACTAAATTGATTGAGGAATTATTTTCAAAAGATGAATTTGAAAAAATTGAAAATATTCAAAAGGAAAATGAAAATTTGAAACAGAAAATCAAAAATATAAGAAAAAAAGATATTGGAAATCAAAAGAAAATATCGCAATCTGAAAACGAGAAAATCCAACAAATTCGCGAGGAAATTGAAATTCACCACAAAAAAATACAAGATTTAACACAATTAAGATACACAAAAGAAGATCAATTGAGTGAATTTGAAAATGCTTCAAAAAAAGTATTGGAGCGATTAGAAAATAATATGGAATTGCAAAAAGATGAAACAAACCGCTTCAAAAAACAACTCGATGTGGATGTTGCTAATCTTGAGAAATTACGAGAGAATTTAGAGAAAAAAGTCCAAAATGAAACTAATGAATTGCAACAAAAAAAAGACGAAGTTTCAAATGATATTAAAGAACTTGAAGTAATTTTATCACAATTTTTTGATGAAAGAAAATCTCAATTCATTTTGCAATATATTTAAAAAATATAAATATATAAATATAAATATTTTTAGGAAAATATTCACACAAACCAAGAAACTCATAAAGAAAAAATTGCCCAAAAACAACAATTAGAAACTGATTTACAATCACTTAATTCCAAATTAAAACAAATTCAAGTCGAATTCCAAGATGAACAAAAAGAAATTGAAAAACAAAAAGCAAAATTAGAAGAGCAAATAAATATTTTGAAGGAAAAAGAAGAAGAATACAAACAATTAGAAGAGTTAAATGAAAATAAAAAACAAGAAATTTCGCAAAACAAAAAAAGGTTTGAAAAAGAACTTGAAAACCTTGAAAAAACAATTGAAGAATTTGAAGAGAATTTTCAAAAAATGAAGGAAATATCAAAAGAATCAGAAGAAAATCAAAAGAAACAAAAAGAGGAAATTTTAGAAGAAATGGATTTTTATGAGAAACAAATAAATCTTGAAGAATCAATCGCATTAACTGACCAGAAAATTGAACAACTTACTTCACAATTCTTGATTGCAAACAATGAAGTTTCCAAAATTGAGTCTGAAATTAAAGCAGAAAAATCATCCATTTCAGAACTTGAAACATCAAAACAAATTGCTATAAATGGAAGAAATTTTTCTCAAGCAAAAGAAATTTATACGAAAATTCAACAACTTCAAAAGAATTGTGATGATTTAGCAACTCTTTTGGATAAGAATTCTCTTCAACAAGAACAATATAGGCAAAATATTGAAAAAGAAAAGAAAAATCAACAAGATTTAGTTCAACAGTTTAATTCTTTTATTATGACTCAAAATACTGAAAGGAAGTCTATTTTAGAAAAAAGAATTTCAATTATTTCTGAAAAACTTAAAGATCAGTAAATTTATTTATAAAATTAAAATCAAATTAAAATTAAAATTAAATTCTCTTCTTCTTTTTATTTTATTTTATTTTATTTTATTTTTTTAGAAATCAATTAAACACTTTAGATAAAGAGATTCTTTCTTTAAAAATTCAAGTTTTTCAATCTGAAATGGTTTTACTTGGTGAAATACTTAATTCAATTAAAGAAAATTGAAAATAATAAAAGAAAGATCCTTTTCTCCTTTTTTTTAATAATAATATAAAATAAAATAAATAAAAAGCAAAAAAGTGGAAAAAATATCTTAAAAAGATGACTAATCCAAAAAAAAAAAATTTTTTTGTTTTTTGTTTTTAATTTGTTTTTAATTTGTTTTTAAATTTGATCCTTTTAATTAAAATAAATTAATTTTAATAAAAATTTATAAATAAAAGAGATGACACAACTTTTTTAATTTGTTTTTTATTTTTTTATTATTAAATTGAAAAAGCAAAAAAGAATAAAAAAAAAGAATAAAAAAAAAAGAATAAAAAAAAAAGAATAAAAAAAAAAGAATAAAAAAAAAATGGATATTTTTTTATCAATAGGCTCTTAACTAATTCTTTGTACACAGATCAATTTAAAATTTCAAATAAAATATTTTTTTATTATTATAAGTTTATTTTTTTTATAAAAATTTTTTATTATTTTAAAGATCAAAAAATAAATAAAATAAAATAAAATAAATAAAAATTTTTTATTCAAAAGGGCAAGAATGGACTTAAATGTTTTGAATATTTAGAATCATTTTTCAATTTTATTTTTATTTAAATGACTTCGGGATTCTTTTCGAAATTTTTCTAAAAGAAATTTAATAAAAAAAAATTATTTTAAAAAAAATGAAAAAAAGCAGATAAGTGAACCAATAACAGAATTAAAAGATTTTTCAAATTCAATACTCAAAGATAATCAAGATGATATTGTGGAATCTTTGTTCTTAACACAAGATCCTTTTTTGCTATCAGGACCATTTATGGATAACTTAGAATTTTTTAAAGAAAATGATAAAAAATTAGTCGATTTTAATATTAATGAAAAGAAGAATAATAATAATAATAATAATTTCGATAATACTTTTAATGGTTATATTTATGGTTCCAATAATTATGATGATCAAAATTTATTTTATGATGGCAAAATTGAAAATGAAATTCCTTATATTCCTTCTTATAATTCCACTGAATCTGATTTTCTTGATAACTCAATAAGATTTTTGGAAGAATATTCAATTAAACAACATTTAGAAAAAGTAATTTTGAATTTTTTTAAACTAAATATTAAATTAAATATTGAATTGATTTAAATATTAAATTAAATATTAATTTAAATATTGATTTAAATATTGATTTAAATATTGATTTAAATATTGAATTAAATATTGATTTAAATATTGATTTAAATATTAAATTAAATATTGATTTAAATAATTTAAATATTGATTTAAATATTGATTTAAATATTGATTTAAATATTAATTTAAATATTGATTTAAATATTGATTTAAATATTGATTTAAATATTGATTTAAATATTGATTTAAATATTGATTTAAATATTGATTTAAATATTGATTTAAATATTGATTTAAATATTGATTTAAATATTGATTTAAATATTGATTTAAATGATTTAAAATATTGAATTAAATATTGATTTAAATATTGATTTTAAATATTGATTTAAATATTGATTTAAATATTGAATTAAATATTGATTTAAATATTGATTTAAATATTGAATTAAATATTGATTTAAATATTGATTTAAATATTGATTTAAATATTGATTTAAATATTGATTTAAATATTGATTTAAATATTGATTTAAATATTAATTTAAATATTAAAATTGATTTAAATATTGATTTAAATATTGATTTAAATATTGAATTAGTATTGATTTAAATATTGATTTAAATATTGAATTTAAATATTGAATTAAATATTGATTTAAATATTGAATTAAATATTGATTTAAATATTGAATTAAATATTGATTTAAATATTGATTTAAATATTGATTTAAATATTGATTTAAATATTGATTTAAATATTGAATTAAATATTGAATTAAA
Organism: Anaeramoeba ignava; assembly: GCA_028826165.1. Lineage (NCBI taxonomy): Eukaryota > Anaeramoebidae > Anaeramoeba > Anaeramoeba ignava. The sequence continues at coordinate 1,377,697 of JAPDFW010000070.1, forward strand.
TATTGATTTAAATATTGATTTAAATATTGATTTAAATATTGATTTAAATATTGATTTAAATATTGAATTAAATATTGAATTAAATATTGATTTAAATATTGATTTAAATATTGATTTAAAAATTGAATTAAATATTGATTTAAATATTGAATTAAATATTGAATTAAATATTGAATTAAATATTGATTTAAATATTGATTTAAATATTGATTTAAATATTGATTTAAATATTGATTTAAATATTGATTTAAATATTGATTTAAATATTAAATTAAATATTGATTTAAATATTGATTTAAATATTGATTTGATTTGATTTGATTTGATTTGATTTGATTTGATTTGATTTGATTTGATTTGATTTGATTTGATTTGATTTGATTTAAATTTGTTTTTTCAATTATTAGAATCCAGAAACAAAATTCATCTTATCTCAAAAAGATTCAGAAAATGAACAAAAAGAACAAACTCAAGAAACTAATTTTGAAACAATTTTAAATTCAATAAAAAACATTTCATCAAAAATTGTAACGGGGAAAAAAAACACAAAAAAGAATCAAAGAAAAGAAGAGAGAATAAGAAAATTATTAGAAAAGATTATAGATGAAGAGACTCAAAAATTTTTTCAAGCTCATTCAAGATTTGGAGAAAGATTAGATAAGATGGCTGAATTAAAACCAGAATTAATGATTGGATGGAAAAAATTCACTTTCCAAGATTTTCGAAAAACAAAAATTCCACCAAAAAAAGTTGAAATTTCTGAAGATATCGTTTTTTTTATTGCTCTTTGTTTAATTGATCCAAATTCTCCTAATTTTTTAAAAGATCTCAAAAGTAAAGAGAAAACAACAAGAAGAGGCTTAAGTAGATTTTTAACAAAAACAATGGAAATGAAGAATTTAAAACTTTACAATCATGGTTATATGATTTGGGGAAGAAAGAATCAAAATCCATATAAATACTAATTTAGGTTATTAATTGGATTTTTATTATGAATCTAATTCTTAATCTAAATGTGCAATTCTTTTCTTTTTTTTTCTTTTTTTCATTTTATTTATTGAGATTTGAATTGATTTAAATTTTATAATTCTTTTTTTTAGAATTGAAGTTTAAATTGATTTAAATTGAAATGAGTAAAATGTTTTTTTTTCTCCTTTGTTCTTTTTTTTTTTCTCCTTTATTCTTTTTTTTTTTCTCCTTTATTCTTTTTTTTTTTTTTTTTTTGGATTTAAAAGAAAAATTTTTTTTTAAAAATAAAATTCATTTCTTTTTTAACTTTTTAACTTTTTATCTTTTTATCTTTTTATCTTTTTAAATTATTTTCTTTTTTAGCTTTTTAAATGAATTATTTTAATTTCAACGAACAAATCAATCTTTCTGAATCAAATGATTTTTTTCCACTTTTTTTTTCACAAGAATTGTTGAATTTTCCTTCTTTAAATCAAGAAGATGAGATATTTCCATTACCGATCATTGAACAACAACCTGAACTTACAGATTCAGATTCAATTCCTTTTCATGAACAAACAAATTTTGAATTAAGCAACACATTAGATGAAATGAATTTTGAAGAATCAGAAACAACTAATTTAGATCCACTCACAACATCTTTTGAATTATCACATTTTCTTTCAACTTCAATCGATCTTTCCGTTCTAAATGAATCAAATTCGAATATTTCAATTCTGGATGAAATTGGAAAATCAATTGAAATTCCAAAAACAAATTCAAATTCAAAATCAAATTCAAATTCAAATCCAAATTCAAATTCAAATTCAAATTCAAATTCAAATTCAAATCCAAATTCAAATTCAAATTCAAATTCAAATCCAAATTCAAATTCAAATTCAAATTCAAATCCAAATTCAAATTCAAATTCAAATTCAAATCCAAATTCAAATCCAAATTCCAAATTCAAATTCAAATCCAAATTCAAATCCAAATTCAAATTCAAATCCAAATTCAAATCCAAATCCAAATTCAAATCCAAATTCAAATCCAAATTCAAATCCAAATTCAAATTCAAATTCAAATTCAAATTCAAATTCAAATAAATCCCAAGAAATATTATCTTCTTTTGGAATTATAGATGAAGAAACTAGAAAATTTTTTCAAGCTCATTCAAGATTTGGAGAAAGATTAGATAAAGATGGCTGAATTAAAACCAGAATTAATGATTGGATGGAAAAAATTCACTTTCCAAGATTTTCGAAAAACAAAAATTTCACCAAAAAAAGTTAAAATTTCCAAAGATGCAGTTCTTTTTATTGCTCTTTGTTTAATTGATCCAAATTCTCCTAATTTTTTAAAAGATCTCAAAAGTAAGATCAAAACAACAAGAAGAGCTTTAAGTAGATTTTTAACAAAAACAATGGAAATGAAGAATTTACAACGTTACAATCATGGTTATATGATTTGGGGAAAGAATATTTAAATATCCAAAAAAAAAATATAAAATTGTTTTTGTTTTTGATTTTGATTTTAGAATCTTTTTTTAATTAATAAATGTTTAAAAAAAAAAAATTAATTTAATCATTTTATATTTTCTCTTTTAAATAATTATTTTCTTTTAAATCATTTGGAAAGTTTTTTTAATTTGGATTATTTTCCATTTTTATTATTAAATTTGGAAAAGAAAAAAAAATTGAATAAAAATTTTGCTTTTTAAATTCATTTTTGATTTGGAAATCGATTTGAATTCTTTTTTTTGTTTTTTCTTATTTTCATAAATGATAATCCAAAAATAAAAAGGAAAGCTAACCATCCAAACTTATCCATTCTGTAAAGCATAATCAAAAAGAAAATTGTTGAAAAAATTGACCTAAAAAAAAAGAATAAAGCAAAAAAAATATAAGAATTTATTTTTGATAAAAAATTAGTTAAAGATTTCAATTGAAAAAATTACATCCAATCAAGACCTCCTTCTTTATTATGAATAGTTAATTTTATTGAAGATAATAAATCAGAGAAAGAATTTGGAAATTCGATTGAGAGAATTATTGCTTCTAATTTATTTTGTTCTGCTTCTCTTGAAGAAATAGTATGTACAAAATGACGTGAATATTTTCGTGTTAAAATTGAAGAATCATTTTGTAATGAATCTGATTCTGAATCTGAATCTGATTCTGAATCTGTATTTGTAGTTGACTCTGATTCTGTATCTGTATCTGTATCTATATTTGTATAAGATTCATCTTCTCCACTATCTTCACTATCTTGATTTTCTTGATTTTCTTGATTTTCTTGATTTTCTTGATTTTCTTGATTTTCTCCACTATCTTCAGTATCTCTTGAAGTTTCACTTTCTTCGTTAAGTTTTTCTTCAATTTCTTTTAATTTTAATTTTGATTTTGATTTTGATTTTGATTTTAATTTTAAATTTTAATTTTAATTTTAATTTTAATTTTAATTTTAAATTTAATTTTAATTTTAATTTTAATTTAAATTAATTTTAATTTTAATTTTAATTTTAATTTTAATTTTAATTTTAATTTTAATTTTAATTTTAATTTTAATTTTAATTTTAATTTTAATTTTAATTTTAATTTTAATTTAAATTTTAATTTTAATTTTAATTTTTAATTTTAATTTTAGAATACTTTTTGATTTTGTTTTAGAAGGTTTTAGATGTTTTGAATTATCCATTGATGACTTAGAAGTGAGAATCGAATCATTTTTCTGGTTTTCTTCTTGATTTTTTGAGTCATTTACAACAGTATTTTTTTCTTCTTTTCTTGGATCAACAATAACAGTATTTGATTCTTCTTTTCTTGGATCAATAATAATAGTATTTGATTCTTCTTTTCTTGGATCAATAATAATTGTATTTGATTCTTCTTTTCTTGGATCAGTTATAACAGTTTCTTTTTGTTCATTTGGAATTTTCTTAATTGTATCTGATTCTTTTGTATCCAATTTAGGTATTATTTCTTTATCCAATTCGGTTTTATTTTGTAATAATCCCATTTTTATTAGTTTTGCTTCCTTTTGTCTTTTGATTTCATCTTTTACTTCTCTTACTAACATCGGTATCGTTTTGGGATTAATTTTCTTTTGTATAAATGGATGTTTTTTTAAATCATCAATTGATGCTCGTTTTTCTGGATCTTTTACTAAACATTTTTTAAGGAAATCTTGAAATTCTTCTGAATATTTTTGTGGAAATTGAACTGATGGTGGATCTGCAGATGGAATAACATTTAAAACCTAAAATAAATATTTAAATAAAATAAATATTAAATTAAATATTAAAATAAATATTAAAATAGATATTAAAATAAATATTAAAATAAATATTAAATTAAATATTAATATAAATATTAAAATAAATATTAAAATAAATATTAATATAAATATTAAAATAAATATTAAAATAAATATTAAAAAAAATATTGAAATAAATATTAAATTAAATATTAAAAAAAATATTAAAATAAATATTAATATAAATATTCAAATAAATATTAAAATAAATATTAAAATAAATATAAAAATAAATATTAAAAAATTAAATATTAAATATAAAATAAATATTAAATTAAATATAAAAATAAAATAAATTAAAAATAAAAAATTAAATAAAATAAATATTAAAATAAATATTAAAATAAATATTAAAATAAATATTAAATATAAATATTAAATTAAATATTAAAATAAATATTAAAATAAATATTAAATTAAATATTAATATAAATTACAGTCATGCTTGGCTTATTAAAATAAGGAGGTTTTTTTTCAACAAATTCAATAGCAGTAATACCAAGTGACCAAACATCAACTTTTGCATCATAAGGTTTAGCTTGAATTAACTCTGGAGCCATCCAAAAAGCACTTCCAACAAAAGAAACAGTTTGATTAAACTCATCCAATTTTTTAGAAACACCAAAATCACCAAGTTTAATTTCACCAGAATCAGTAACAAAAATATTACCAGCTTTAATATCACGATGAAGAATTTTTTGAGAATGAAGATAAGAAAGACCATCAATTGTTGATTTCAAAACAGCTTGTGCTTGTTCTTCAGTTAATGGTTTTTTTATTTTTTTCATAATATCATGAATACTTCCTTGTGAACAATATTCCATTATAATCCATATTGATTCATCTTTTTTCACTGTTCCGTAATAAGATACAATTGTTGGATTTCTACAATCACGAAGAAGATTGATTTCATTTCTTAATTTATCAACCATATCAGATTGAATTGTCATTTCTTTAATTGCAACTTGTATTTTGGTTACTTTATGTTCTGCATGATATACTCTTCCAAATGCTCCTTGTCCAATAAATCTTTTGATTCGGAAATTATCAGATGTTTCATTTGTATCAATAAGTAAATCAATTGCTTTTGGAAATTAAAATTAAAATTAAAATTAAAATTGGAATTAAAATTAATTTGGAATTTTTTTTAAAAAATACTTTTTTTTAAATTTTCTTCGTTTAAATTGTTTGTTTTTGTTTTTGTTTTTGTTTTTGGTTTTGTTTTTGTTTTTGTTTTTGTTTTTGTTTTTGAATTTGAATTCGGTTTTGAATTTGAATTCGGTTTTGATTTTGATTTTGATTTTACAACTTTCTTTTGTTCATCCATTTATTATTCCAACAATTATTATTTTTTTTTTTTTTGGATTTAAGAAAAAAAAAATGAAAAAAAAAAGGAAAAATTTTTACTTTTTAATTTTGATTTTGATTTTAATGATTTTGATTTTGATTTTAATTTTAATTTTGATTTTAATTTTGATTTTAATTTTGATTTTAATTTTAATTTTGATTTTGATTTTGATTTTGATTTTGATTTTGATTTTGATTTTGATTTTTGATTTTTGATTTTAATTTTGATTTTGATTTTGATTTTGATTTTGATTTTGATTTTGATTTTGATTTTGATTTTGATTTTGATTTTGATTTTGATTTTGATTTTGATTTTAATTTTAATTTTAATTTTAATTTTAATTTTAATTTTGATTTTAATTTTAATTTTGATTTTGATTTTGATTATTAAATTTGTTAATTAATAAATCAAATAAATTTGGATTTGTTTGATTTAATTGAAAATAATCAATTCCAGTTTTAATTTCATCAATGATTTCTTGAGTAATTTGAATTCCTTTTTTAATTTGATTTGAATAAATCCAATATTCAAATATTTCAAATGATTTATCACTTAATTCACTATAATCTCTAACTTTATTAGATTTATCTTCAGTTACAGATAAAAACATTCCTCGATATAATTCACTTCTCATTATTAATATTAATTTAGGAAATTTATATTGTTTTTCTTTTCTTTCAATTATAAAATCTTTTTCATTTTCATTTTCATTTAAATAAATTCTTTTCATTGTTTCTTCAATTTTTTCATTTGAATTTATAATTTCTTTAATTTCAGAATATAATTTTGGATTTATAATTCTGTTTGAATAAATCATTTCAAATATTTGATTTGATTCTTTAATTGATTTTTTTGAAATAATTTCTTTAAGTTTTTCAATTTGATTTTGATTTTCATCTTTTAATCTATATTTCAATATTAATTTATGAGCTTCAATTATTTCTCCATTTTTGGTTTTAAATGAAATATTACAAAATTCTTTTCTTCTAAATAGTTTTATCAAATCTTCTTCAAGATTGGAAAAAGAAGAAAGAAAAGGAGAATAATAAAGAAATGATTTGTTAAATCCACAAGAAATATGATAATTAGAAATATTTTCATTAAATCTTAATTTAGGAAGTTCAATTTGAATTGGAATTTTTTGATCATCTGTATCTCCATTTCCTAATTGACCATATTCATTATGTCCAAATCCTAAAAGTTTTCCTTTAGTGGTTAAAATCAAAATATGAGAATCTCCAACAGAAAAATCAAGAATAATATCATCATTTTCAAATAAAGATGATTTGATTTCAGTAAATTCATAAGTATGTTGATTTTTGCCAAGTCCATTATATCCATAATTTCCACATGAATAAAGTTTTCTTTTTGGATTTTCATTTTCATTTTCATCTTCTATTAGAATTATTGAGTAAGCAATTCCACATTGAATATCAATTATTCTGCCTTTTGGAATATTTTGGATTTTGGTTAATTTTTGGATTATTTGTTCATGTCTTGATTTTCCTAATCCAAGTTGACCATATATATTAGAGCCGCATCCAAATAATTCTTGATTTGAATTTAAAATAAAAGTAGAACTTGAAGAATTTCCTGAAAATATTTTAGAAACATTTTTCATCATTAAAATTGGTTTTTCTGTTTGTTTAAGTGTTTCAGAATCAAAACCAAGTTGACCATCATAATTAGAACCAATTCCATAAACATTTTGATTTGAAGTTAATAAGTAAATTGAATATCTTCCAGAAACAATATCTTCAATTATTCTATCATTTTTATCTTCAATTAATGATGAAATATTGATAAATTCATTTGGATTATTTGGATTAATTCCTTTGGCAAATACATTTCCTTTTATTGTTAAAATAGCTTCATTTGAAAAACCAACAGATACTTTTTGAATATTTTCTTCAATTTGGATTTTTGAAGGATTTTGTTTTGAATCTTCTTCATTTAAATATTCTATTGCTTTTCCATTTTTAAAAAGGAAAATTGTTGAAAAAAAGCTTGTTGAAATTTGTTTAATTTGTTTTTCATTTTCATTTTCATTTTCATTTTCATTTTCATTTTCATTTTCATTTTCATTTTCATTTTCAAATTTAAATTTAAATTGAATTGGTTTTGTTATTGAATATGTTTCATTTTTGAAAAGAATTGGTTCTTCATTTGAACCAAAAAATAAAATCTCATTCATTTTTTGAAAAGAAAAAAATGAAAAAAAAAATAAATTCAAAATTTGATTTTTTTTTTATTTTTAATTTTGATTTTTAATTTGAAAAAGAATTGAAAAAGAAAAAGTCAAAAAAAAAATCGGAAAATTTCTTTTTTTTTTGATTTTGATTTTGATTTTGATTTTGATTTTGATTTCTCCAATTTAACTTCTTTTTTGAGCATGTTGAGTCAAAGCATGATTGCCTTTCAAATCACGGAAAACAACGAATTCATGTTCTTGTTCATTTCCATAAACATCAGTTCCTTTAATTTGAAATTTATAATTTGTTCCGGCAACAACTTGTCTGTAAACTTTAATTACTTCAACTATTTGGAATCTAACATTTGCTTGTTTAGAAACCTCTGAAAGACCAAATTCATACGCAATATTAATTGGTTCATCAAAATCTTGAACTTCCGACCAGCCACCAGCTAATTGGGAATTAATAGAACAGAAAAAGAAAAGAAATAAAATGAATAAAAATTTCATTTTTAAAAAAAGAGAAATGAATAAAAAAATGAAAAATAAAAAATTAAAATAAAAAATATTTTCTCCTTTTGTTTTTTTATTTTTTCTTCTTTTTTTTTTTTAATTTTTTTTAATTTTTTTCCTTTTCATTTTTTTTCATTGTTTTTCATTGTTTTTTAAATGATTAATTCTGTTAATCGTTTTTTAAGTGAACTTCTATCTCAAAATTCCCAATTAGAAAATGAACTCCAACAAAAAAAATCACAATTTTTAAAACTTGAAACAAAAAATAAAAAACAAGAAGAAGAACTGTCAAAATTAGTAAGTCAAGACAGTTCTCAAACAACTAAGGATTTAATTGCAGAAACCAAAGAAATCGAAGAGAATTATCAAAAATCACAAAAACAAATTTCAAAACTTGAAGAAGAAATTGAAAAAATGAATTTACAAAATAAAACGCTTTCTGAAGATTTAGAAAAAAAAAGCCAATTATATTCTCAACTTCAAAAAGAAAACTCTTCAATAGAAGATTTTTTTGAAATGAATGAAAAATTACAAAGTCAAATTTCAACGGAAAAACAATTAAGTCTTCTTAACGCACAAAAAATAAAAGAAAAAACGGAAAAAAAGCAAAAAATCGAAAATCAAGTTGAAGAGATACAGAAAAAAATTCAGCAAGTAAAAGAACAACTTGAGCAAAAGAACCTTCAAGAAAAAGAAAATTTGAAAAATGTTTTGCAACTTTTTGACGAACTTGTTATTCAAGAAGATTCTTTAACGTCAAAATTAACTAATTTTCATCATCACCAACTTACTCTCAAACAAATTGAAATGCTGCTTGTCAAAAAATCCCAAATTGATAAGTTAGATAAATCTGAATCTTCTTCTTTAGGATCTCTTATTGCCGAAATTAATCGGTTAAAAGGTGAAAATGTTGTCTCTTCTTTGGAAAATGGTTCTTTTCTTGAAAATAAAAATTCTATCGATCAAATTAAATCTTCAATTTCAAAAATTCAACAAGAAATTAATCAAAATTTGCAAAAGTGATCCATTTTTTCTTTTCTTTTTTCTTTTTTCTTTTCTCAAACATTTTTTTCTACAAAATAATAAAAAATTGGATTTGAAAAAAATTTAATTTATTCCTTTTTAATTTTATTTGAATTTTATAATTTTTCGTTTAAAAAGAAAGAAGGAAAGAAAGAAAAGTTTTTTTTCTAATCATAATAACGAGGATCAACATTTGGATCATTTTCAACAAAATATTCTTCTTCTGTAAATCCAATGTTTTCTAAATTATTTGATTCTAATTTTGAATTTGAATTTTGAATTTGAATTTAAATTTGAATTTTTTTTAATAGGAGTAGAATTTGTTCCAACATTCCAAATCCAAACTTTTTGCGGTTCATTGTTAACAACACGAATTTCTTCCAAAATTCTTTGGTCTTGTGAGATGATTTTTTCAACGTAAAACCATAATTCAGAACTAATTTTCGATCTAGAATCAATTTGGGTTTGTTTTATTGTATCAACTACAACAAAAGGACGGACTTGTGAATCCACTTGCGCCTTGAAATATTCATGATACAATATGGTTGCGATATCTTTTGCAATGATATTGGCTTCTTTGTGGAAGGTTTTGTTGATCTTTCTCCTTGTCAAGATTATCATCACAATCGAAATCAAAATGATTATGAAAATTATTATCAACTTATTATTCCATATTAAATTCTGAAATCGGCATAAATTAAAGTAGGGAACTTTCGGGCGATATATCAAAAATTCCATTTCGTCACGACTTCCTGTTTCTTGTCTCGTTATTTCTTTAATTCTTCTTAAAGCACTTATAAATGCTTCCTCTGTGAAATTTTTTTTTATTGCAATATTCTCCTTTAAATAAAATGCATTTATTAATTTTGGTTGGAAATTGCATTCTAATAGTTTTGTGGGATATTCTTTTTTGAGAAATTTTTCAATTTCGTGTTGAATTTGCCGATTTAATTCATAATCTAATTCGCATCGATCTTCAATTTGTAAATATCCAGTCTTACAAGTTAATTTTGATTTAAAACAAATTCCATTTTCAGGACAAGCTATACATTTACGTTTTTGAGATTTTGGATCGATTCCAGTGTCACAAAAGGGAGTTTTGATAAAGTATTTTTTATAGAGATAATAAACTAAAAATGTGAAAAATATTGTGATCAGAATTGATTTTACATTTGATTGAAAAAAATCAACAATTTCATTTGTTTGTTGTTTTTTTTTGCTTTTTATTTTTGAGATTGATTGTCTATTGGCACTCTTTAGTGGGTATTTGTTTACAAATTGATTTTGATTTTGATTTAAATTTTGAAATTGATTTTGATTTAAATTTTGAAATTGATTTTGATTTTGATTTAAATTTTGTTTTAAATTTAAATTTTGATTTAGATTTAAATTTTGATTTCGATTTAAATTTTGATTTTTGAATTGTGAGTAATTCAAAGCAAGTTGTGGTTGTGTTGAAATAAGTCTTTGCTGTGAATTTCTTTGCAGTTTTTGCTGAAAATTGTTGTTGCTTTTTTGTATGTAATTTGGAGTTGTTTTTTTTTTAATTCGAAGTGGATCTGGTTCAGTTGATTGATTTTCTGGAATATTTTTATTAAATTGTTGCAGAAAAATATTTGTGTTTCGATTATTTGAAATTGTTTTTTGTGTCTTTTTTGGTTGTTGAGTTTTTGAAATGTAGGGATGATTTAATAAAGGAAATGAATTATCATCAGAATCAGAATCAAAATTATTGTTATTATTATTATTGTTATTGTTATTATTGTTATTTTGAAAATAATTAACGTTTGTTATTGGAGATTTTCTCCCACTTTTTCTTTTATTACTCATTTTATAATTTTTAAATTAAATTTTTTCTTTCTTTCTTTTACAAAAAAATGAAAAAATGAAAAAATGAAAAAATGAAAAAATGAAAAATAATTTTTTCCGAATTCAAGCAAAATTTTATTCTTGATTTTTTTTTTAAAAAATGAAAAAAAGAAAGAATGAAGAATGAAGAATAAAAAAAAAAGGTAATAGATATTCATTTTTCATTTAAATGGAGTTTTCTTTATGCTATGCTTACTATTGCTTGAATCATTGAACAACAACAACATATTCCCATAATTACCATAAAAGCTATTCCTCCTCCTGTAATAGATGGAAGGTCATATAAAACATCTCCATAATTTTTCTTATTGTAATAACATTTATGATATTGGGGTGGTGTTGCATCTCCCTATTATAAAAATATTAAATTTTTGAATTAATTTTTATATTTATATTTATATTTATATTTATATTTATATTTATAATTATATTTATATTTAAATTTATATTTATATTTATATTTATATTTATATTTATATTTATATTTATATTTATATTTATATTTATATTTATATTTATATTTATATTTATATTTATATTTATATTTCTATTTATATTTCTATTTATATTTATATTTTATATTTATATTTATATTTTATATTTATATTTATATTTATATTTATATTTATATTTAAATTTATATTTATATTTATATTTATATTTATATTTTATTTTTATATTTATTTATATTATATTTATATTTTTATATTTATATTTTCTATTTTATATTTATATTTATATTTATATTTATATTTATATTTATATTTATATTTATATTTTATATTTATATTTATATTTATTTTCATTTCTATTTCTATTTCTATTTCTATTTTATTTCTATTTTCTATTTCTATTTCTGTTTATTTCTATATTTATATTTATATTTATTTAGATTTTATATTTATGTTTATGTTTATATTTTAGTATTTATATTTATATTTATATTTATATTTATATTTATATTTATATTTTATATTTATTTTATTATTTTATATTTATATTTATATTTATATTTATATTTTATATTTTTATTTTTTTATTTATTTTATATTTATATTTATATTTATATTTTATATTTTATTTTTATTTTATATTTCTATATTTTATTTTTATTTATATTTATATTTTATTTATTTTATTATTTATATTTATATTTATATTTATATTTATATTTATATTTATATTTATATTTATATTTATATTTATATTTATATTTATATTTATATTTATATTTATATTTCTATCTATATTTATATTTATTTTTATATTTATATTTATATTTATATTTATATTGATATTTCTATTTATATTTCTAAATCTGAATAAAAATTTTGTTTTACAGAAGCAATTTTTTCAAAAAGTTTTTCAGCATCACTTAAATCACTTGAAGGTCTATCATAACTTTTATCTAAATTAATATCTAAATTAATACCATCTGGACGATAATAAAAATCAACCTTTTTATTATTTTTATTATTTTATTATTTTAATTATTTTTGTTATTTTAATTATTTCAATTTTTGTTATTTTAATTAAAAAAAATAAACAAATTTACTGAATATTTACTCGACGTCCTGCTAACAGAAGTTATTGTACATGTGGAATCCGATTTCTTTCTTTTTACTGCTGGTACAATTCCAAAGAAAACAACCTGAAAATAATAAGCAAAATAAAAATAAAATTTTTTTATTATTTTTCTCTTATTTTCTTTTTAGATTTGCTTTTTTTTTCCCTTACAACTAAAATGAAACCAATTAAAAGAACCCAAAATCGACAACAAGCTCCAACTTTTGACATAAAAATTAATCAAGAAAAAAACAGAATCAAATAAAAAATTAATAAAAAATTAATAAAAAAAAAATGAAAAATTAAAAATCAAAAAAATAATTAAAAAGAAAAAAAAAAAAGGAGAAAACATTTTAAAATAAAATAAATAAAGCAAATAAAATCAGAATTTAATTTCAAATGTTTTTTCATTTTATTTTTCAAATTTTTTTTTCATTTTTTTTTCATTTTTTTTCATTTTCTTCTTTTATTTTTCTTCTTTTATTTTTTAACATTCAAAACAAATTGCACAATTCTTTTTAAAAATTTTGCTTTTTTTTTCATTTCAAAAAATCAAAAAAAATTTTTACACATTAATACAAAAATAAAGCAAATATAAAGAAAATAAATATAAAAAAATGAGCACAATAAATCAAGGAAAAGATAATTTATTAAATCAATTATTTCAAGAATTGAAGAAAAAAAACGAAGAAATCAAAAGAAAAGCTGCAGAAAACCTGAAGCTATATGTAAAAGATCGTTCAATGGAATTAAGTGGAGAAGCATTTACAGTTTTTATGAATGATCTAAACAGGAGAATTTTTGAATTTGTTAATTCAACTGACATAAATGAAAAATTGGGGGGAGTGATCGCTATTGATGAACTTATTGATGTTCGTGGAGAAGATAACGCTTTAAAAATGACACGTTTTTCAAATTATTTGCGACATGTTCTTGCCACTAATGATCCTGCTATTATGAAAACCGCTGCAAAAACGCTCAGTCATTTAGCTAAAGTTGGTGGTGCTTTAACAGCAGATTTTGTTGAATCGGAACTTAAAAAAGCTCCTTGAATGGCTTCAGGATGAGAAAATTGAATCCAGAAAACAAACTGCTTTATTGATTTTAACTGAATTAACTAGATCTGCTCCTACTATTTTTTATACTCATATTCATACATTTTTGATGTTATTTGGAACGCTTTGAAACATAATAAGGTTAATATTCGTGAAGCTGCTGTTGTTACTTTGCGTGCTGGTTTGAAATTAATTAATTCTAGAGAGAAAAAATTAAGAGATCAATGGTATTTTAAAATTTATTCTGAAGCTCAAAAAGTATTTTTTTTATACAATTTTCCAAATGAAATTTAAAATGAAATTTAAAATGAAATTTAAAAATGAAATTTAAAATGAAATTTAAAATGAAATTTATTTTAAATATTTATATTTATATTTATATTTATATTTTAAATATTTATATTTATATTTGTATTTATATTTATATTTATATTTATATTTATATTTATATTTTAAATATTTATATTTATATTTATATTTATATTTTAAATATTTATATTTGTATTTTAAATATTTATATTTATATTTATATTTTAAATATTTATATTTATATTAAAATATTAGTATATCAAACAAAATAATTCAGATTCAATACATGGCGCACTTCTTGTTTTTGGGGAACTTTTAAGTATAACAGATTCTTTTATTGAATCTTATTTTGGTGAAGTTTGCGATTTAATATTTTCATTTAGAGATCATAAAGATAAAACAGTTAGAAAAGCTGTAATATATTTAATTCCATTACTTGCAAAATTTTTTCCATCAGATTTTGTTAATAGATATCTAGATATATCAATAAAACATACATTAAATTCTTTAAAGAAAGATTATATTGATAAAACAACTATTTTTCAAGCAATTGGAGATTTGTCATTAGTAATTTAAAATTAATTTAAAATTAATTTAAAATTCATTTAAAATTTAAAATTTAAAATTTAAATTGAAAAAATTTTTTCTTTTTTTTAGGCTGTTAATCAACAAATTATGCCTTATATTAAAGATATTATGCAAAAAATTAGAGATTCTTTAGTTGTTACGAAGAAAAAAAATTATTGCCCAGAAGCTATGATTTGTGTTGCTCAACTTTCATCATCATTAAAAACACAACTTGTTGAAGAAATTAAAAAAAATAATATACTTGGTTAATTTTTTAAAAAATTATCTTTTTATCAAAACAAATCAAAATTTATTCAGTTCATTTTCTAAATTGAAAAAAAAAACAAATTAATAGATTCAATGTTTAATTCAGGATTAAGTGAAATTTTAATCAGATCTTTATCACAAATATCAAGAAATATACCTGATTTAAAGCTTGAAATTCAAGAAAGAGTTTTGAATACTCTTTCAATAATTTTATCAAGAAAACCTTATTTTACACCCAAATCTGTTATTGAATCTACAGTAAATACAAATACTCGATTAAATGATTCATTAACTATTGCTATTGATTCAAGCACTCCACAAGTTATTCTTGCTTTACAAACATTAAGGACATTTGATTTTGGAACAAATGATTTATTGGAATTTGTTCGTGATAAAGTTCTTGTTTATTTGGAAAGTGAAACTGGAGAAATTCGAACAGAAGCAACAACAACATGTATCAAGATTTTAGTATGCAGTGTTAGTGAGAAAAAAGAGATTGGATCATTTCGTGAAAAACAAGTTGAAAATATTTTGCATAAGGTTTTAATGCTTGGGATTATTGATCCAGGTTAAATTTCAATTCAATATAAAATTAAATATAATATAATATAATATAAATTAAAATATAAAATAAAATATAATATAAATTAAATATAAAATTAATTATAAAATTATTTATAAATTTAATATAATATAATATTATTTATAAATTAAATATAAAATAAATTTAATTATAATATTAAAGATAACAGAAACAGATACGCAGTCTTCGACTCATTAGACCAAACTCTCGATCCATATCTTTCCAAAACATCTAACTTAGCTACATTATTTGTAGCACTCAATGACGAAATGTTTGAAATACGAGAATTAGCAATAACAATAATAGGAAGATTATCAGAAAGAAATCCATCAGACGTTATGCCAACATTAAGGAAAACATTAATTCAGTTACTCTCTGAACTCGAATACACACAAGATCTGCGACTAAAAGAAGAAAGCGCACGTTCATTAGTTCATTTTATACGGTCGACTAAGCAATTAAACAAAGCATATTGCAAATCAATATTGCGAGATTTATTACCAAAATTAACAAGCTTAGCAAAAAGCAAGACACATTCAGGAATTTTTATGCAGGTTCTTGCTGCGATTGGCGAACTTGGGATGATCGGAAGAGAACATATTGCACCTTATGTGGATCAGCTTGTGGCGCTGATTCTGGAAACTCTTCAAGAACAAAGCGATCCTGTTCATAGGAAAATTGCATTATACACTTTGGGACAACTTATTGAAAGTACTGGATGGGTTATAGACCCTTATGTCAAGTTCCCTAGACTCATGAATACCCTCTTAATCCTTCTTCGCACAGGAAGAGACGAGCAAATCAAGAAAGATGTGCTCAGAATTATGGGAATGCTCGGCGCATTGGATCCATACAGACAGAAAATGGTTGTCAGTCACATTTCGGATGTAAATGAAAACGTTGCTGCTAATGCCGGAAGAAGTGGCGGGGGTGTAGCTGTAAATGGCACAGGAAAAAGAACAAAATCGCGCGGAGGAGCTGCCAAAGTCACAGGAAAAAGAACAGAAGACGAAATAAGTGGACGAGTTGGGGGCAAAGGTGGTAAAGATGGAGCTAAGAAAAACGAGAAAGCGGCGAGAGGGAATCGCGAGAAAACAAGCGGAACAACGGATCCGATTCTGCCTGGAATATGTCTGTCATTTGACAAATATTACGCGTCGGTTGCGATTGATGCGCTAATGAAGATACTTGCTGATCCGACATTGGCAACACATCACACAATGGTTGTGCAGGCATTGATGTTTATATGCAAATCACTGGGGACTCGAATTGTGCCGTTTTTGGGACAGATTATGCCATCATTTCTAAGTGCGGCTAAGAAAAGCGAGCCACGACTTAGGGAGTTTTTATTCCAGCAACTTCCTGGAATTGTGACAATTGTGAGACACAATATCCGCGAATACACTGATGAGATTCTAACGTTAATCCGGGAGTTTTGGGGAGATGATGTGCTTCCCTACAGTGTGCAACTACTTGAGCAACTTTCCGAATTAAGCGCTGCCAAATTCAAAGTGCATCTTCCAAGCCTTCTTCCGTTGATGTTCAACAGCATGCTTGGAGAAAACAACGACGAAAGAAAAGTGACCCAAATTGTGCTTCGTGCGCTAGAGCAATTTGGGCGAAATCTAGACGACGCAGCACATCTTGTTGTGCCTGTTTTAATCAAACTTTTCGAGCAAGTAAACTCGCCCATCGGCGTGAGAATTGCAGCCATTAAAACACTTGGCGGACTGGCAATCCGTGTTGGACTTGGGGATTATTCCTCTCGGATCATGCACTCATTAACACGCGTTCTCTGCGTCAATCACGGAGAGCTTAGAACAGCAGTGATGGAGACGTTCTGCAGTATTGCAATCCAGCTGCAGAGAGAGTACATTATCTATGTCCCAATGGTCGGCGCTGTTCTCGCTGCTAACAGAATACACTACCATCCCTATGACACCATTGTTATCAAGCTTCTCAAGAACGAGCCTCTCCCAAGTGTTTCTCTATCGCAAACTTCCGACAGCTCTCTGCAGAACACCTCGGAAAAATCTCGGACAGGAAGGTTCGGAGAGTCGATCACAAACGACAATGCAGATGACAGTATGGTGCTTCTTTCTTCCGAACTCTCTCTTGATATGGAAATTTCACAGTTAAATTCTGACAGTGGTGATCCTTTAGCAATTTCGGGGGGACCTAATTCGGAAAAAAAAGGAATATCCCTTTCCGGCAAAGACGGTGAAGAATCACGAAAACCACCGAAAAAACTGTATGTGAATCAAGCAGTTCTGAAGAAAGCCTGGGACGCAACTGCCCGATCTACGCGGGAAGATTGGGAGGAATGGATCCGCAAGTTTGCTGTTGAGCTTCTTTATCAGTCACCGTCTCCTGTCTTGCGGTCGTGTTCTGGACTTGCCCAGATTTATCATCCACTTTCAAGAAGACTCTTCTACGCTGGGTTTTTGAGCTGCTGGAACGAGCTTTACGATCAGTATCAAGACGAGCTTGTGCACAGTTTAGAAACAGCGTTTATTGCAGATAGTATTCCACCAGATATTCTGCAATTACTTCTGAATCTGACAAAATTCATGGAGCATGTTGACAAAACGCTTCCAATCAACATTGGAACTCTGAGCGAACTTGCTATTAAATGTCATGCGTATCCGCTTGCATTGCGATATAAAGAGCTTGAGTTTCAAACAAATCCATCAGGAACAATTGAGGCGTTTAATCTCTATTAATAATCAATTACAACACAGCGAAGCCGCGGTTGGAGTTCTGCGGTTTGCGCAACAAAATCACGCAATTGAATTGAAGGAGTCGTGGTATGAGGAACTCAAATCGGTGGGAAGATGCGCTTGCAGCATATGATGCGCCGCGAGTACCAGACATAGGTGAGCGAGCGCTTCAAAGAACACTGGGAAAAATCAGGTGTCTTCATGCACTCGGCGACTGGGAGCCTCTTTCGGATCTTGTCCGCGGGATGTGGGACACAACGGATCCCGAAACACGCAACAGTATTGCAAGCATTGCCGCACTTTCTGCATGGAACACAGCAGATTGGGCCACAATGGATCTCTATGTCTCTGCAATTCCACAGTCTTCTATAGAAGGCGCCTTTCTCCGCGCCGTTGTTTGTGTTCATCAAGACGATTTTCTCCGCGCTTCTGCGCTTATTGATGCCACACGCAGAAGTGTTATCGATACCTTCGGCGCACTTGTTAGTGAATCTTATGGAAGAGCATATAACGAGGTTGTTCTTCTTCAACAACTTTCCGAACTCGAGGAAGTCATCGAATACAAGCATGCCCAACGCGATTCTGATCTCCTTAAAATGCAACTTATTCGCGAAAAATGGAGGAAAAGGCTTCTTGGTTGCGAAAATAATATCTCTGTTTGGCAGCGCATTATGGCTGTCCATTCCTTAGTCGTTCCCCCAGAACAAAATCTTGCTGCTTGGATCAAATTTGCCTCAATTTGCAGAAATGGTGGCAATTTAAGACTTTCTGAAAAGGTTATCACTTCTTTTTTGCGTCATGCAAGAGATTTATATGGCAAAAATTTAACAGACAATTCGCATGATTTTGATGAGAATCTGAACAAGAAATTAAATGATCTCAAATTAATGAATAATTTTAATGAAAATAATAATAATTTTAATGAAAATAAGATTGAATTTGATGAAAATAATATGGAAATTAATAAACTGGAAAATATCCCTTCAAAAATAGAAAAGATCCCCAAACCGCGAAGAAAGCAATCCATCAAACTTTTAGACATCCATGAATCAAATCTTGTGATTGTGCATCCTCACATCGCAATGGCATATTTTGAGCACTTATGGGATGAAGGGAAGCAAATACAAGCGGTTGAAAAACTAAAAAATTACACTTTAAAACTCCCACACATTTTTGCGGAATATGCAGAACCAATCCGCACATACACATACTGTCTACACAGCACTTCAAAGAACAACGAAAAAATCGCTCAAAACATACAACAAGAACAGACCATTTTCTCGTTGACAAATTCTCGGTCAATAAGCTCGCCTCTTCTTCATTTAGACACGACAGATAGACCAAAGGATATGGTGTCGCGATTGCACGCCAAATTCTACCTCAAACTTGGTGAGTGGCAAAGCGCTCTTTGTGAGGGAGAAATAAATCCAACTGATAAAGTTGTTGAACAAATTCTCCAAGCGTTCCAAAAATCAACCCAATGCGATCCACAATGGTATCGTGCTTGGCATTCTTATGCACTCGTGAATTTCGAGATCTTATCCGCTCTTGAAGGAGTTGATCCACTCACAGACGCACAGATCCAAAAATATCTGATCCCTTCAATAAAAGGATTTTTCCAGTCAATTCTTCACAGTAAATTCGGACAAAGCATTCGAGACACACTCCGTCTTCTCACTCTTCTTTTCAAGCACGGAAAAACCCCTCAATCAACCCAAGCATTCATCGAGGGATTCAGTACAGTTTCTATAGATACTTGGCTCCAAGTTATCCCCCAAATTATTGCTCGTATTCACACCCCTTCTCAACCTGTGCGAGAGTTAATCAACCATCTGCTCTCTGAGATCAGCAAGGAACATCCCCAGGCACTTGTCTATCCTCTCACAGTCGCCTCAAAATCTCGATCTGCAAGACGCACATCATTCCACCAAGAACTCCAAAAAGAATCCCCTCAAAAAAAGAAAATACCCCTTAAAAATGTCAATGTCAATGCCAATGTCAATGTCAATACCAAGTTGAAATTCAACGCAAACCAAAACGAAAACATCACAAGCAAAACAGATGTCAGTCGAGAAATTCTCGAGAACATGAAATCCTTGAGACCGAATCTCGTTGAACAAGCGGAAATGGTTTCACAGGAATTGATCCGAGTAGCGATCTTGTGGAACGAGATGTGGCACGAAAGTCTTGAAATTGCGTCAAAATACTACTACAAAGAAGGCAATGTCGAAGCGATGATAGCAGCACTTCAACCGATGCACGAGAAGTTGGAGAAGGGACCCGAAACAGCACGGGAGATATCATTTGCGCAGGCATATGGAGCAGAACTTGAACTAGCAAAAGCGTGGACTGAAAGATATCAGAAAACGGGTCATTTAGGGGATCTTTCACAAGCATGGAATTTATATTCGTATGTTTTCACACACATTTCCAAAGAGATTACACAGTTGTCAACGGTTGAGCTCCAGTATGCATCACCACGTCTCCAGAAATCGAAGAATCTTGAGCTCGCAGTGCCAGGAACATACCGCGCAGGAGAACCAGTTGTGCATATAAGATCATTTGCACCAGCATTACTTGTGATACCGTCGAAGCAGCGTCCGCGCAAGGCGAAGATCTACGGCAGTACAGGCGCAGCGTACCGGTTTCTACTGAAAGGTCACGAAGATCCGCGACAAGACGAACGTGTGATGCAACTTTTCGGACTTGTCAACAACTTGCTCTCCAACACTCCCAGCACATCCAAAATGCATCTCCGAATCCAGCGCTATGCCGTTGTGCCATTATCACCAAACTCCGGACTCATTGGCTGGGTGCCGCATTGCGACACATTGAACAAATTAATCCGCGAATATCGTGAAGCAAACAAAATTCTCCTCGACATCGAGCGACGGTTGATGGATCAAATGGCGCCGGATTACGACAAACTCAACCTAATCCAAAAGGTCGAGGTTTTCAAGCACTCCCTCGATAACACCACAGGCCAAGACATCGACAGGGTACTCTGGCTCAAAAGTGAGAATTCTGAAATATGGTTGGACCGGCGAACCACTTATACAAGATCACTAGCTGTCATGTCAATGGTCGGTTATATTCTCGGACTTGGTGACAGGCATCCTTCCAATCTCATGATGGATCGTTTCACAGGCAAGATTCTCCACATCGACTTCGGAGACTGTTTCGAGGTTGCAATGCTGCGCAAACAGTTTCCCGAAAAGGTTCCCTTCCGTTTGACAAGAATGCTTATCAACGCAATGGAGGTTTCCGGTATTGAAGGCAATTTCCGCTCAACTTGCGAGCTTGTCATGTCCGTTCTTCGCGACAACAAAGACTCCCTTATGGCTATTCTCGAGGCTTTTGTCTACGACCCGCTTGTCAACTGGCACATTATGCGTCAAAGTAAAAATCTTTCTGGTCCGCAATTTTCTCAACAGGAAAAAATTCCAGATTCTGATGCTCTTTTCCCTTCAAATCTTCGTAAACAAGAACCCCAAAATCAACCTCAAGACCCAAAGAAAAAAAAACCGTATCTGATCCAAAATGTCCAAAATATCCCTAAAAATTCTAATTCTATTTCTGATTCTGATCCTGAAGAAATTCTTAATTCTCAAGTTCTTGGTGTTATTAAGCGAATATCAAATAAATTGACAGGTAAAGATTTTGAACCAGATAAAACGTTGAATGTTCCTCAACAGGTTGATAGGCTTATTCTCCAGGCTACTTCTCATGAAAATTTATGTCAAGCTTATTCTGGTTGGTGTCCTTTTTGGTGATTTTTTTTTTATCTTCTTTTCCTTTTTCTTTTTCTTTAATAAAAACTTATTCAAAAAAAGAAATTTTTCATTTTTTTTCTTCTTCAAAAAAAAAAGCAAAAAAAAAAAAAAAATTTTCAAATATTGAAATTATTTTGAAATGTTAACTTCTCTTATTCCTAAAATTAAAGTTCAACCTAAACAATATTTACCTTCTTTATTTCAATCTGTAATTCGTTTTCATGGGAATCATTCACATGATGGAGATGATGATGCTTATGAAAAATATCAAAAAAGGCTTGATCGGTATAAAATAATAAATATTATTTTTTTTAATTTTAAACAAAAATATTGAACAAATTAATTTATAATTATAAATTTAAATTTAAATCAATTTTAAATTTAAATCAAATCAATTTATAAATTCAAAACTAAATCAATTAATAAATTTAAAATCAAATCAATTTATAAATTCAAATTCAAATCAAATTATAAATTCAAATTTAAATCAATTTATAAATCAAATCAATTTATAAATTTAAATTCAAATCAATTTATAAATTCAAAATTAAATCAATTTATAAATTTAAATTTAAATCAATTTATAAATTTAAATTCAAATCAATTTATAAATTCAAATTAAAATCCATTTTTAAATTCAAATTAAAATCAATTTATAAATTTAAATTAAAATCAATTTATAAATTCAAATTTAAATCAATTTATAAATTTAAATTTAAATCAAATTATAAATTCAAATCAAAATCAATTTATAAATTTAAATCAAATCAATTTATAAATTCAAATTCAAATCCATTTATAAATTCAAATTTAAATCAATTTATAAATTTAAATTTAAATCAATTTATAAATTTAAATTCAAATCAATTTATAAATTCAAATTAAAATCCATTTTTAAATTCAAATTAAAATCAATTTATAAATTTAAATTTAAATCAATTTTTAAATTCAAATTCAAATCAATTTATAAATTTAAATCAATTTATAAATCAAATCAATTTATAAATTTAAATTTAAATCAATTTATAAATTTAAATTTAAATCAATTTATAAATTCAAATCAATTTATAAATTCAAATTTAAATCAATTTATAAATTTAAATTTAAATCAATTTATAAATCAAATCAATTTATAAATTCAAATTTAAATCAATTTATAAATTCAAATTTAAATCAATTTATAAATTCAAATTTAAATCAATTTATAAATTTAAATCAAAATCAATTTATAAATTTAAATTCAAATCCATTTTTAAATTCAAATTAAAATCAATTTATAAATTTAAATTCAAATCAATTTATAAATTCAAAATCAAATCAATTTATAAATTTAAATCAATTTATAAATTTAAAATTAAATCAATTTATAAATTCAAATTCAAATCAATTTATAAATTCAAATTCAAATCAATTTATAAATTCAAATCAATTTATAAATTTAAATTCAAATCAATTAATAAATTCAAATTAAAATAAATTTATAAATTTAAATTCAAATCAATTTATAAATTCAAAATCAAATCAATTTATAAATTCAAATTTAAATCCATTTATAAATTCAAAATCAAATCAATTTATAAATTCAAATCAAAATCAATTTATAAATTCAAATTAAAATCAATTTATAAATCAAATCAATTTTTAAATTCAAATTTAAATCAATTTATAAATTCAAAATTAAATCAATTTATAAATTTAAATTCAAATCAATTTATAAATTTAAATTCAAATCAATTTATAAATTTAAATTCAAACCAATTTTTAAATTTAAATTAAATCAATTTATAAATTCAAAATTAAATCAATTTATAAATTCAAATCAATTTATAAATTCAAATTAAAATCCATTTATAAATTCAAATTTAAATCAATTTATAAATTCAAATTTAAATCAATTTATAAATTTAAATCAATTTATAAATTCAAAATCAAATCAATTTATAAATTTAAATTTAAATCAATTTATAAATTCAAATCAATTTATAAATTTAAATTCAAATCAATTTATAAATTTAAATCAAAATCAATTTATAAATCAAAATCAATTTATAAATTTAAAATTCAAATCAATTTAAATATCAATTTATAAATCTAAATTCAAATCAATTTATAAATTTAAATTCAAATCAATTTATAAATTTAAATCAATTTATAAATTCAAAATTAAATCAATTTATAAATCTAAATTTAAATCAATTTATAAATTTAAATTAAAAATTAAATCAATTTATAAATTCAAATCAATTTATAAATTCAAATTAAAATCAATTTATAAATTTAAATTCAAATCAATTTATAAATTCAAATCAATTTATAAATTTAAATCAATTTATAAATTTAAATTCAAATCAATTTATAAATTTAAATCAATTTATAAATTTAAATTCAAATCAATTTATAAATTTAAATCCAAAATCAATAGAACTTTAACTGGAGCACCAGCATCAGAAACACTTATGAAAATTCTCAAAATAATTGCAACACCAAAAGAAGCCAGATTAGCATCACGACTTCCATCTATGCCAACACCAATAAGCAAACTATCAAAAGAATTAAAGATCCCAATTAAAGAATTAGATGAACAAATAAGTGTTTTAGCAGATAAAGGATTAGTTATTGACATGCAAATAAACAACGAAAAATATTTCTCACTTGTTCCAATAGTTATTGGTTTTTTTGAGTTTTTGATGATGAGAGCAAATAATCCTTATGATCTTCCTATTGTTGAAATTACTCAACTTTTTGACAGATATATTTTCGAAAATGATAAGTTTGCTAATTCTGTTTTTCCTGCTGGTGAAACTCAAATTGGTAGAACTTTGGTTCATGAAGAAACTCTTCCTCAAATGAATGATGCAAAAATTTATGATTATGAAAGAGCTACTGAAATTATTAAATCCGCTAAAAAAATTACTGTTTCTCTTTGTTGGTATATATTTTCTTTATATTTCATATTTTATCCCTTTCTGAATTCATTCCAAATTTCATTTCATTTTTTTTTAGTTGTCGAATGAAATCTCAACGTTTGAATCATCCTTGCAAAAAAGATGCACCATTAGAAACATGTAAATATTATTTTTAATCAATAAAGTCAAATCAAATCAAAATAAATCAAAATCAATTCAAATTAAATTAAATTAAATCAAATTAAATTAAATCAAATCAAAATTAAATCAAATCAAATCAAATCAAATTAAATTAAATTAAATCAAATCAAAATTAAATTAAATCAAATCAAATCAAATTAAATCAAATTAAAATTAAATCAAATCAAATTAAATTAAATCAAATCAAAATAAATTCAAACCAAATCAAATTAAATCAAAATCAATTTAAATTAAATCAAATCAAAATCAAATCAAATTAAATTAAATTAAATTAAATTAAATTAAATCAAATAAAATTAAATTAAATTAAATTAAATATCAAATCAAATTAAATAAAATTATTTAATTAAATAAATTTATTGTTAGGTTTAACTTTTGATAGAGCTGCTGGTTTGTTTTTTTAATTCAATCTAGAATAACAATTTTTTTTTGATTCAATTTAATTTCATTTCCACTTTTTGAAAATAGATTATATATTAAGGCATAATTTTGGAAAAGAGATTACTAATCAAAGAGGACTTGAAATTCTTAAACAAGCTAAAGAATATGGATTAGTCCAAATTGTATATTAAATTTATTAATGAATTAATTTAATTTATATTATTCACTTATTTATTAATATTTTATTTTTCCAAAAAAAATTAGGGAGTAATTGGTTTAATTTTTTCTTTCTTTTCTTTATTAAATTCATTTGGTTGATTTTTTTTTAAATTAATAAAAATAATAGGATAATGTTAAGTATGAACCAACTTATATGTGCAATTGTAAATTTTCCATTTTTTACTTTTAAAATTAAATATCAAATTCAAAATCAAATCAATTCCAAATCAATTCCAAATATAAATTTAAAAATCAATCCAAATATCAATTTAAAAATCAATTTAAATATCAATCCAAATATCAATCCAAATATAAATTCAAAAATCAATTCAAAAATCAATTTAAATATAAATTTAAAAATCAATTTAAATATCAATTCAAATATCAATTTAAATATCAATTCAAATATCAATTTAAATATCAATTCAAATATCAATTTAAATATCAATTTAAATATCAATTTAAATATCAATTCAAATATCAATTTAAATATCAATTTAAATATCAATTTAAATATCAATTTAAATATCAATTTAAATATAAATTTATATATCAATTTAAATATAAATTTAAATATAAATTTAAATATCAATTTAAATATCAATTCAAATATCAATTTATATATCAATTCAAATATCAATTCAAAATGAATTAAAAGGTTGTGGATGTTGTTGTGGAATGCTTCAAGGTTTAAAAACATTTAATCTTCCACATGCAGTAGTCACATCTAATTATATTATGCAAGTTGATACAGAAAAATGTATTGGATGTGGAAAATGTGCAAAAGAATGTCCGATTGATGCAATTGAAATTAAAAAAGATTCAAATGGAAAGAAAAAAGCAATTCGAAGTGATATTTGTTTAGGATGTGGAGTATGTGTTAGTAAATGTAAATTTGGAGCTTTATCAATGAAACCACGTAAAGAAAGAGTTTATACTCCTGAAACAGTGTTTGAAAGATATATTGCAATGGCTTTAGAAAGAGGAAAACTTGCTAATCTTCTTTTTGAATATCCTGAAAAGTTTTCACATCGTGCTTTGGGTAGAATTTTTTCAATGATGGAAAAATTACCTCCTTTAACTATTATTAAAAATAATAAAAAATTAAAATCAAGATTTATTGCTAAAATGGCTGAAAATGCGAAGAAAAAAGCGATTAAAACCAAAAAATAATTCAAATTCAAATTCAATTTATCTTTAATTCAATTTTTTAATCCAATTTTTTAATCCAAATATTTCGATTTCAATTTATTTTCTTTTTTGATTTTTTAATCCAATTTTTTAATCCAAATTTTTAATCCAATTTTTTGATTTTTGGATTAAATCATTTTCAAATCAAATTTTATTTTTTGAAATTTAATTGATCATTTTCTTTATTTCTATTATTTTTTTTAAAAAAAACCCCTTTTTAAAAATAAAAAAATTGATCTTTTTATAATTAATTTTATTTTAATTTTATTTAAATTTTTCAAATTAAAAATTTTAAAAGAAAAAAAATATTTTTTTTTTAGAATGAAAATCATTTTTTTTTCTACTTTTATTTTGATTTTAAAATTTAAAAAAGAAATTTAATGTTAAGTGCTATTATTCCTAAAATCCCACTTAAACCACAACAATTCTTTCCACCTTTAATTCAAACAACAATTAGATTTCATGGTAATCATGGACATAATGATGATGAAGATTCTTATGAAAAATATCAAAAAAGACTTGATCGGTATTATATTTTTATCTAAAAAATTCATTATTTGAAAGTCATTAATATCAATATCAATATCAATATAAATATCAATATAAATATCAATATCAATATCAATATCAATATCAATATCAATATCAATATCAATATCAATATCAATATCAATATCAATATCAATATCAATATCAATATCAATATCAATATCAATATCAATATCAATATAAATATAAATATAAATATAAATATAAATATCAATATAAATATAAATATAAATATAAATATAAATATAAATATAAATAAAAATATAAATATAAAGATAAATAAAAATATAAATATAAATATAAATATAAATATAAATATAAATATAAATATAAATATAAATATAAATATAAATATAAATATAAATATAAATATCAATATCAATATCAATATAAATATCAATATCAATATCAATATCAATATAAATATCAATATCAATATAAATATCAATATAAATATCATTATAAATATCAATATAAATATCAATATAAATATCAAAATCAATTTATAAATCTAAATCAAAATATAAATATAAATATAAATATCAATATAAATATCAATATAAATATCAATATAAATATCAATATAAATCCAAATATAAATATTATAAATATAAATATAAATATAAATATAAATATAAATATAAATATAAATATCAATTAAATATAAATATAACCAAATATAAATATTATAAATATAAATATAAATAATATAAATTCAAATATAAATATAAATATAAATATAAATATAAATATTAATATAAATATAAATATAAATATAAATATAAATATAAATATTAATATAAATTCAAATATAAATATAAATATCAATATCAATATAAATATCAATTTAAATATCAATATCAATATCAATATAAATCCAAATATAAATATTATAAATCTAAACATAAATATAAATATAAATATAAATCTAAATATAAATATAAATATAAATATAAATATAAATATCAATATCAATATAAATATAAATATCAATATCAATATAAATATAAATATCAAAATCAATTTATAAATCTAAATCCAAAATCATTAGAACTTTAACTGGAGCACCAGCATCAGAAACACTTATGAAAATTCTCCGAATAATTACAACACCAAAAGAAGCCAGATTAGCATCACGACTTCCAACAGTTCCAACACCATTAAGCAAATTATCAAAAGAATTAAAGATGCCAATTAAAGAATTAGATGAACAAATAAGTGTTTTAGCATATAAAGGATTAGTATTTGATATGGTTGTAAATAAAGAAAGATATTTTTCACTTGTTCCAATCGTTGTTGGCTTTTTTGAGTTTATTATGATGAGAGCAAAAAATCCTTATGATCTTCCTATTGTTGAAGTTTCTAAACTTTTTGATAATTATATGTTTGAAAATAACAAATTTGCTAATTCCGTTTTTCATGCTGGTGATACTCAAATTGGTAGAACTTTTATTCATGAAGAAACTCTTCCTCATGATTCTGATGCAAAAATTTATGATTATGAAAAAGCTACTGAAATTATTAAAACTGCTACAAGAATTAGTTTATCTCTTTGCTCGTAATTTATTTTTTATTTTTTATTTTTTCTTTTTTATTTTTTCTTTTTTTTCTTTTTATTTTTTATTTTTTATCCGATTTTCAAAAATTTTTTTTCCGATTTTTTTTAATTTGATAATTTAATAATTTTTTAATTTTTTTTAGTTGTCGAAGAAAATCAAAAAATGCAGGTCATCCTTGTAAAAAAGATGCACCATTAGAAACATGTAAAAATATTTTTATTCAATAAATTCAAATCAAATCAAAATTAAATCAAATTAAATCAATTTATTTCAAATCAATTTATTTCAAATTAAATTAATTTAAATCAATTTAAATCAAAATCAAAATTAATTCAAATTAAATCAATTTAATTTCAAAATTTATTCCAAAATTTATTTCAAATTAAATTAAATCAAATTAAATCAAATCAAAATTTATTTCAATCAAATTTAATTTAAATCAAATCAAATTAAATCAAATTAAAATTATTTCAATTTAGGTTTAATTTTTATCAAATCAAATTAAATAAAATTATTGGTTTGTTTTTTTATTATTCAATTTTAACTTTTGAATTTTTAATTTTGTTTTTAATTTCAATTAGAAATTTCAATTTTTGATTCAATTTAATTTCATTTTACTTTTTGAAAAAAGAATATATATTAAGGCATGATTTTGGCAAAAGAGATTACTAAAAAAAGGACTTGAAATTTCTTAAACAAGATTAAAAAAAATATGGATTAGTTCAAATTGTAAATTAGAAAGAAATATAAATTTTAAATTTTAAATTTTAAATTTTAAAATATTTTTCATTTTTATATTCCAAAAATTAGGGGAATAATTGGTAAAATTTTTCTTTAAAAAGATTTTCTTTATTAAATAAACAATTTTTAAATTAATAAAAATAATAGGATAATAGGATGTATGAACCAATGTATCTTATGTGCAATTGTAAATTTTCCATTTTTACTTTTAAAAAATCAATTAAAATATCAATTCCAAAAAAATCAATTTAAATATAAATTAAAATATCAATTTAAAATAATTCAAAAATCAATTTAAATATAAATTCAAATATAAATTTAAATATCAAATTAAAAATCAATTTAAATATAAATTCAAATATCAATTTAAAAATCAATTCAAATATAAATTTAAATATAAATTTAAATATAAATTTAAAAATCAATTCAAATATAAATTTAAATATCAAATTAAAAAATCAAATTAAATATCAATTTAAATATCAATTTAAATATCAAATTCAAAATCAAATTAAATATCAAATTAAATATCAATTCAAATATAAATTCAAAAATCAATTTAAAATCAATTTAAAATGAATTAAAAGGTTGTGGATGTTGTTGTGGAATGCTTCAAGCTTTAAAAACATTTAACCTTCCACATGCAGTAGTCACATCTAATTATATTATGCAAGTTGATACAGAAAAATGTATTGGATGTGGAAGATGTGCAAAAGAATGTCCGATTGATGCAATTGAAATTAAAAAAGATTCAAATGGAAAGAAAAAAGCAATTCGAAGTGATATTTGTTTAGGATGTGGAGTATGTGTTAGTAAATGTAAATTTGGAGCTTTATCAATGAAATTACGTAAAGAAAGAGTTTATACTCCTGAAACAGCTTTTGAAAAATATATTGCAATGGCTTTAGAAAGAGGAAAAATTGCTAATCTTCTTTTTGAATATCCTGAAAAGTTTTCGCATCGTGCTTTGGGTAGAATTATTTCAATGATGGAAAAATTACCTCCTTTAACTATTATTAAAAATAATAAAAAATTAAAATCAAGATTTATTGCTAAAATGGCTGAATTAGCTACAAAAAAAGATTCAAGAAATGAACCAAAGAAAAAATAATTCAATAATTTTTAAATATATTTGGAATCTATTTTTAAATATATTTGGAATCTATTTCCAAAATATTTTGATTTCAATTTATTTTCTTTTTTGATTTTTTAATCCAATTATTTAATCCAAATTTTTAATCCAAATTTTTGATTTTTGGATTAAATCATTTTCAAATCAAATTTTATTTTTTGAAATTTAATTGATCATTTTCTTTATTTCTATTATTTTTTTTAAAAAAAACCCCTTTTTTAAAAATAAAAAAATTGATCTTTTTATAATTAATTTTATTTTAATTTTATTTAAATTTTTCAAATTAAAAATTTTAAAAGAAAAAAAATATTTTTTTTTTAGAATGAAAATCATTTTTTTTTCTACTTTTATTTTGATTTTAAAATTTAAAAAAGAAATTTAATGTTAAGTGCTATTATTCCTAAAATCCCACTTAAACCACAACAATTCTTTCCACCTTTAATTCAAACAACAATTAGATTTCATGGTAATCATGGACATAATGATGATGAAGATTCTTATGAAAAATATCAAAAAAGACTTGATCGGTATTATATTTTTATCTAAAAAATTCATTATTTGAAAGTCATTAATATCAATATCAATATAAATATAAATATAAATCTAAATATTAATATCAATATAAATATAAATATAAATATAAATATCAATATAAATATCAATATAAATATCAATATCAATATCAATATCAATATCAATATAAATATAAATATAAATATAAATATAAATATAAATATAAATATAAAATAAATATAAATATAAATATAAATATAAATATAAATATAAATATAAATATAAATATAAAATATAATTTAAATATAAATATAAATATCAATATCAATATCAATATAAATATCAATATCAATATCAATATCAATATCAATATCAATATCAATATCAATATAAATATAAATATAAATATAAATATAAAAATATAAATATAAATATAAATATAAATATAAATATCAATATAAATATAAATATAAATATAAATATAAATATAAATATAAATATAAATATAAATATAAATATCAATATAAATATCAATATCAATATCAATATCAATATTAATATTAATATAAATATAAATATAAATACAAATATCAATATAAATATAAATATAAATATAAATATAAATATAAATATCAATATAAATATAAATATAAATATCAATATCAAAAATATAAATATAAATATAAATATCAATATCAATATCAATATAAATATAAATATAAATATAAATATCAATATCAATATCAATATAAATATCAAAATCAAATTCAATATCAAAATCAAAATGAATAGAAGTTTAACTGGAGCACCAGCATCAGAAACACTTATGAAAATTCTCCGAATAATTACAACACCAAAAGAAGCCAGATTAGCATCACGACTTCCAACAGTTCCAACACCATTAAGCAAATTATCAAAAGAATTAAAGATGCCAATTAAAGAATTAGATGAACAAATTAGTGTTTTAGCAGATAAAGGATTAGTATTTGATATGGTTGTAAATAAAGAAAGATATTTTTCACTTGTTCCAATTGTTCTTGGCTTTTTTGAGTTTATTATGATGAGAGCAAAAAATCCTTATGATCTTCCTATTGTTGAACTTTCTAAACTTTTTGATACTTATATGTATGAAAATAACAAATTTGCTAATTCCGTTTTTCATGCTGGTGATACTCAAATTGGTAGAGCTTTGGTTCAAGAAGAAACTCTTCCTCATGATTCTGATGCAAAAATTTATGATTATGAAAAAGCTACTGAAATTATTAAAACTGCTACAAGAATTAGTTTATCTCTTTGCTCGTAATTTATTTTTTATTTTTTATTTTTTATCCGATTTTCAAAAATTTTTTTTCCGATTTTTTTTAATTTGATAATTTAATAATTTTTTAATTTTTTTTAGTTGTCGAAGAAAATCAAAAAATGCAGGTCATCCTTGTAAAAAAGATGCACCATTAGAAACATGTAAATATTTCATTCATATTTATTTCAATTAATTTATTACAATCAATTTATTCCAATTAATTTATTTCAATTAATTTATTTCAATCAATTTATTTCAATCAATTTATTTCAATTAATTTATTTCAATTAATTTATTTCAATTAATTTATTTCAATCAATTTATTTCAATCAATTTATTTCAATTAATTTATTTCAATCAATTTATTTCAATTAAATTTATTTCAAATTCAAATTTATTTCAAATTTATTTCAAATTTATTTCAAATTTATTTCAATTAATTTATTTCAATTAATTTATCCCAATCAATTTATTTCAATTAATTATTTCAATTAATAATTTATTCCAATTAATTTATTTCTAAATTAATTTATTTCAAATTATTTCAAATTAAATTTATTTCAATCAATTTATTTCAATTAATTTATTCCAATCAATTTATTTCAATTAATTTATTCCAATCAATTTATTTCAATTAATTTATTCCAATTAATTTATTAATCAAATTTTTTAATTTATTTCAATTAATTTAAGAAAATTTATTACAATTAATTTATTTCAATTAATTTATTTCAATTAATTTATTTCAATTAATTTATTTCAATTAATTTATTCCAATTAATTTATTTCAATTAATTTATTTCAATCAATTTATTTCAATTAATTTATCCCAATCAATTTATTTCAATTAATTTATTTCAATTAATTTATTTCAATCAATTTATTCCAATTAATTTATTACAATTAATTTAATTTTTTATTAGGTTTAACTTTTAATGGAGCTGCTGGTTTGTTTTTTTAATTCTTATTCAATTTTAATTTCAATTTTAATTTCAATTTCAATTTCAATTTCAATTTCAATTTCAATTTCAATTTCAATTTTAATTTTAATTCAATTTTAATTTTAATTTCCAAAAAGAATATTTAATAAGACATGACATTGCAGAAGAGATTAGTAAAGAAAAAGCACTTGAAATTCTTGCAGATTCCAAAAAACGAGGATTAGTTCAAATTGTAAATTAGAAAGAAATATAAATTTTAAATTTTAAATTTTAAAATATTTTTTCATTTTTATATTCTTGTTTTAGGGAGTAATAATTGAATAAAATAACTTTTAAAAAAAAAAGATTTACATAAATAAATAAACAATTAATAAATTAATAATAATAATAATAGGATGATGTTCAAAAAGATGTATCTTATATGTGCAATTGTAAATTTTCCATTTTTTACTTTAAAAATCAATTCAAAAATCAATTTAAATATCAATTCAAATATCAATTTATATATCAATTTAAATATAAATTTAAATATAAATTTAAAAATCAATTCATATATCAATCCAAATATCAATTTAAATATCAATTTAAATATAAATTTAAATATAAATTTAAATATCAATTCAAATATCAATTCAAAAATCAATTCAAATATCAATTCAAATATCAATTTATATATCAATTTAAAATATCAATTTAAATATAAATTTAAATATAAATTTAAATATAAATTTAAAAATCAATTTAAATATCAATTCAAATATCAATTCAAATATCAATTCAAATATCAATTTAAATATCAATTTAAAAATCAATTTAAATATCAATTCAAATATCAATCCAAATATCAATCCAAATATAAATTCAAATATCAATTCAAATATAAATTCAAAAATCAATTCAAATATCAATTTAAATATCAATTTATATATCAATTCAAATATCAATTCAAATATAAATTTAAATATCAATTCAAAAATCAATTTAAAAATCAATTCAAAAATCAATTTAAATATCAATTTAAATATAAATTTAAATATCAATTAAAAATCAATTTAAATATCAATAAATTTAAAAATCAATTTAAAGCCAAAAATCAATTCAAATATCAATCCAAACTCAATTTAAAAATCAATTTAAAATCAATTTAAAACATCAAAATCAATTTAAAATGAATTAAAAGGTTGTGGATGTTGTTGTGGAATGCTTCAAGCTAAAGATACAACCTTCCACATGCAGTAGTCACATCCAATTATATTAAAGTTGATACGAAAATGTATTGAATGGAAAGAAAAAAGCAGTTCGAAGTGATATTTGTTTAGGATGTGGAGTATGTGTTAGTAAATGTAAATTTGGAGCTTTATCAATGATACCACGTAAAGAAAGAGTTTATACTCCTGAAACAGCTTTTGAAAAATATATTGCAATGGCTTTAGAAAGAGGAAAAATTGCTAATCTTCTTTTTGAATATCCTGAAAAGTTTTCACATCGTGCTTTGGGTAGAATTATTTCAATGATGGAAAAATTACCTCCTTTAACTATTATTAAAAATAATAAAAAATTAAAATCAAGATTTGTTTCTAAAATGGCTGAATTAGCTACAAAAAAAGATTCAAGAAATGAACCAAAGAAAAAATAATTCAATAATTTTTAAATAAATCAAATTCAAAATCAAAATCAAAATTAAAATCAAATTCAAAATATAAATCAAAATCAAAATATAAATCAAATTCAAAATATAAATCAAATATAAATCAATATCAAAATATAAATCAAATTCCATATCAAAATATAAATCAAATTCAAAATATAAATCAATATCAAAATATAAATCAAATTCCATATCAAAATCAATATCAAAATCAAAATTAAAAATCAAATTCAAAATATAAATCAAAATCAAATTCAAAATCAAATTCAAAATATAAATCAAAATATAAATCAATTTCAAATTCAATTTCAAATTCAATTTCAAATTCAATTCAAAATAAAAATCAAAATCAATATATAAATCAAATTCAAAATATAAATCAATATCAAAATCAAATTCAAATTCAAAATATAAATTCAAAATATAAATCAAAATCAAATTCAAAATATAAATCAAAATATAAATCAAAATTAAAAATCAATATATAAATCAAATATAAATCAAATTCAAAATATAAATCTAAACCAAATTCAATATCAAAATCAAAATATAAATCAAAATATAAATCAAAATACAAATCAAAATACAAATCAAAATATAAACCAAAATCAAAATATAAATCAAAATATAAATCAAATTAAAAATATAAATATAAATCAAAATCAAAATCAAAATCAAAATATAAATCAAATTCAAATTCAAATTAATATCAAAATATAAATCAAAATCAAAATTAAAATCAAATTCAAATCAAATTAATATCAAAATCAATATCAAATTCAATATCAAATTCAAAATATAAATCAATATCAAATTCAAAATATAAATCAAAATATAAATCAAATTCAAAATCAAATTCAATACCAAAATATAAATCAAAATATAAATCAAATTCAAAATATAAATCTAAACCAAATTCAAAATATAAATCAAATTCAAAATCAAAATCAAAATATAAATCAAATTCAAATTCAAATTCAAAATCTAAATATAATTCAAAATCAATATCAAATTCAATTTCAAATTCAAATCCAAAATATAAATCAAAATATAAATCAAATTCAAAATATAAATTTAAACCAAATTCAAAATATAAATCAAATTCAAAATCAAAATCAAAATATAAATCAAAATCAAAATCAAAAATAAAAATCAAAATCAAATTAAAAATCAAATTCAAATTCAAATTATAAATCAAAATCAATATCAATATCTAAATATAAATATAATTCAAAATCAATTTCAAATTCAAAATCAAATATAAATCAAATTCAAAATCAAATTCAAAATCAAATATAAATCAAAATATAAATCAATTCCAAATTCAATTTCAAATTCAAAATCAAATTCAAATTCAAAATATAAATCAAATTCAAAATCTAAATTAAAATCTAAATTAAATTAAAATTCAATATCAAAATATAAATTAAATCCAAAATATAAATCAAATTCAAAATATAAATCAATATCTAAATATAAATCAAAATCAAAATCAAAATCCAAATCAAATTAAAAATCAAAATATAAATTAAATTCAAAATCAAAATTAAAATTAATATCTAAATTAAATCAAAATCAAAATCAATATCTAAATTAAATCAAAATCAAAATCAAAATATAAATCAAAATATAAATCAAAATAAAAATCAAAATCAAATTCAATATCAAATTAAAAATCAAAATAAAAATCAAAATCAAAATATAAATCAAAATCAAAATCAAAATCAAAATATAAATCAAATTCAAATTCAAAATTAAATTATAAATTAAAAATATAAATATAAATCAAAATCAAATTCAAAATACAAATTCAAAATATAAATCAAATTCAAAATCAAAATTAAATAAAAAAGAAATTTTAATTTTTTTTAATTTTAATTTTTTTTAATTTTTTATTTTAAATAGAAATATTTTTTGAAAATTTTTTTTGAGGTTTTTAAAAAAATTTAAAAAAATGGCACGTTCATTCTAGTTGAAATCGGAGCAAGTTCAAAACTTGCAAAACCTCATTATTTTTTTTATTTAAAATTTAATTAAAAATAATTTTTTAATTTTTATTTTAAATAGAAATATTTTTTGAAAATTTTTTTTGAGGTTTTGGAAAAAAGGATTAAAAGCATGTTTAAGAATATGAATGGTACAAGTTCATAACTTGTAGAAACCTCATTATTTTAAATTATTTTTTTTTTTTTTTGATTTAAAAAAGAAAAAAAATTAAATAAGTTCTAAACTTATAAACCTCATTATTTTTATTTTTATTTTTGTTTTTTTTTTAATCCATTAAATCAAAATTTTCATTTAAAAATCTTTTCCCAAAATCACTAATTTGGAAACGCACAAAACAATCATTTTCCATTAATCGACAAATAGATTCTTGAGCAGAATCAAACATTTGCAAATCAAAATTTTGATTACGAACTCTTTCAGAAATTTTAGCTCTTTCTTTAAAATCAATATTAATCTCTTTTGGTGATCCAGTTTTCACAAATTGTTGAAAAATTTTCAAAGCATATTCATTCATTCCAATTTTGGATTGTCCAATTTCAATTTTTCGAAAATTTTCCACTTCTTGCCAAAAGTCAATATTTTCTTCTGAATATTCTGTTTGAAGAAAAGAACGGAAATAAATAGTTGAATTTTTCACAAATAAAAATTCAGAAAAATTCGAAAAATATTTCTCTTTTAATCTTGAATATTCTTCTTCATTCAATTCCTTTTTTTGTGACTTCTTTTGTTTTTGAAGCTTTTTTTGCTTCCTTTTCTGGATAATTCTTGTAAATTTGCTACTAATTTTATTCTCGTTTTCAATATTTATTTTTTTCTTTTGTTTCATTTGATTTTGATTTTGATTTTGATTTTGATTTTGATTTTGATTTTGAACACTTTTTCTTTTCTTGTTTTTGTTTTTGTTTTTGTTTTTGTTTTTTTTTTTGCTTTTTTTTGCTTTTTCTTTCAGTTTTTTTTCTTGATTGAAAAAAGGTTGATTTTGTTCAACAGTTGAAACTTGGCTCAATGATTTTCTTATTGGGAAAATTTTGGATCGAATTAATTGATCATTTTTTTGAGGAGAATTTTGAGTAATCTATTTTTTTTTAAAAAAAAAGTGGAACAAAGTTTTTTTATGAAAAATTAAAAGAATGAAAAATAAAATTTCTTGTTTTAAGTGAAAAATACTTTTTTTGGAGAAGGAAACTCTTCATTTTTAATTTTGTTTTGGTTTTCTTTTGAATTTTCTTTTGGGTTTTCTTTTGGGTTTTGATTTTCACTTTTATCATCATCATCATCAAGATCATTTTCAAAAACAATAATTTTAACATTATTTTGATTTGTTTCTTTTGGTTTTAATTCTCGAGCCGTTAAACTTCTTTGATGTTGATGTAATTTCTGGAATTTAGGTTGATATTGTTGTTGAAATTGATGTTGTTGTCTTAAATGACTAAAATGTTGAGAAATTCGATTTCTTTTTTGATTTAAAATTGAAGAAGAAAAAACAAGATCTTGATTCATTAAAAGATTATTTTTTGGATTTGAAATGAAATTTTGATTTTAGATTTGGATTTTGATTTTGATTTGAAATTAAAATTTGATTTGATTTTGATTTGGATTTTGATTTTGATTTATATTAATTTTCATTGGTGAAAATGTTCTTTTGAAATCATTTGTAAAAGAATTGCTTCTTGAATGAAATTTTTGGATCATTTTAGGTTGTTCATTCGAAATTTGTGTTGAATTTTCTGAAATTATATCTCTTGCTACAAATAATCCAAGAGTATAAAAATCCATTTTAAAAAAAAAAAATTAATTAATTAAGAAATTAAAAGAAATTAAAAGAAAGAAATTAAAAGAAAGAAAAATGATTTTATTATTTTATTTTATTTTATTATTTTTAACAATTTCAACGAATAGGAAAATAAAAAAAAGAAAAAAAATAATTATTAAAGATCGTTAAAAAAAAAAATTAAAAGAGAATTTTTTTTATCCGATTTTTCTTTTTCTTCTTTATTGTTTTTTTTTTCTTTTTCTTGATTAAAAAAAAAAAAATCCCAACAAGCACAATTTGTTTGTTAAAAAGAATCAAAGGAAAATTAATTTTCCTTATTAAAAATGAAAAGAAAAAAAAAATGAGAAAATTTCTTTTTTTTTTTTGATTTAAAAATTTAGATTGAAATTAAAAAAAAAGGAATTATTTTCTTTTTCCTTTTTTTCTGTCTTTTTTTCCTTTTTTTGATTTTTCATCTTCTCCAAAGAAACCTCGAATTTTTTCTAATCCTGTTTTATAATCTGGTTTTTTAATACATTCACGATAAAATTTTGAGCATAAAGGGTTTGTAGTTATTGCATGATAAACATGAGCCAAATTCTAATTAGATAAATTTTTTCCGATTTTAATTTTATAAATTTTAATTTTATAAATGAATTTTAATTTTATAAATTTTAATTTTATAAATGAATTTTAATTTTAATTTAAATTATAATTTTATAAATAAATTTTAATTTTAATTTTATAAATGAATTTTATAAATGAATTTTATAAATGAATTATAATTTTATAAATTAATTTTATGAATTTTAATTTTATAAATGAATTATAATTTTATAAATAAATTTTAATTTTAATTTTATAAATGAATTTTATAAATGAATTTTAATTTTAATTTTATAAATGAATTTTATAAATGAATTTTATAAATGAATTTTATAAATGAATTTTATAAATGAATTTTATAAATGAATTATAATTTTATAAATGAATTTTAATTTTATAAATGAATTTTATAAATGAATTTTATAAATGAATTCTAATTTTTATTGTAAAAACTTACAACAAACTTCTGCCCAGGAAAATCATCACCAAAATTTTTATAAATCATATGAATTTTAACAAACAATGTATTCTTCTCAAAAAAATCTGAGAACATTTTAATATCTTTTTCCATCTTTTTCAAAGGATCTTTAGTTAACAAACGAGAAGGATCCTTTCCTTTTTGGATACGAATTTCTTCTCTTTGATTCATTGTGAGTATCTTATGCAAAACCTTGAGACCAACATCAGTTACTGAACGATCCGAACTTGTTGAAACCAATTCAATCATTGATTTGAGATGATTAATTTTTTTCAAATGATTCACAACATCGTTGTGATATTTAATGGAATGATAGTAAATTTTCCACAATTGCCTGCTTAATTCATAATCCTTGCAATCTCTAAATAAATTAATAAATTGAGGAAAAAATGAATTGGATTCAACTACTAATTGGAATATTTGATCATTGCGAAGAATGTAAGTTAATGATGCTATCAATTTTCTCTTCATTTCATCAAGTGAATGAGGTGCTGATGCCACAATAGCAAGAATATCAAGGATGTTCTTCTCAGAAATAATCATTTTCTTCTTCAAACTTGATGCCATTATGATTGTTTTTTTATCTTTTTCAGAAACTTCGATATTGTTTGATCGATAAAATGCATCAACAATATTTTTGATTATTGCCGAGATATGAATCAATGTTTCATTTGCATAATTTTGTTTCACAAGATTCTCCAAATGCTTGAAAAGCTCAAAATATAAATTAGGTGTTGCTATTGGTGAATTCATGATGTCAGATTGAATTTTGATTTCCGAAAATGCTTTGTGGAGAAATAGTCGAAGAAGAACAACAAAATCTGATGCTTTTTTGTTTTCTTCTTGATCAGATGTTTCTGGTTTAGGTGGTGGTTGTAATTCTTTGATTATTGTATCAACGCTTTGTGAATAATGTTTTATTAAGAATTGTTTGAAATAAAATGATGATATTAATTCTTTCCATATTTGTGTTTTTGAAAATTGTATATGTGTAAGTTTAGTTGTTTTTTTGATTTTCTCAATTAAATTCATTTGGCTCATGATTTCCTATTTTTGAATTTTAAATTTAAAATGAATTATAATTTTAATTTCAAAATGAATTTTAATTTTAATTTTTAATTTCAAAATGAATTTTAATTTTAATTTTTAATTTTAATTTTAATTTTAATTTTAAATGAATTTTAATTTTTCAAATGAATTTTAATTTTAATTTCAAAATGAATTTTAATTTTAATTTTAATTTTAAATTTCAAAATGAATTTTAATTTTAATTTTAATTTTAATTTCAAAATGAATTTTAATTTTAATTTTAATTTTAATTTCAAAATGAATTTTAATTTTAAATTCAAAATGAATTTTATTTTAGTTTTAAATTTTAATTTTTAATTTTAATTTTAATTTCAAAATGAATTTTAATTTTAAATTCAAAATGAATTTTAATTTTTAATTTCAAAATGAATTATAATTTTAATAATTTTAATTATTTTAGTTTCAAAATGAATTATAATTTTAATTTTAATTTTAATTTCAAAATGAATTATAATTTTAATAATTTTAATTTTAATTTTAAATTTTGCTTACATTAATCACTGGATCATTTGCTCGAATAAGATAAATGAATAAAATTAAATAATATCCAGATATTAAAATCGAACGAGATGTGATTTTTGCAAATATTTCTTCTGTTAAAAATTTTGGATTTGACTGAATTGTCATTACAAAAGAATTTTGAAGATTTTTTAAATATTGTTGAATTTGAGTAATTGCATTTGCAAAGTTTTGAGGATCTCTTTGTAACCCATTCCAAATAATTTTAAGATAATAATGAGCAAGAATACTTTGTTCAATTGATAAACTTTCAGTGGAAAACAACTAGAAAAAAAAAATATTTTAAATGTTTTTTAAATTTTTAAATTGTTTTCAAATTAATTTGTGTAAAGTTTAATTTTCTACAATATTAGATATAGATCTTAATTCAGGTGTTCTAGGAAATAATGGTGATGGAATTGGTGTAAAAAAATTCATTGCATAAGCAATATAATAAAGGTTGTTCAGATCACGATCAAGTAAATATTTTTCAAATATTTGTTTGGAAACATTTTCTTGTAAAACTGCACCAACAAATTTTGAAATCTAAATCAAAATAAAAATAAAAATAAAATTTAAATTATAAATTAAAATTTAAAATTAAAATTAAAATTAAAATTAATATTTAAAATTAATATTTAAAATTAAAATTAAAATTATAAATAAAATTATAATTAAAATTATAAATAAAATTATAAATAAAATTAAAATTTAAATTATAAATAAAATTAAAATTAAAATTTAAAATTATAAACCTGAGCATGAATTTTAAGGGATAAAGTTTCTTCAAAAAGTTGAAGAATTTGCTCAAAATTATTTGCATCCAAACAAGATACAAAAAGACCTAAATAAGAAATTTCTCTGTTTTGATAATTCACAGTTTGTGATAAAAGACCTAAAAATTGATCAATGCACATTTCAATACAAAGAATTTGGCGAACATTTTCAATTGTAAATGTAGGTGATCTTTGGATAATTTCATTAATAAGTTGTTTTTGTTCTTCGAATTTCTATTGATTTTTTTTTGATTAAACAAGAAATTATTGATTCCAAAAAGAAAATTAAAAGAAAAAATAATGATTTAAACCTCTTTTGGAAATCTTGAAGGGTGATACCAATATTGAATATGATCAAGACGTAATTCATTTTCTATAATTGCTAAATCTGTTTTTAAATGATTTCTAACAGTCAAATCATTAATTTTTTTTAAATCAATTGGTTCAGAAATATTATATCTTGGAATACTAAAGAAAACAGGAACACCCTAATTTTTTAATTTTAATTTTAATTTTAAATTTTAATTTTTTAATATTAATTTTAATTTTTAATTTTTTAATATTAATTTTAATTTTGAATTTAAATTTTTTAATTTTAATTTTATAATTTTAATTTTAATTTAAATTTTTAATTTTTTAATTTTGATTTTAATTTTAATTTAAATTTTTTAATATTAATTTTAATTTTGAATTTAAATTTTTTAATTTTAATTATAATAAATTTTAATTTTTTAATTTTAATTATTTTAAATTTTAATTTACATCAATTTCTGAAGGACAATCCATTGAAGAATTAATCATTGGACCAGTTAAATCAGTTCTTCTTAAATAAAAAGAAGATATTGATGTTTGCATTAAACCACCTTTTTGTTCATTTACTTGATTATTTGGAGAATTCAATAGATTTTTTGGAAGTGTTCCATGAATTTTACCAATAATGGGTTGAGTAAGTGTTCTATAAAATTCATGATTTTTATTCTTTTTATCAATAATTTTTTGCAAAAACTCTTTGACTAAACTTTTTGTGTTTTCATCCATTATTAAAATTGGTTGTTGATGTTTCTTTTTATGTTCAGAAATATTCTCCAATTTATCTCGATCTTCATGAGTCATACTTAATTTTAAAATTATATCTTCATTTTCATTTTGTTTCTTAGATTTTTCCCTTTGTTTAGCTTTTTCTTTTTCTAATTGTTCATTTTTTTCAACTTTTTGTTTATGAATTCTTTCTTCTTCTTTGATTTGTTCTTTTGTTTTTTTTAGTACTAAAAATGATAAATTTTCTATTGCTAAATTTCCAGTGCAAATTAAAGAAAGTGATAATCCAAGATTAAGCTTTGAAATCCAATAATAATATCTGTTAATTTCTGGGATTTGCTTTTTCTTTGTTCTTTTAACACGTTCCTTTAAATTTTGAAAAGTTTTAAATTTTATTTTTTTCAGTTAATTTTTTTGTATTTTTCAAAATCTTTACTTTAAAAAGTCTTGCATTTTCTTCTTCTTTTCTTTTTCTCATTCTCTCATCAATTTCATTTGCTGTTATTAATCCATACATTTCTGAAAGTTGAGTTGAATGAGGAGGAAGTTGTGGTGTTGTTTTTACAATTGTTTGCGCCCATTTTTTATAAGCAGCTTCAAATTCTTTTTTTTTTTTGAAATTAATTCAAAATAATAAATAAAATTAATTGTTTGTTTTTGTTTCATTTTTTTTAAAAGGAAAAAGTCAATTAATTTTTAAAAACCTTCAAATGTATCATAATGTGATTCTTCTGGTTCAATTGGAATTAAATTATTTCTCCAACTTTCATGATCAGTCATAACAAGATGAGTATCTTCAAAGAAATCTGGTAATTTATCTCCTTTTTGAAGCTTTTTTTTTAAATATAATTTTAAATATAATTTTAATATTTTAAATATAATTTTAATTTTATAAATAATTTTAATTTTAATTTTAATTTTAATTTTAATTTTTTTAATTTTAATTTTATAAATAATTTTAAATATAATTTTCTCATAAATTGATTATCATGATTCTTTACTCGAATTCTATCATCTTCTAAACTAATGCTTTTTTTCTTATCATCAAATAAATCAGACTGTTTACTCAAAGAAGTTTTTGCTGATTCTTTTGTAAAAGAAGAACGAATATCTGTTGATGATTTTCTTCCACTATCAGAAAATTTTTTTTGATCACTTGATAATCTCTCTGATTCTGTTACTGAAGATCTTTCACCAATATCAAATTGTTTTTCTGTCTAAAAAACAAATTTCAAAAAAAAGGTGAAAAATTTTTTTTTGAAACAGCAAAAAATTTTTTAAAAAAAAATTTACTTGATCTTGATAAAGATAAGGTCTTGGTCTAATGCAACCAATAATTTCTGGTAAACGAATTACTCCA
Organism: Anaeramoeba ignava; assembly: GCA_028826165.1. Lineage (NCBI taxonomy): Eukaryota > Anaeramoebidae > Anaeramoeba > Anaeramoeba ignava. The sequence continues at coordinate 1,422,630 of JAPDFW010000070.1, forward strand.
AGAATACGATTCATTTCATTTTCCCAATCAATAATTGCTTGTTCAAAATCACTGAATGTTTTGAAATCTTCTGCTTTTGGAAATTTTGGAGCCTGATTTACGTTTTTTGGTAATTTTTCATATAATTTTTGTTCTTTGATTTTTTGTTGTTTTTGTTCTTCGTTAGTTTCATTATCTATTTCTTTTTCAGGAATTGAATAATCAAATTTTTCTGGATTTATTTCATCAAAATAAAGATCATAAAAATTTCCGTTTCTATCAAAATTGGCTGGAAATCGTTGGTTTTGTGAATCCACATTTATTTGTTCAAGTACATTAATATCTGGACTAGAATATCCTTTTCCACCTTTTTAATATTAGATTTAAATTTAATTTTATAAATGAATTTTAATTTTAAATTTAATTTTAATTTTGATTTTAATTTTATAAATGAATTTTAATATTAATTTTAATTTTATAAATGAATTTTAATATTAATTTTAATTTTAATTTTTAATTTTAATTTTAAATTTAATTTTAATTTTAAATTTAATTTTTAATTTTAATATTAATTTTATAAATGAATTTTAATTTTAATTTTAATTTAATTTTATAAATGTATTTTAATTTTAATTTTAATTTAATTTTAATTTTAATTTTAATTTTAATTTTAATATTAATTTTGATTTTAATTTTAATTTTTAATTTTAATTTTAATTTTAATTTATTTTAATTTTATAAATGAATTTAATTTTAATTTTAATTTTAATTTTAATTTTAAATTTAATTTAATTTTAATTTTAAATGAATTTTAATTTTATAAATGAATTTTAATTTTAATTTAATTTTATAAATGAATTTTATTAATTTTAATTTTGATTTTAATTTTAATTTTAATTTTATAAATGAATTTTTAATTTTAATTTTAATTTTAATTTTAATTTTAATTTTAATTTTAATTTTAATTTTAAATTTAATTTTAAATTTTAATTTTATAAATGAATTTAATTTTAATTTTAATTTTAATTTTAATTTTAATTTTAATTTTAATTTTAATTTTAATTTTAATTTTAATTTAATTTTATAAATGAATTTTAATTTTAATTTTAATTTTAATTTTAAATCAATTTTAATTTTAATTTTAATAATTTTAAATTTAATTTTAATTTTATAAATGAATTTTAATTTTAATTTTAATAATTTTATAAATGAATTTTAATTTTAATTTTAATTTTAATTTTAATGAATTTATTTTAATTTTTAATTTTAAATGAATTTTAATTTTAATTTTAATTTTAATTTTAATTTTAATTTTATTAAATTTAATTTTATTTTTAATTTTAATTTTTAAATGAATTTAATATTAATTTTATAAATGAATTTTAATTTTGATTTTAATTTTAATTTTAATTTTATAAATGAATTTTAATTTTTAATTTTAATTTTTAATTTTAATTTTAATTTTAATTTTTATAAATGAATTTTAATTTTAAAAATTTTAATTTTAATTTTAATTTTAATTTTAATTTTTAAATGAATTTTAATTTTAATTTTTAAATGAATTTTAATTTTAATTTTAATTTAAATTTTGATTTTAATTTTAATTTTAATTTTAATTTTAATTTTAATAATTTTAATTTTAATTTTAAATTTAATTTTAATTTTAATTTTTAATTTTAATTTTAATTTTAGTTTTAATTTTAGTTTTAATTTTAATTTTAATTTTTAAATGAATTTTAATTTTAAATGAATTTTAATTTTAATTTTATAAATGAATTTTAATTTTAATTTTAATTTTAATAAATTTTAATTTTAATTTTTAAATGAATTTTAATTTTTAATTTAAATTTTGATTTTTAATATTAATTTTAATATTAATTTTAATTTTAAATTTTAATTTTAATATTGATTTTAATTATAATTTTAATATTAATTTTAATTTTAATTTTAATTTTGATTTTGATTTTAATTATTTTTAATTTTGATTTTAATTTAATTTTATAAATGAATTTTAATTTTATAAATGAATTTTATTATTAATTTTAATTTTGATTTTAATTTTAATTTTAATTTTATAAATGAATTTTAATAATTTTAATTTTATAAATAATTTTTACCAATTGTTGTATAATGTTTAGTATAAGAAGGAAGATCTGATTGATCAGACATTGTTCTTGTTCTTCCTAGAATTCTTTTAGCTAGATTTGCTCGTTTATTTGTAATTGATTTCAACACATGACTCATTTTAAAATAGTATTTATTTTTGTGTTCGTTTGTGTTTTTGTTTGTGTTTTTTTTTGTTATTAATTAAAACAATTATTGAAAAATTATTAAAAATAGAAAAAAAAATGAAAAATAAAAAAATGAAAAATGATTTTTTTTAAATTATAATTTTTAAAAACAAAGAAATGGCAAATTTTTGAGTTTTATTTTTCAATTAAAACAAAAATTAAAACAAAAATAAAAAAAGAAGAAGAAAAACAAGAAGCAAAAATAAAATAAAATAAAAAGAAGAAAAATTAAAATTTTTTTTTTTTCTCCTTTTTTTATTTTTAAAAAGAAAAAAATTCAAAAAGAAAAAATTCCTCAAAAGAAAAAAAAAAAATAAAATAGATTAGAATTGTGAAATTGCGGATTTAACTTTTTGAGAATGCATTCTCTTTAAATATAATGATTGAGAAAGAGATCTTAAATGCTTTAAATATTCTTCAATTGATATTTTATTATTTTTTAAGAAATAATTAAGATAGAAAATTGTATCATCAATTGATGATTGTTTTGCAGTTAAATCTTGAAATTGTTCAAATGGAATATCATTTGATGTTGTTTGTTGATCAATATCAAATTCTTGTTGAAGTTGTTGGTTTTCGAATTGAATTTGTTGTATTTCTGTATCAATTTTTTCAATTTCAGTTGTTGTTTGTTGTTGTTCATAATTTGTTCTTTCCTAATTTTTATTTTAATATTTATTTTGATTTTTAATTTTAATTTTAATTTTAAATTTAATTTTAATTTTAATTTTAATTTTAATTTTAATTTTGATTTTAATTTTGATTTTTAATTTTAATTTTGATTTTAATATTAATTTTAATTTTAATTTTAATTTTAATTTTAATTTTAATTTTAATTTTAATTTTAATTTTAATATTAATTTTAATTTTAATTTTTAATTTAATTTTAATTTTAATTTTAATTTTAATTTTAATTTTAATTTTAATATTAATATTAATATTAATTTTAATTTTAATATTAATATTAATTTTAATTTTAATATTAATTTTAATTTTAATTTTAAATTTAATTTTAATTTTAATTTTTAATTTTAATTTTAATTTTAATTTTAATTTTAATTTTGATTTTAATTTTAATTTTAATTTTAATATTAATTTTAATTTTAATTTTTTTAAATTTAATTTTAAATTTAATTTTTATATTATTCCAAATTACAATTTGTTCAGCTAATTTTGAAATTGTTTGAGCTTCTTTTTCTTTATCTTTTTCAACTTGACGAGCTTGGTTATCTAATGATTCAATTTCCTGAAGAATAGGAGTTAAAGATCTACGAACTTTTTTTCTCATTTTCTTTTTCATATCTTGCAAAGACATTTTTTTCTTAACCTTTTGAGAATTAAGATTAGCAACAACAGCTTGATTAGGATTAGGAAATTGTTGGGAGTATTGACCGTATTGTTGGGAATATTGTTGAGGAAATTGTTGGGGGTATTGACCAAATTGTTGAGGATATTGTTGAGGAAATTGTTGAGGAAATTGTCTGGGGTATTGTTGGGAGTATTGACCGTATTGTTGGGGATATTGTTGAGGAAATTGTTGAGGGTATTGTCTGGGGTATTGCTGGTTCGAAATGAAAGTTGAATATTGTTGTTGATAATTTTGTGGAGTTGCCCTATTCATCCATGCTTTTGGATCCGTTTTTCCGTTTTTTCCGTTTTTTCCGTTATTTTTTCCAGTTGTTGTTGTTGGTGATGTTGTTTTTGTTGTTATTGGTGGTGTTATTGTTGTTTTGTTGGTGTTGTTGTTGTTGTTGTTATGTTTCCGCTTTTTGGTGGTGGTTTTGCCCGAAGTGGTGGTACATCAGAAAATACTGATGACATTTCTGACCCAACTTGTGTTAATGTGTTTTTGTTCGTCCATTTGGTTAATACTGGAAGAATTATTTTCGTACTAGATAAATTGGGATGATTTGGTACAATTGTCATTGTCTTATTTAAATTTTAATTTTAATTTTAATTTTGAATTTAATTTTAATTTTATAAATTAATTTTAATTTTAATTTTAATTTTGATTTTGATATTGATTTTAATTTGAATTTTAATTTTGATTTTAATATTAATTTTGATTTTGATTTTAATATTGATTTTAATTTTAATTTTAATTTTAATTTTAATATTAATTTTAATTTTAATTTTAATTTTAAATTTGATTTTAATTTTGAATTTTAATTTTAATATTGATTTTAATTTAATTTTAATTTTAATTTTAATTTTAATTTTAATTTTAATTTTAATTTTAATTTTAATTTTAATTTTAATTTTAATTTTAATTTTAATTTTAATTTTAATTTTAATTTTAATTTTAATTTTAATTTTAATATTCATTTTAAATTAATTTTAATTTTAATTTTAATTTTAATTTTAATTTTAATTTTAATTTTTAATTTTAATTTTAATTTTAATTTTAATTTAAATTTTAATTTTTGATTTTATTATTAATTTTAATTTTAATTTTAATTTTAATTTTAATTTTAATTTTAATTTTAATTTTATTTTTAATTTTAATTTTTAATTTTAATTTTAATTTTAATATTAATTTTAATATTAATTTTAATTTTAATTTTAATTTTAATTTTAATTTTAATTTTAATTTTAATTTTAATTTTAATTTTAATTTTAATTTTAATTTTAATTTTAATTTTAATTTTAATTATTAAAATAAATAATGTTTAAGTGATCAATTAGAAATAAATAAAATACTTCAAGAGGTTTTAAAAAACATAAAGGAGGTCCATCTGGATAATTTGGAGAAAGATAAATTTGAACAGGAGTAAAATATTGTTTTTTTTGAAAAACGATGGGAATTGATCCATCAAAACAAATACAAGGAAGAGTACCGCCTTGTTTGTTTGCTTCTAAAGTGGGAAAAAAACAATAAAAAAAATTTAAATAAAAAATTTAAATAAAAAAATTAAATAAAAAAATTAAATAAAAAATTTAAATAAAAAAATTTAAATAAAAAAATTCATTCAATAAATTTTTACTTAAATAACTTTGTATAGGTTTAAAAGAAGGATAAAGTTGAATAAAACTCAAAGAATCTTCAAAAGCTCTACGTGCATTTTGATATTTAATTTGATTAAAAAGAGAAACAAGAAATTGTTGATTCATTTTAAAAGGAAAAAAATAAAAAGAAAAAAAGAGAAAAAAAAAATAATAAAAAAAGAAAAATAAAAATAAAAATAAATTTTTTCATTTTTTTTCTCTTTTCTATTTTTTTATTTAAATGTCAACAATAATACCCTCTTTTATTCATAATTTTTTTATTCTTTCTTTAAATAATTTTAGTGTTGATGTTGAATTCCAATATCAACAAAAAAAACCTTTTTTTCCTTGGTCACTTTCTGATATTTTTAATTTGTGTTTTCCTGAACGTTTTTCGTTAAATCAAACTTTATCAAGAATTAAAATAAATAATTTCCAAGAAGATCTGATAAAGTATAATAATATTATTTAATAAACCAATGAAAACAAAAAATAAATAAAAAAGAAACCAATTAAAAAAAAATAATTGATCAAAAAAAAAATAATAAAAAGAATAATTTAAATAATATAAAGAATAATTTAAATAATAACTTGATGATTAACTCAAAAATTATTCAAAAATTATTCAAAAATTAATCAATAATTAATCAAAAATTATTCAAAAATTATTCATAAAAAATTATTCAATAATTATTAAAAAATTAATCAAAAATTATTCAAAAATTATTCAAAAACTATCCAATAATTATTCAAAAATAATATAAAAAAAAAATTAAATTAAAAAAATAATTATAAATAAATGATTAACTCATAAATTAATCAATAATTAATATAAAAAATAAATTAATCATAAATTATTCAATAATTAATCAAAAATTATTCAAAAATTAATCAAAAATTAATCAAAAATTATTCAAAAATTATTTATAAATTAATCAATAATTAATCAAAAATTATTCAATAATTATTCAAAAAATATTTAAAAATTAATTAGGAAATCTTTTGTCATATTCATTTTGGATTCAAAAAAAAGAATTTGGTGTGGTTTTTGTATTCGTATTTCTCCTTTTGAAGATTCAATAAGAAGTTTATTCATTTGGACGAAATGGTATTTAAATTTTTAAAATTATTATTCCATTAATTAAAACTCTTTTATATTCACATCAACAAAAATATAGGAAATTCGCATACATTTTTATTTGGCTTGAAAACATTTTTAGAACAAAAAAAATTCGCTCAATTTCTCAAATTATTGACTTGATTTCTTCTTTCAATTTTATAAAAGACCCCAAAAATAAAATAACAGAAAATATTATCAAATTTGAAAAAAAAGAAATAAAAATCAAGAAAAAGAAGAAAAGAAAACTATTCGAACTTCTTGGATCTTTAACTCATCTTTCAAATTGTTTAAAAATTGAGAGCATTATCGAAATTTTTGCAACACTTTTAATAGAAAATTCAATAATTATCGTTTCAAAAGAAAACACAAGCCTTTTAGATTCAGCACATTCTTTACTCACACTTTTATCGCCTTTCCTTTGGAAACACACATTTGTTCCAATTTATTCAACTGATATTTTCGGCAAAAAAGAGCCTTTGCACCAAAAAAACCCTTTTATTCTTGGGATAAATGACTCTAATTTCCCCGCCATTTCCAAATCAATCACTCATCCTTATCTTCTTGTTGATTTAGTTAATAATATCGTTGTTGCAAGAAATGGCCTCAATTTGGATAATTCGGTCATTCCTGAAAATGAGAAGAAATTTTTACTTTCAAATTTAAATCAAATTAAACAAAATCAAATCAATATGAATAATAAGCAAATAGAAGATAGTTATTTTCTTGCTTTCGAAAAATTCCAGAATATATTCATTGGAAAATACATCCATTTTTGCATCCAAAACAAATGGAAAAAAAAGCAATTTATTGAGAAATTTTCAGATTCAAAATCATCAAAAGTATTTTTTTTTTATTTTTATTTTTAATTGCATTTTATTTTAATTTCTTGTCCAAAATTCATTTGATCCATTTCTTTTGTTAAAAATAGTTTCTGTCAAAAATGATCTCATCAAAAATGTTCAAGGAATATATTAGCAAAGTTATCAAAAGAAGGAAAAAACACAAATTTAGAAATCAACCAATGATTTTAAAAGAACATTATGTTGATCATTTTAAATTAAATGAACGTCTAACTCATTCAAGAAATATTTCCAAAGAATCTCATCGAAAAAATAAAAAAATCGATAATCAAAAAAAAATCCAAATTTCGCATCAAATTACAAAAGAAAAAAAAACTTCTTTAATTGGTTTCTTTTCTGAAATTGAAAAATCAAAATCAATAACAAATTTATTTAGTTCTGAAAATATTAGTTTTGTTGATAAAAAAGAAATTGAAAATGGAACTGATAATGATATTGATTTTAATAGCGCTATTAATAGTGCAATTTATAATGATAATGATAATGATAATGATAATGATAATGATATTGATATTGATAATGATTCATATAATAAACAAAGGCTGAGAAGAGATGTTTCACTTTCTAAAATCACAAATGTTGGAAATGTAAAAAAATAAATTTATAAGAATTTTTATAATTATTTTTATTAATTATTTTTTTTCTTTTGATTTTGATTAGTTTTCTCGAGTTCGTCCTTTAATTTCTAATGATCATATTGAATTTTTTAATTTTGATATAAAATTTGAATTTCTTCATCAACTTCTTGATCCAAAAAAAGTGGAACAATCTCAAAATTGGACAACTTCAGGTATTTTTAATTTTAATTTTTAATTTTTAATTTTTAATTTTAATTTTAATTTTAATTTTAATTAATTTTCCAAAATAGTTTTAGACAATCTAAAACAAATCAAATGAACCAAATTTACTCAAGATCATTCAAAACAAAACAAAACAAAACAAAACAAAACAAAAAGGGAAATAATCAAAATTATCACTTAGTTTTTGAATTTTAAATTAGAATATTTTCTTTTTTTTATTGTTGAAAAATTTTTATAATTTTGGAAATGAATAAAAAGAAAAAAAAAGAAAAATTTTGAAAATTAATTATCAATCAAATCCCAAAGTTTGTTAGTAATATAAAAAGAAGAATTGCTATCAGGATCAAATTGGAATTCCTGTAAATTTTGCTTATCAATAATAACACCTTCAATATTTTGAGAATTTAAATCAAAACGAATATTAGAAATATTTGCATATAAACTTCGAATAAGTTTCTTTTTTGGAATTTGATCCAATTCTCTAGTTTCAATTTCAGCAAGTTGCATTTCCGTTTGTTTTTTTTCTTGTTTAAGTGATTTTATGTGATTTTTTAATTGATGAATTTTTTCCGAAATTTCGATTGATTTATTTTTTTGATTTTTTTTTTGTTCTTGAAGTTGATTTAATTTTTCATTCAAATTTTGGATTTTCTTTTTGATTGAATTTTTTGATTCTTCATTTTGTTTTGTTATTTCCGTTATTGTTTGTTTAATAAGATTTTCTTTTTGTAAATTAAATTCTTTTATTTGCTCTTGTAAATTGGAAATGGATTGAATATTTGCACCATCTTGATTAATAGAAAATTCTTTTGCGAGTTCATCTAAAAAATTAGAAGTTTCAAGAATTTGAGACATTTTTAAAATGAATTAAAAAGAAAAGAAAAGAAAATAAAAGAGAAAAAAAATGAAAATCAATTTTTTAAAATTTAAAATTATTTTTTTTAACGGTTTATTATTTTTTTTTTAAACAATTAAAACAAAATTTTTAATTTTTAATTTTTAATTTTTAATTCATTTTTGATTTAAAATTTTAAGATATTGTGATTGTTTTTCTTCTGTTTCTTTGTTTTTTAAATATATTTCCCAAACTAAATCTCGATTTTTTGATGATGTTTTATTTGTGTTTAAATTTTCAAAAGGAAGATATTCTCCAGTTTCAACATTTTTTACAAAAAGAAGTTGTTGAACAATATTAAGATCTGAATTAAGTTTTGAACTAGTTGGATTAATAGGTTGATTTTTTTGATTAAATTGTTTTGATTCATTTACATTTCCCATTTTAAAAAAAGAAGAAAAGAAATTAAAAAAATTGGAAAAAAAAAAAATGAAAAAATAATTTTTCATTTTTTTCTTTTTTTTTCTTTTTTTTTTTTATGTCAAATTTAAAACCAAGAAAAACAGGTGTAATTACAAAACGAGGAGGTTCAATTCGTTCATGGAAATCTCGTTTTTTTGTTTTAACAAATACTGAAATGATTTATTATCAAAATGAAAAAGCTGTAAAAAATTTACCAATTTGATAAATTTTCTTTATCAAAAAAACAAAAAGCAAAAAATAAAAAATTTTTTTCTTTTTGTTTTTTTCGGAAATTATTTATGAATTTTTTTCAAAATCAATTTCTAAATCAGAATCAATTTATAAATCAATTTCTAAATCTAAATCAATTTCTATTTCAATTTCTATTTCAATTTATAAATCAGAATCAATTCCTAAATCAATTTCTATTTCAATTTATAAATCAGAATCAATTCCTAAATCAATTTCTATTTCAATTTCTAAATCAGAATCAATTTCTAAATCAATTTCAATTTCTAAATCAATTTCTAAATCAATTTCTATTTCAATTTCAATTTCTAAATCAATTTCAAAATCAATTTCTATTTCAATTTATAAATCAGAATCAATTCCTAAATCAATTTCAATTTCTAAATCAATTTCAAAATCAATTTCTAAATTAATTTCTAAATCAATTCCTAAATCAATTTCAAAATCAATTTCTAAATCAATTTCTAAATCAATTTCTAAATCTAAATCAATTTCTAAATCTAAATCAATTTCTAAATCAGAATCAATTTCTAAATCAATTTCTAAATCAATTTCTAAATCAATTTCTATTTCAATTTCTAAATCAATTTCAAAATCAATTTCTAAATCAATTTCTATTTCAATTTCAATTTTAAAACTAAAATTCAAATTACAAATTAGTATTTAAACAAAAAACAGGAAAAAGGAAAATTTCCTATTGATAATGTTTCTGTTGAATTTTATCAACCTGAAAAAAAGAAACCTTCAAAAAAAAAGTTTTATTTTCAAGTTGCTCATCCAACAAGAAGAACTTTTTATATGTTTACAAAAGATCCTAACAATAGAAAAATTTGGATGGAAGAAATTAAAAAAGCAGTTTCAGAGTTAAAAGATGTTATTGATTCAAAATTAAAATTAAAATTAAAATTAAAATTAAAATTAAAATTAAATTTAAAATTAAAATTAAAATTAAAATTAAAATTTTATTCTTTTGAAAAATTTTAGAAAGAAAAGCCAAAAAATCCAACAAATCAAAATCAAAATCAAAATCAAAATCAAAATCAAAATCAAATAATTCAAAAAGTCAAATCACCACCAACAACATCAAATCTAAGTCGAGAAATGATAATATTTCGAAATTTAGAGGATATATTAAAAAAAGAACAATGTAAATAATTCAATCAAAAATAATTCAATCAAAAATAATTCAATCAAAAATAATTCAATTAAAAATAATTCAATTAAAAATAATTCAATCAAAAATAATTCAATTAAAAATAATTCAATTAAAAATAATTCAATTAAAAATAATTCAATTAAAAATAATTCAATTAAAAATAATTCAATCAAAAATAATTCAATCAAAAATAATTCAATCAAAAAAAAGTATGCTTTTATGGGTCTTTGAAACAAAAAAATTTCAAGATAAAGAAGAATCAACAGTTTTTATTGTGAAAAATACAAAAATTGAAATTTTTAAAATTTCAAGTGATCAAACTGTAAGCAAAAATAATTTTTTTTTGATTTGAAAAAAAAATTGTTTCAAATATTTATTGAATATATTTTTCCAATAGGTTGAAATTCAAACAAAAAAGGAATATAATTTTTCTTTTCCAAATAAGATTGAACTTATGACAATGGATTTAAAAGAAGAAAAAATAGATGAAGAAAAAGAAGATAATAATAAAAATAATAAAGAAGAAAATAATAAAGAAGAAGATAATAAAGAAGAAAATAAAGAAGAAAATAAAGAAGAAAATAATGAAGATAATAAAGAAGAAAATAATGAAGATAATAAAGAAGAAAATAAAGAAGATAATAAAGAAGAAAATAAAGAAGAAAATAAAGAAGATAATAAAGAAGAAAATAAAGAAGAAAATAAAGAAGATAATAAAGAAGATAATAAAGAAGAAAATAAAGAAGATAATAAAGAAGATAATAAAGAAGATAATAAAGAAGAAAATAAAGAAGATAATAAAGAAGAAAATAATAAAGATAAAGAAGAAGAAAAGAATGAAAATTTGAATTCAATTAAACATTATTTTATTGCAATTAAACAAGATGATAAACCAATCTTGAAATTATATACTAGAAGTAAAATGCAAGCAGTTAATTTTTTTCATATTCTTCTTTCAATTCAAAATATTAGTGAAATTATTGGTGAAAATGAAGTACAAGAAACCATGAAAAAAGAAAATCAATTTATAGGATTTATCCAAAAAATAATTAATAAATTATTAGAAAACGGTAAAAATTAAAATTAAAATTAAAATTAAAAATAAAATTAAAATTAAAATTAAAATTAAAATTAAAATTAAAATTAAAATTAAAATAAAAATTAAAATTAAAATTAAAATTAAAATTAAAATTAAAATTAAAATTAAAAATTAAAAATAAAATTAAAAATTAAAATTAAAAATTAAAAATTAAAATTAAAATTAAAATTAAAAATTAAAATTAAAATTAAAATTAAAAATAAAATTAAAATTAAAATTAAAATTAAAATTTAAATTAGTTTCTGAAACTGCGGATTCTATTTATAAAAAATGTGAAACCATTACTTTTAATTCATCTTTGGGAAAATTCAATTTAACTGAAGAAATCAATCAAGCAGATCACGAATTGTTATTTAATTTAATGCAATTAATGCTCTCTTTAATTAATCATCCTTTTATTGATGAAGAATTTCAAAATTTATTTATGAATTCTTCTGATAAAGGTTAATATCTTTTTATTGAATATTTATTTTTTTTTAGAAAAAAATTAATTTTTATTCAAATTTTATTTAGATTTGGTTGAACATTTTAGAACGAGATTTTCAAATCAAAACTTAGAATTCCAAAATTTTATCTCTTCTTTTTTTATTTTGCATTATTTATATCTTAATTATTATTTGGGATGGAATAATTTAAAAATGATTTCTAAAATAATTTCCATTTCATTAAAAATTAAGAAATTTTCAGATTCACAACAAGATCAATTTTCAGCAACTTTATTTCAACAAGAAGTTATTTATTTTTTAATTCAAAATGCAAATGTATTTATATTAATTAAAAATAATAATTTATATCAAATATAATTTATATTAATTAAAAATATAATTTATATTAATTAAAAATATAATTTATATTAATTAGAAATATAATTTATATTAATTAGAAATATAATTTATATTAATTAAAAATACATTTTATATCAAATATAATTTATATTAATTAAAAATATATTTTATATTGAATTAAAAATAATAATTTATATCAATTAAAAATATAATTTATATTAATTAAAAATACATTTTATATTAATTAGAAATATAATTTATATTAATTAAAAATACAATTTATATTAATTAAAAATATAATTTATATTAATTAGAAATATAATTTATATTAATTAAAAATATATTTTATATTAATTAAAAATAATAATTTATATCAAATATAATTTATATTAATTAAAAATACAATTTATATTAATTAAAAATATAATTTATATTAATTAAAAATATAATTTATATTAATTAAAAATATAATTTATATTAATTAAAAATATAATTTATATCAATTAAAAATATAATTTATATTAATTAGAAATATAATTTATATCAATTAGAAATATAATTTATATTAAAATTTATATCTTGTTTTGATTTAGTCTCTGTTCCCAGAAAAATTCCAACAAATAATTCTCAAGTTTAAAGATAAAATTCCACAAAATATTACAAACAATCACATTTCATCAATTATTGATAAAAATATAGAAAAAGAATCAACAAATTTATTAGAACCAAAAATTTCAACTGAAAATTCAAATGAAAAAACAGAAAAATTAATAGCAAATGAAAATGAACAAAATCCAAAAACGAAACAAGAAATTTCAAAAGGAATTGAACGAAAAATGGGAGTTGAAAAATCAAACACAACATCAAATTTAAATGAAAAAATTGTTGAAATTGAAGTTGATGAAAAAGATAATGGAAGTGATACAGAAATGGAAACTGAACCTAAATATTTACTATCTCGTTCAATGCATTTTTTTAGAGGAACTCCTCTTCCACTTCCTCCTCCTCTTATTGATTTTCAAAGTTTTTTGGAAAATAAAGGAAATATTAATGAAAAACAAGATGATCAAAAAATGAATAAATTTTTGGATAATCAAAATATTGAATTACAAAATTTTGAAAAATTTAAACAAGCTAATGTTATTGATTCAAGGTACTTTGTTTTAAAATTTAAATTAAAATTCATTTATAAAATTAAAATTCATTTATAAAATTAAAATTCATTTATAAAATTAAAATTCATTTATAATTAAAATTCAAAAATTAAAATTTAAATTAAAATTCATTTATAAAATTAAAATTCATTTATAAATTAAAATTAAAATTTAAATTAAAATTCATTTATAAAATTAAAATTAAAATTTAAAATTAAAATCAAAATTAAAATTAAAATTAAAATTCATTTATAAAATTAAAATTATAATTAAAATTCAAAATTAAAATTAAAAATAAAATTAAAATTAAAATTAAAATTAAAATTAAAATTAAAATTAAAATTAAAATTAAAATTAAAATTAAAATTAAAATTAAAATTAAAATTAAAATTAAAATTAAAATTAAAATTAAAATTCATTTATAAAATTAAAATTCATTTATAAAATTAAAATTAAAATTAAAATTAAAATTAAAATTAAAATTAAAATTAAAATTAAAAATTCAATTTAAAATTCAAAATATTTTTAGAGTTATGTTAGAAAATATGTTTGAAGATGTTTGCTTTCGAATTTGTCGAATGAATTTAGAAATTGCAAACAATCAATATAAAGATAGTGTTTCAGAAAAAATTATTGAAGATTTAGAAGAGAAAAATAAAGGAGCAAAAACTCATCAAGTTACAAAAAGTGTGAGTTTGAATAGGAAAAAAACTGATTATGTTGAAGTTGAATGGGGAGCGCAAAGATCAACTTCCCTTGTTGATTGAAAACAAAATATATTTCAAAAATTTCAATTTAAAAAAATCTTTCTTTTATTTGATGAGAAAACACTTTCATTTTTTGTTGGAAAATTAAATTCAAAATTTAAATTAAAATTAATATTAAAAATGAATTTAAAAATGAATTCAAAATTAAAAATGAATTTAAAATCAAATTAAAAATGAATTTAAAAATGAATTTAAAAATGAATTTAAAAATGAATTCAAAATGAATTTAAAATTAAATTTAAAATTAAAATTAAAATTCATTTATAAAATTAAAATTAAAAATTGAAATTAAAATTAAAAATTGAAATTAAAATTAAAAATGAATTTAAAAATGAATTTAAAAATGAATTTAAAATTAAAAATGAATTTAAAATTAAATTTAAATTTAAAAATGAAATTAAAAATGAATTCAAATTTAAAAATGAATTTAAAATTAAAATTAAAAATAAAAATGAAATTAAAATTAAAAATGAATTTAAAATTAAAATTCAAAATGAATTTAAAAATGAATTTAAAAATGAAATTAAATTTAAAATTAAAATTAAAATTAAAAATGAATTTAAAAATGAAATTAAAATTAAAATTAAAAATGAAATTAAAAATGAAATTAAAATTAAATTTAAAAATGAAATTTAAAAATGAATTTAAAATTAAAAATAAATTTAAAATTAAAAATGAATTAAATTTAAAATTAAAAATGAATTTAAAAATGAATTTAAAATTAAAATAAAAGAATTTAAAATTAAAAATGAATTTAAAATTAAAAATGAAATAAATTTAAAAATTAAAATTAAAATTGAAATTAAAATTAAATTTAAAATTAAAATTAAAATTAAAATGAATTTAAAAATGAATTTAAAATTAAAATTAAAAATGAATTTAAAAATGAAATTAAAATTAAAAATGAATTTAAAAATAAAAAAGAATTTAAAATTAAATTTAAAAATGAATTTAAAATTAAAATTAAAATTAAATTTAAAATTAAAAATAAATTAAAAATGAATTTAAAAATGAATTTAAAATTAAAATTAAAAATGAATTTAAAAATGAATTTAAAATTAAAAATGAAATTAAAAATTAAAAATGAATTTAAAAATGAATTTAAAATTAAAAATGAATTTAAAAATGAAATTAAAAAATTATCTTTTCAAAAAACAATTTAATTTTTTTTTTATTTATCAATCTTATAAAATTGAAATGAAGAAAAAAATTTTTTTTTTTTTGGAATTTTTATTTTGATTTGTTAAAAAAAAATTTAACTGAAAACAAACATTTTTTTGATCAAAAAGAAAAAAAGAAAAAAAAAAGAATAAATTAATGAAAATTAAACATCAAAAAAGAAGAAATTTTCATTAAAAAAAAATTAATCAATTCAAATTGTTCTTTGAAAATTAGAAAAGAAAAATTTGTTTAGAAAATTTGAAAAAGAAAAGAATAAAAAAAAAACGGAAATTTTTGTCATTTCTTTCTAAAAAATGCAAAAAAACCTTTCTTTTTTTTCTGTTGAATTTTTTGATTTGAATTTTTGGATTTTTCTTTTTCTTTTTCTTTTTCTTTTTCTTTTTCGTTTTCTTTTTCGTTTTTTTTGTGATTGTTTTCTTTTTCAATTATTTTATGATTGTTTTGTGTTTCTTGAATAATATTTCCTTTTAATTTTTCTAATTCGTTTGAATTATCTTTTTGTTGAAAATTATTTGAAAGAGAATTTTTTTGAGGATTTAATTTAAGAATAATTTCATCAGATAAACCTTTAGTTTCTTGAAAAAGCAAAAAAAATAAAAATAAAAAAATTTTTTTTTGGAATTCGGGAAAATTTTTTTGGAAAAATAAGAATAAATTTGGAATAAATTTTGAAAATGAAAAAATTAACAAACCTTGTTCTGTAAAATTAAATAAAGGAGGTAAAGCATTTCCATTTGGAAGACGAGAATTTGGATCACGCAAATCATCAAAGAAAGAATGAGCACAAGCAGGAAGTGGATGAATTCTCTTTTGAGGTGAATATTTTAATAATTTGGAAATTAAATCAATGGCTTCATTTGGTGTATCTTTCGGGAAAATTTTGCTAAATTTTTGTTTGGTGAATTGGGGAAGTCTTGATGTAATTGAATTAGGATTCATTTTTTCTATTTGTTTTTTTGTTGGTGTTCCTAAAACTCGAATTATTTCTAAAAATTGCATCATAGAATTTTCTCCGACAAATAATGGTTTTCCGATAAATAATTCTGCAATAATACATCCGCATGACCATAAATCTTTTGAAATTATAAAAAATGAATATTTTTTAATATTTTTTAATATTTTTTAATATTTTTTATTTTCTTTTAAATTAACCAATTGATGTTGTATAATCAGTTGAACCAAGTATCAATTCAGGTGCTCTGTAAAATCTTGAACAAATATAAGCTATATTTGGTTCTCCTTTTATTAAAATTTTTGCACTACAAAATGGAAAAAAATTTTAATTTTAATTTTATAAATGAATTTTAATTTTAATTTTATAAATGAATTTTAATTTAAATTTTATAAATGAATTTTAATTTTAATTTTAATTTTAATTTTATAAATGAATTTTAATTTTAATATTAATTTTAATTTTAATTTTAATTTTAATTTTAATTTTAATTTTAATTTTAAATTTTAATTTTAATTTTAATTTTAATTTTAATTTTAATTTTAATTTTAATTTTAATTTTAATTTTAATTTTAATTTTAATTTTAATTTTGATTTTAATTTTAATTTAAATTTTAATTTTAATTTTAATTTTAATTGGAATTTGGAAAAGGTTTAAAAAAGTGATATGATAATTGCTAATAAAAACTACCTTCCAAAATCACAAAGCTTTAAAACACCAGTTTCTGGATTAACAAGAAGATTTTGGGGTTTAATATCTCTATGACAAATTCCAAGCAGATGAATATAATTTACAGAACGTAAAAGTTGGTATGAAAAAATTTGAAAAAAATTGATTTGAAAAAAATTGATTTGAAAAAAATTGATTTGAAAAAAATTGATTTGAAAAGATTTATTTCGGTTTTTTTTGTTTAATCTAAGTTACTTTAATCCATGTTAATGGAATTTGTTTTCTTTGTTGAAAAAATTGTTTTGAAAAGTAATGAATTGTTTGTGGAATGTGTTCTAAAACGAGATTTAAATATACATCTTGTTTCTAAATGCATTAAATAAATAATTTTAATTTTAATTTTAATTTTAATATTAATTTTAATATTAATTTTAATTTTAATTTTAATTTTAATTTTAATATTAATTTTAATATTAAAATTAATATTAATTTTAATTTAATTTTAATTTTAATTTTAATTTTAATTTTAATTTTAATTTTAATTTTAATTTTAATTTTAATTTTAATTTTAATTTTAATTTTAATTTTAATTTTAATTTTAATTTTAATTTTAATTTTATTTTTATTTAAATTTTAATTTTAAATTTAAAATGAAAAATACATTTTTTTCTGAATGTTTTGATCTACAATTATTATCAGTTGTATAAAAGAAATCATTCATTTTAACAATATTAAAATGATCCAAAAGTTTCATAATTGATAATTCTCGATTCTTTTATTAGAAAAAAAGTTTCAAAATTTTTTTCAGTTTTTTTTTTTTTGAATTATTTTTTATTTAGTTTAATTACTTTATAATTTGGATCTTGTAAAACTTTTTTAATTGCAACAATTTCATTTGTTTGAATTACACAAGCTTGATAAACAATTCCAAATGTTCCTTTAGCAATTTTTTTAGTTGCTCGATATTTTGGAGATGAATGAGTAATTTTAGAATTTGACATTTTTTATCAAAAAAAAAAAATAAAAAAATAAAAAAATAAATGAAAAAAGAAAAATGAAAAAAAATGAAAAAAATGAAATTGGAAAAATCAAATTTTAAAATTGAAATGTTTTTTAAATTTAATTTTAATTATTTTTTAAATTTAATTATAAATTATTTCTTAATTTAATTATTATAAAAAATTAAATAAAATTTTTAATAAATTATAAATAAAAAATGAAAATAGAATTAAATATAAATTTAAATTGAAATGTTTTTTAAATTTAAATTTAATTATTTTTTAAATTTAATTATAAATAATTTTTTAATTTAATTATTATAAAAAATTAAATAAATTTTTTAATAAATTATAAATAAAAATTGAAAATAGAATTAAATATAAATTTAAATTGAAATGTTTTTAAATTTAATTTTAATTATTTTCTAAATTTAATTATAAATAATTTCTTAATTTAATTATTATAAAAATTAAATAAAATTTTTAATAAATTATAAATAAAAATTGAAAATAGAATTAAATATAAATTTAAATGGAAATGTTTTTAAATTTAATTTTAATTATTTTCTAAATTTAATTATAAATAATTTCTTAATTTAATTATTATAAAAAATTAAATAAAATTTTTAATAAATTAAAAATAAAAATTGAAAATAGAATTAAATATAAATTTAAATTGAAATGTTTTTAAATTTAATTTTAATTATTTTTAAATTTAATTATAAATTATTTCTTAATTTAATTATAATAAAAATTAAATAAATTTTTAATAAATTATAAATAAAAATTGAAAATAAATTAAATATAAATTTAAATTGAAATGTTTTTAAATTTAATTTTAATTATTTTTAAATTTAATTATAAATTATTTCTTAATTTAATTATAATAAAAATTTAAATAAATTTTTAATAAATTATAAATAAAAATTGAAAATAGAATTAAATATAAATTTAAATTGAAATGTTTTTAAATTTAATTTTAATTATTTTTAAATTCTTATAAATAATTTCTTAATTTAATTATTATAAAAATTAAATAAATTTTTAATAAATTATAAATAAAAATTGAAAATAGAATTAAATATAAATTTAAATTTAATTATTTTTAAATTTAATTTGAAATGTTTTTAAATTTAATTATAAATAATTTCTTAATTTAATTATTATAAAAATTAAATAAAATTTTTAATAAATTATAAATAAAAATTGAAAATAGAATTAAATATAAATTTAAATTTAATTATTTTTAAATTTAAATTTAATTATTTTTAAATTTAATTATAAATTATTTCATAATTTAATTATTATAAAAATTAAATAAATTTTTAATAAATTATAAATAAAAATGAAAATAGAATTAAATATAAATTTAAATTGAAATGTTTTTAAATTTAATTTTAATTATTTTCTAAATTTAATTATAAATTATTTCTTAATTTAATTATTATAAAAATTAAATAAAATTTTTAATAAATTATAAATAAAAATTGAAAATAGAATTAAATATAAATTTAAATTGAAATGTTTTTAAATTTAATTTTAATCATTTTTAAATTTAATTATAAATTATTTCTTAATTTAATTATTATAAAAATTAAATAAATTTTTAATAAATTATAAATAAAAATTGAAAATAGAATTAAAATATAAATTTAAATTTAATTATTTTTAAATTTAATTTGAAAATATTTTTAAATTTAATTATAAATAATTTCTTAATTTAATTATTATAAAAATTAAATAAATTTTTAATAAATTATAAATAAAAATTGAAAATAGAATTAAATATAAATTTAATTTGAAATGTTTTTAAATTTAAATTTAATTATTTTTAAATTTAATTATAAATAATTTCTTAATTTAATTATTATAAAAATTAAATAAAATTTTTAATAAATTATAAATAAAAATGAAAATAGAATTAAATATAAATTTAATTTGAAATGTTTTTTAAATTTAATTTTAATTATTTTCTAAATTTAATTATAAATAATTTCTTAATTTAATTATTATAAAAAATTAAATAAAATTTTTAATAAATTATAAATAAAAATTGAAAATAGAATTAAATATAAATTTAATTTGAAATGTTTTTTAAATTTAAATTTAATTATTTTTTAAATTTAATTATAAATTATTTCTTAATTTAATTATTATAAAAAATTAAATAAAATTTTTAATAAATTAAAAATAAAAATTGAAAATAGAATTAAATATAAATTTAATTTGAAATTTAAATAAAATTGGTAAAATGACACAAAAATAAAATTTAAAAAATTTTTCATTTTTTTTTTTTCATTTTTTTTATTTTGTTTTAATTTGAAATAAAATGGTAGAAGCACTTGATGGACTTAAATATGGTTCACTTATATTTGCAATAATATTAATAGCAGCAATGTTAATAGTTCCATGGTTTACAAAAGATAAAAAGTAAAAAAATTAAAAATTATAAATTAAAAAATTATAAATTAAAAATTTAATTTAAAAATTATAATGATTCATTCTTTTTATTATTTTATTTTTTTACTTTAGATTAACAATTTTATTAATTGTTTTAACAATAGCTTGCATGTATATCATGTAAATTGATGATTCATCAAGTTTTTTCTTTAAAAAATCAAATCCAAAAATTGAAAAAAAAAATAACAAAAAATTTTTTTTAATTTTTCTTTTAAAAAAATAAATTCAAAAAATTATTTCCACAAACAAAAAAAAATAATCAAACCTTCTTTGAATAATATTAATATAATAAATCTTTATTTAGGTGGTGTGTGGTTTATATGTCGCAAATGTTTATTGTTGATATCACTCAGCCAATTAAAGAATAGCCAATAAAAAATGTTGATACTTTTCGCATTTTTTTTTTCTTTATTAAAAAAAAAATTATTATAACTTTTTCTCATTAATTTTGTTTCCAATTTTCTTAACAATTTTGAATCTGAATCTTGATCCTTTTAAGAAGTTTTATTCTTTTAAAAAAAAAAAATCAGAAATAACTTTTTTTCTTTTGATTTTTTTTCAAATTTAAAAATTAAAATTAAAAATTAAAAATTAAAATTAAAAATCATTTTTTCTTTTTTTTTTATTAATTTTTCCGTTTAAAAAAAAATGATAGATTTAAAAAAATTTATAGGAATGCAAACAATAGAAGATTTTGAGAATAATTCCCAATTATTTAATGAATATTGTAGTCTTCCAAAAATAAAAAGTTTAATAACTTTTTTAATTGGATCAGAAGAATGTGGAAAAACTTCTCTACTTTTATCTTATTCCTGCAGTTATATTGAAGAAAAGGAGATGGATAATCAAAAGAACACATCTCAGCAAGAAAGTTTATCTGAATATCAAGTCATATTTATGTGTCAGAGAGAGAAAATGGAAGGATCTTTTCCTTTATTTTTTCAAAATCATATTTCAAGTGAAAAAACTTTATCAAAAATCAAAATTATCTACATAAAGAATTATAAAAATATCCTCGAATATTTTCTTGCAATTAATCTCGACGCTTCAAATTATAGGAACTCCTTGTTTATTATTGATGATTTTTCAAGTTATTTTACCCCAAAAAAAGATGATGATTTGTTTATTAAAATTCTTTCTTTAATTCAAAATGAAATTTTTCATCTCAATTCATTGGCTTTAATAAGTGCGGAAAAGGAAAAAATTCCGCATGAATCCATATATTCTCAATTTGTATCTTCCATTTTGCAAATTAAATCTTGTCAAAATATCAATCAAAATGAAGATAAATCAAAAATTCATTTTCAGTTAACTTTTTTCAATCAAGAAATTGAAATTTCTTTATTTTATTGTGTAGATTTTAAACAAAAACTTTGTTTTTGGACAAATATTTACTCTAAATTAATAAAATAACTCATGAATTTATTTGAAAAAAGAGAAAAAAAAAAACTTTAAATAAAAATTTTAATTGAAAAAATATTCATTTTTTTCTTCTTTTATTTAAAAATGGAGATTGAAATTGAAAAAGATGAATCAACTTTAAATAATCTTCTTCCAGATGAAGTAAAAAAAAAATCTAAATTAAAAATTAAAAACTAAAAATTAAAAATTAAAAATTAAAAATTAAAATAGGTTATTCAATATATCTTCAGTTTTTTATCAAATACACAATTAAAACAAATTGCTTTTGTTTGTCAAAAATGGAGTCAATTAGCTCTTGATCCATTTTTATGGAAAAATATTTACATTTCTTTTCCAAATGAAAAAAAAATTTCAAAATTCAATTCAAATTATTTAAATTCAATTTATTTATCAAATTGTTTAGATAAAGAAAATTCAAAATCTTTATTATTATTATCAAAATGTAATAATTTAAGAAATATTAGATTGGAAAAAGCTGAAAATAAATGGATTCAATCTCTTCAAGAATTGTTATCAAATTCAAAAATTAGAAATCTTACTCTTTTTGATTGTGAATTAAATGGATTAACAAATGATAATTTTTGGATAAGTTGTTCTCATTTGAAAAACTTAAAAATCCAACAAACATCAAAAATACATCGTGTAAATCAACTTTATAGATTTGATCTTCTTTCAAAAATAAGAAATATAACAATAGAAAGAATAGAACTTAATAATCAAGAAATTGATCAATTCTGTCAAAAAGATAATTTAAGGAATTTAAGATCAATTTCATTTTTATCAAGTCTTATTAATGTTGATATTAATCCAATATTTCTTAATATTCCAAATTTATTGAGTCTTAATTTATCAAATTGCAGATCAAATTCAAATATTGATTTTGGATTATTTAGTAATTTAACTTATTTAAATTTATCTAATTTTTCAACAGGAACTGGTCAAAAATTAGATATTGAATCTATTAAGAAATTGAAAAATCTTGTTCATTTAGATATTTCACTTTCAAATCTTCGATTGGATTTATTTTCAATTCATTATATGAATCAACTCAGAACTTTATTAGCTATTGGGAATCAATCATGGAATCTTCATAATCAAAACAATAGCAATTCTTCTCTTGTTTTTCCTCCTCATATTTCTCGTGTTGATTTTTCTCATTCTCAAAAATTTTTCAAATTTAATCCAACTTTATCAAATTCAATCCAATCAATTTCTCTTATTAATTGTGAAATGAATCAATTCAATATTGATAACATTTGCCCTTTTCTTTCTTACTTATACATTTCAAACAATAATTTGACTCAACTTCCTCTTGATTTGGGTGAAAAATGTCCTAATTTGTTAGAATTAGAATGCAATAAAAATAAAATTTCAGTAATTCCTGATTCAATTGGAAACATGAAAAGATTAAGAAAATTATCTCTTCAACAATGTTCAATTTCTGAAATTACAAATTCAATTGGAAATTGTTGTTCTTTAATTGAAGTAAATTTTTATTCCACTTTTTTCTAAAATTATTCAATTTAAATAATTTTTCTTAATTTAATAGTTAAATTTAAGAGCAAATTCAATTAAAATTATTCCCATTTCTTTAGGAGATATTACTTCTTTATCTATTTTTGATTTAGCTTATAATCAAATTTCTAAATTAGAAAACAAAATTTTTATGAAATTAACAAATTTAAATAAATTTTTAATTGAAGGAAACAAAAAATTAAAATCAATTCCAAAAATTCTTTTAAAAAAATATAAGAAAAAAGAACTTATTTTAAGTTTTTATGATGTTCCTAATTTACAATATTTAGCTAATATTGATTTTGAAAATGAAAATGAAAATGGAAAATGTTTGATTTTTTAATTAAATTAAATGAAATTTTAAAATAAAATTTAATTATTTTCTCTTCTTTTTTTTTGATAAATTTTGTAACAAATTCGATATAAATGAATAATATATTTTAATTTAAGTTCTTTAAAAAATTTTGTTAATCTTTGAGATAATGCATAATCTGGAAAACTAAATATATTTTCTGTTTCTGGATCATTTTCAATTTTTAAATTTTCAATTCTTTTTAATATATTTTCTAATATATTTTTTAATATATTTGATTCTTCTTCAAGAAATTTATTTACTTCTTTTTTTTGTTGATGTGAAAGATGTTTTTAAATTTTGAATGAACTTTTCACAAGGATCAATAAAATATTCTAAAAGTGTTTTATATAAATCAATTAATTCATTCATTTCTATATTTGCAAAATTTGGGCATTCATTAATATAATGTTTTATAATTCCAAATAAAATGGAATGAATAAATTTTGGAATTTGATTTTCAATTTGTTTTCCAATTTTTTTTGTTGTAATAATTGTTTTAATATTAAGATTTTTCCATTTATTAATTTCTTCTTCTTTTTAAATTCTTTTTTTGATAAAAATTCTATCAGAATAACAAGATAATAAATAGAATTAGGTAATATTCTAAAGTGTTCTAATTCTTGAATAATATCTTTTCTTAATTTATAACTTAATTTATTTTGTTCAAATTTATCTTTTTCAAATTTATTTTTGATTTGGTTTTAATTTTTCTTTTTCAATTTTCATTGTTTTTCTCTTCAAATTTGATGATTTAATTTGTAATTCTTGAAATTTTATATTTTTGAATTGATCTTGAATAAAATTTTCAATTAAATGAAGTGATGAAATTTCTTCAATTAAGTTTTCTTGAATAAATGAATTAATTTCATTTTTTTAATTTCTAAAATTTTTGGAAATTGTTGTTCATTGATTAATTCAATTTCTTTTTATAAGAAATTTGGAAATTTGTTTGATGGAAAATTTTCTTTTAATATTTTTATCATTTTGTTATATTTTTGAATGAAATATCCAAATATATTTAGAAATGCTTTTAGTTTCATTAATTTCTTTTTAATTTTGTTTGAGGTGAAATTAATATTAATTTTTCATTTGGTTTATATAAATAATATTGATTCCAAACATAACAAAAATCTTCACAATAATATTCTTTAAATTTTGGTTGTTTACAAAATTCATCAAGTGTTGTTTTTGATAAATATATTTCTTTCTTGTTTTCATTTTCATTTTCATTTTGATTTTCATTTTGATTTTCATTTTCATTTTCACTTTCATTTTCATTTTCATTTTCATTTTCATTTTCATTTTCATTTTCATTTTCATTTTCATTTTCATTTTCATTTTCATTTTCACTTTGATTTTCACTTTGATTTTCACTTTGACTTTGACTTTCACTTTGACTTTGACTTTCACTTTCACTTTCACTTTCACTTTCACTTTGACTTTGACTTTGACTTTCACTTTCATTTTCACTTTCATTTTCATTTTCACTTTCATTTTCATTTTGATTTTGATTTTGATTTTGATTTTGATTTTGATTTTGATTTTGATTTTGATTTTGATTTTGATTTTGATTTTGATTTTGATTTTGATTTTGATTTTGATTTTGAATTTGATTTTGATTTTGATTTTGATTTTGAATTTGATTTTGATTTTGATTTTGATTTTGATTTTGATTTTGATTTTGATTTTGATTTTCATTTGATAAAATAGTTGATTTTAAATTTAAATTTAAAATAGAAATTCCTATTTTAAAAAATGTTATAAGTTTTGAAAATATTTCAAATAATTCTTGATTTCTCATATAAAACCATGTTATTGGAAATTCTTTTTTGATTTTTTCATTTTCATTTTCATTTTCATTTTCATTTTCATTTTCATTTTCATTTTCATTTTCATTTTCATTTTCATTTTCATTTTCAAATAATAAAATTAAAGAATTAATTCCTATTTTTGGAATAGAATTCCATATCCAATTTTTTGGTAATTTTGTTGAAATAATTTCATTTTGATTTTGATTTTGATTTTGATTTTGAATTTGATTTTGTATTTCTCTTTGTATTTGTTTTGTATTTTGTTTTTGATTAAATTTTTGAATAAATTTCAAAACATCTTCTAATTTTAAATCAAATATTTCAATTAATTTTTCTAATTCATTTAAAATTTCATTAAATATTATTTTTTGAATTTGAATTTGAATTTGATTTTGATTTTCATTTTCATTTTGATTTTCAATTTCATTTTGATTTTGATCTTCATTTTGATTTTGATTTTCAAAAAATTGAATTAATTTAATAAATCTTGAAAATCTTAAAAATATAATTTTTTGTTCTTTTCTTAAAAATATTTTTTTTCTTTTTCTTTTTCTTTTTCTTTTTCATTTTGATTTTGATTTTCATTTTGATTTTGATTTTGATTTTGATTTTGATTTTGATTTTGATTTTGATTTTGATTTTGATTTTGATTTTGATTTTGATTTTGATTTTGATTTTGATTTTGATTTTGATTTTGATTTTGTTCTTGTAATTTAGAATTATATATTTTAAATAATAAATCTTTTTCATTTTTATTATTTTGTAAATCAATTCCTGCTTCATTTTTGAATTTGTTTATCAAATTTTTGATATTATCAAATTGTTCTGTTTTTTCTTGATTTATTAAAAATAATTCAGATCTAAATTTTGTAATTTTTTCAATTTGATCTTTAATTTTTTCATTATTTTTCTCAATTTCTTGATTATTTTTGTTAACTTCTTCTTTAATATTTTGATAAATTTTAGTTTTTATTATATATCCTTTTCTTTTTGATTTTGAATTTCATTTTTGAATTTGATTTATTTTATATTCAAGATATTTTTCAGCTAAAATATTTGAATGAGAAAGTTCATTATTTAATTTTATATTTTTGATAGTAATAGATTAATAGATATTTCAATCTTCTCTAATTCAAATACAAAAACTCTAATAATATCTTTTACTAATTTTTCTAATTTTGATTTAAGTATTTCTTTAATTAATTCTTTTATAAAATTTTCCAAAATGAAATATAATTTTGATTATTTTTTTGATTTAAATTATCTTTCTTTTGTTTTTTTAATCGAAAATTAATTGCTTCAATTATAATTCTTATTAGGAATTTATAATTTTCTATTAATAATATATTATTATTATTATAACATTTTTCTATTATTTGTATTAAAAATTTTGGTGTTTCAAATTTAAATTCTTTGAATATATTATTATTTATAAAATCAATATTGAAAAGTAATAAAATTCTTTCAATTTCAATTTGTTCTAATTTTTCCCAAATTTCAATAATTTCTTTTTTTTCTTTTTTCTTTCTTTTTTCTGTTAAAATTTTGTTTAATTTGTTTTTGATAAATTGAATATCTTTTGGAATTTGATTCAAAAAATATTTTAAATTTTGATTTTTTATCTTATTAAATAAATTATTAATAAATTCTTTTATCATATTTTCTAATGGTGAAAATCTTAAATCCAAATTTTTGATATCAAATTCAATTATTTTTAATAATTCACCACATTTAATAATTGAAATAAATTCTTCCCAATTTTCACTTTTTTCAATTTCAATAAATGATTCTTTTTCTAAATTAAAAGTAGAAAGTATTTTATGTGTTAATACTTTTTGAATTTCTTTGATTTCTTTGATTTCTTGATAAATTTTTATATCTTCTGGTGGTAAATAATAAATTAGAAAATCATTTAAATATTTTAAAATAAAATCTTTTCTTTTTTCCAATTTCTTCAAAAATAGAATTAATTTTTTCTGGGAAATAAAAGAAATAATAACTAAATGGAAATTCAATTTGTTCTATTTTTTGATTTTTTTCTATTTGTTTATAATCAACTTCAAATATTTGAAATTTATCAAAACATTTTTCCCATATCTCTTTTGAATATTTCTCTTTTTATAATAAATTTAAATTCCCAAATTTATCAATTTCTTCAATTATTTGTATTATTATTTTAATTGAAAAATCAATCCAATTTCTATAAATAACTGAATTTAGAGATTCAAAATAACTTCTAATTCTGTTATTTAAAATTAATTCAATAATTCTTTTCCATTCTTGATTAACAATTTTATTTGAATCAAAACTTTCTTGAAATTTCTTGTAAATTAATTTTTTGATTTTTTCATCATATTCATCAATTTTGATTTTGTTTGATCTATTAAAAGAAATTTCAAAAAGTGTTTTCTTTTTCTTTCTTTTTTTTTTTTATTTCTTCTTCTCTTTTTTGTTTTTCATTTTCATTAATTGTTTTAATTTCAATATTTTCAATAATTTCATCATTTTCATCAGTTTCATCATTTTCATCATTTTCATTATTTTCATTTATTTTTCATTATTTTGATTATTTTTGTTTTTCATTTTAATTTTCAATGTAATAATTTGATCAAAAATAGAAGATAAAGAAAATTTGAATTTGGAAGGGAAAGAAAAAATTGGATTTAAATCTTCTAAATAATAATTTTCCCATTTTTCTTCAAAACAAATTCTAAAATTTGTTTCATTTGAAAAGATATGAACTAAAATAATAATAATAATAATTTGTTTTGGATTATTGAAAATATCATTTTCTTCAATTATATTCTTAATATATTGAAATTTCTTCATAATATCTTCTTTTTCATTTTCTTCAATTTGAATAAATACAATTTTTTGTTTTTGTTTTTGATTTTGATTTTGATTTTGAATTTCTTTTTCAAATTCACTTCTTTTTCCAAAATTTGAAATTTGAATTATATCATATTCATATTCATATTCATTTTCATATTCATTTTCATATTCATTTTGTTTTTGAATTTTCTTTTTTAATTCAGATGATAATGAATTGGTAATAATAATTGAATGTTTGTTTTTATTTTCTGAAGAAGAATTTATTTGTGAAATTAATTCATTCAATTTTTCTTTTTTTGTTGTTTTTGATAAATATTTTCTTAAATTTTTGATTTATTTTTTTCATTTTTATTTTCTTTTTCATTTTTTTCAATTAAAGAATTGTGAATTTGAAGAATTGATTCTGTTTTTGAAATTTGAAACCAATATTTATTTATCAAATATTCATTTTGATTTTGATTTTGATTTTGATTTTGATTTTGATTTTCTTTTGGTTGTAATTTGAATGAAAGTGAATCAATTAAATTTTCTGAATATCCTTTAAATAATTCTTGTTCTCTTATTGTTTTTGTTATTGTTTTTGTTTTTGTTATATTTTCAATATTTTTGAAATTTTTTCTTAATTGTTTTCTTAATTCTATTCCTGTTGAATTTAAAAAATCATTTGAAGTTATAAATTGTTTTTCAAATCTGTTTAAAACTGCAATAGATAAATTTTGATATGCTCTTTCTTTTTCCATAATTACAATAATTCTTGAAAGTGGATGAATATTTACTCTTGTTGTTGATGCTCCAAAACTAATATGTGAAAATAATTTACCTGCAATAAAAGTATATTTTTGATTTAAAACATCATATAATGGCTCAAAAAGTTGTTCTTGATTACAAAGAATAATTATATTTGGTTCAGAAATCAAATTAGCAATATTTTTCAAATCTTGATATGTTTGGATTTTCTTATCTTCATTAAAAGAAGTTCCATATAATAATTTGATTTTTTGTTTGGGAAATTTATCTTTGATTTTTTCAATAATTATTGGTAAAATTACAATATTTTCACAAAGAATCATAATATGTCTTGTTAAGAGTTTATTATCTTCATTTGTTGATTTTAAATTATCAATAACAAGTTCCATTCCATTTTTTATTTGTTGATTTTCATTTTCATTATAATATCCATTTTCTTCTAATAATGGTAAAATTGTTTCTTTGAAAAATTCAGGTATTCCTCCAAAATTTCTTGAAAATGAATTTAAAATTATTTCAGAAATTTTTTGTTTACTAACTTTTCCTTCATTTTTATCTTTTTCATTTTTCAAATTAAATCCAATCATTTTCACTAAATAATAAAAATCTCTTAATCCAAAAAAATTATTTTGTGTATATCTTTTTTTCTTTTTTTCAATTTCACTTTCATTTTGAATTTGATTTTGATTTTGATTTTCATTTTGATTTTTAATTTTTTGTTTTTTGTTGTTTTTGATATATATTTTGATAAATTATTGCAAGATTTTTTGGTATTTTGTTTTCATTTTCATTTTCATTTTGGTTTTGATTTTCTTTTTTAGTAATAGAATTAAAAATAATTTTTGCTGTTTCTTTTAATCCTTTTGAATCTAAAATATTAATTTGATGTAATATTCCTCGATTAATTTTACTTGCATCAATTCTCCAATTTGATATTCCAATTACTGGTATATTCACTTCATTTTTGATTTTTTTATCTCTTTCATTTATTATTTCTTTTTCTCTATATTCAAGTTCTTTATGTAATACTTTTAAAGGTAGATCTGGATTAAACTCTGCAAGTGCTAATTCATCTAAAAGAATTACAGATAAATTTCTTTGATTTTGAATTTGATTTTGAATTTTTTGATAATCTTTAGCTCTTTTAAAAACTTCTTCAATAGCTTTTGATGTTGTTTGTGGTGAACATTGTAATGGAAAAATATGAATTGATTCAAGATTTCTTTTTTTAATTTCTTTATTATTTGATGTATAACTTAACCAATTACTCATAATTTCAATTGATAATGATTTTGATGTTCCTATTTAATTAAAAAATAAATTAAATTAAATTAAATTAAATTAAATTAAATTAAATTAAATTTATTTATTTATTTATTTATTTATTTATTTATTTATTTATTTATTTATTTATTTATTTATTTATTTATTTATTTATTTATTTATTTATTTATTTATTTATTTATTTATTTATTTATTTATTTATTTATTTATTTATTTATTTATTTATTTATTTATTTATTTATTTATTTATTTATTTATTTATTTATTTATTTATTTATTTATTTATTTATTTATTTATTTATTTATTTATTTATTTATTTATTTATTTATTTTTATTTATTTTTATTTATTTTATTTATTTTTTAATTAATTAATTAATTAATTAATTACCTGGTTTTCCAATCATAAATAATGGAATTCTTGTTTGAATACAAATAAATATAAGTAATAAATTTTCAATTAATATTTCATTTGGTGCTATTGCTTTCTCTTTCAATTTTTCATCTTTATCAATTTTATTAAATAATTCTTCTTGATATTCATTTATTCTTTTCGAAAATTCTTCTGAATTTTTTGGGAAATCTATTCCTTTTTCTAATGTTTTTAAATATTCTGGAATATAATTTTCAATTTCTTTCAGAATATATTCATAAAATTTCTTTCGTTTTGTTTTAGAAAATTTACAAACATAACTTATAAATATTGATAAAATAATTGAAATTATTATTTTAGTTTTTCTTTCTTCTTGTTCTGATTTTGTTTCTTGTAAATCATTTTGATGTTTTGGATTTAAAAATAATTTAATTGTTAACTTAAAATTCATGAGAAAACTCCATATTTTAAAGCTCTATTTGCATCTCTAAGTGAAATTGAACTTTTTTTATCTATTGATTTATCTTTTGTAAAATGATGTGATTTGAAAAGTAAATGTTTATAAATATCAATAATTTTATTAATTTCTTCATTGGTAAATCCCCATGAATTTTGAAATTGTTTTTGAATCATTTGTTGTAAATATTCTTTTTCAATATTTTCTTCAAGATTTCCAAAATCATAAATATAATCAAAAAATGAATCAGGAATTGAATGAACTCGATAAATAGATTCTCTTATTCTTTTTAATTCATCTGTATTTTCATCATATTCATAAATTAATCCTTCATCTAATAAATATTCATCATTTTTGTTTTTGTTTGATTTATTTTGTTTTCGAAGTGGATTTGCAATACCAATAAATTGAATTTCTTTTGGAATTTGTTTTCCTTCAAATATTCTTTCAAAAATTATTTGTTTAATTAATGAAATACATTTTTTAGATGCTGTATTAAATTCATCAAAAATTGCAATTTCTAAATTATTATTATTATTATTATTTGTTTTTTGGATTATTTTTCTAATAAATTTATTAATATCATCTTCTGTTGTTCCTCCATCAATATTTAAAATATGTGTATTTTTGGGTTTTGCAAATAAATCATTGAAAATATATTTGATTAATCTTGTTTTTCCACATCCAGTTTCTCCAAATATAATTACAGGTAATCCTGAATATAATCGTTTTAATATTAAAATAATTTTCAAAAAATTATCATTTGTTATAACATAATTGCTTTCTAAAATAGTATCATTATCTATTATTCTATCAAAATATTTTGCAATTCTTAATAAATAATTCACTTTATTTTTATTATCTTCTGGAATATTTATTGTTTTATCATCAAGAAATGAGAAATTTGTTTTAGGAAAAAATTCTTTAATATTTTCTTGAATATTTTCTTTTGGGAAAATTTTAAAAGAATGGATATTTGATTGTTGATGTTGATTTTCAAAAAATGTAATTATATAATTAGGTAATTTTTCTTTCCATTCAATAATACTTTCTGGAAAAAAATCATTTCTTTCAACTTCTTGAATCCAATTAAATGATCTTTGATTTATTTTTGTTACCATTTCTATCATCATTTCACTTAATTTTATTGTAAATTCTTTTTTTGAATTATCTTCATCTTCATCTTCATCTTCAATATTATAATGCAAATAATTATTGTTATTGTTATTATTATTATGATTTTCTGGATAAAAATATTTATAATTTGTAATTAAATTGATATGATATTCTAAAAAATTATAAAATTTGTGATTATTGAAAATGTAATTTCTTCTTTTTTAATTTTAAATGTTTCACAAATTTTGTTGAATAATTTTTTTGAATCATAATTTTCATTTTTTAAATATTTTTCTTTGGTTTCTAATGTAAAATTTTTGAATTTTTTTTCATATAATATATCAAAAAAATTTCCACATTTCATCATTTTTTCATTTATTTTTTTGGAAATAATTTGATTTGAATCAATTTCATAAATATATTTGGAAAATGTTTTTTCATTTACTTCACATTTAAAATTTTCAATCATTTTAAGTGGTGTAAACTTATTTAATCCATAATTATATCCTTTTAATTGATTTGATGGTATTTTAAAATAAAATGTTTTTTCTGGTTTAAAAATAAATGAATTATAATCGGAATTAAAACATCTTTTATCTTCAATAATTCCAAATATTAAAAATATCCAAAGTATTTCACAAATTTCATTTTCAATAAAATATGATAAATCTAAATGGAAACATTTCTTATTGTTATTATTATTATCATAATTTATCAATTCTTCAATTAATTTTTGTGGTTCTTCTTCTTTAACATTTATATAACAATATTCATATTTTTCTTTTTCATTTTCATTTTCTTTTTTTTCATTTATTTCAAATAAATGTTTACGAATTTGAAATGTTTTTCCACTTGAAGAGAATTTAGAAATGAATACTTTCATATTTTCATATCTTTTTGGAAAAGTTTTTTTCAATTTTTCAACAATAATTTCTCTTTTATTTTCTTCTTTTTCTTTTTCATTTTCATTTAAATCAAATGTATTTTCAATTTCTTTTTGATTTAAATTTGATTGGAAAATACTTGAATATTTCTTTGTTTCATTTGTATCTTTTAATGAAAATAATAATAGAATTCTTTTATAATTTGTTTTTGAAATTTTGATTTTAAATTTGGATTTGATTTTGATTTGTGAAATGAATCTTTTTGTATTTCTGAAATTAATTTTGATTTTGGTTTTGAAATTGGAAGTGAATCAGATCTTACTTGTGAAATTCGTTTTAATTTTAATTTTAATTTTGATTTTGAAGATTGATTTGGAATTGAGTTAATTATATTTTCATTTGAATAATCAACTTTTTGAATATGTTTTATTAATAAATTTTGAAGTTTTTTTGGAAAGTTTATGAGCAAAAATGATTGAAAATATTTCTTTTTCATTCATATTAATATTTTTTTCAAATAATTTAATAAATCGAAAAATATCATCTTCACTTGTATTTTTATTACAAAATAATATTTGTTCTTTTTTTGGAAAATTTCCAGTATATTTAATATATAAAATTGTTATAAATTCATAAATTTTAACTTCTTCTTCAATTTGAATAACAAATATTGGTTGTTTTTCATCTATAAGATTTTTTAAAAATATTTTTCAATTTTCTTTGTTTTTTCTTTTTTTTTCTTCTTCTTTTTCTTTTTGTTTTTTGTTTTTTCTTTTTGTTTTTGTTTTTCTTCAATAATTTGATGTAATTTTTGGATAAATAATTTGAAATCATTTTTAATATCTTCTTTATCTCTTTCCCATTTAATTAAATTATTTTCAATATTTAATAAAGATAAAAATTGTTCTTTGTTTTTTGTTATTTTTGATGATTTTTTTGAAATTAATAAATTATAAAAAATTTTGATTTGATCAAATGAAAGAAATAAACTATAATAATATTTCTTTAAAACTTTTTTTTGAAATTCTTCCCAATTTTGTTTGATTTTTTTAAGTTTTTGATTGTATTTTTGAATTTCTTCTAAATGTTTTTGTATTGAATTGTTTTCAAATTTAAATTTTGTTGAATAATCTTTTTTATATTTAGGATGAATTGAAGTTTTGAGATTTGTTAATAATTCAATCGTTTCATAAATATCTGGAAAATATTTAGAAAATTTAATAATTTTTTGTTTTTCATTTTCATTTTCATTTTCATTTTTTTCATTTTTTTCATCACTAACTAATATCATATTAATTTCAACAAAATCTTCTAAATTAAATAATGATTTATCATTTTTGGTTTTTGATAAAATTTCACAACTAAATTCAACTTGATCTTGAATTTTGAATTCGAAAATTTTGTTATTATTTAAAATAATATCAAGATTTCTTTTTGCTCTTTGTTTTGGAGTTTCGAGTTTTAATTTAATTAAATTTTCAATTTCAGGTAATTTTTTATGAATA
Source organism: Anaeramoeba ignava (assembly GCA_028826165.1). Taxonomy (NCBI): domain Eukaryota; family Anaeramoebidae; genus Anaeramoeba; species Anaeramoeba ignava. The sequence continues at coordinate 1,457,734 of JAPDFW010000070.1, forward strand.
TCTTCAATTTGATTTGATAATTGTTTTTGTTTTTGTTGAAATTCTTCATTATTCCATTTTGATTTATTTTTTTTCAAATTTCCAATAAAACTTTTGAGATCAGTTGGTTTTTGTTCTGGATTTTCACCTAATAAATCTATAATTCCATTTTTGATAAAATTTAAAGATTCAGAATAAGCATAAAAATCAAAATCAATTAATTCGATAATTTCTTTCCAATCTAATAAATGTTCTTCAATAAATTTGAATAGATTTTGAGAATATTTTTCATTTTCTTTTTCTTTTTCATTTTCATTTTCATTTTCATTTAAAGGAAAAATATATGAAATGAATTTTAAGAAATTGTGTTCAATCTTTAAAAAAGGTTTATAAATTTTAGATATCTCTGTTATTACTTTCATGTTTTGATTTTTATCTATTGGAAATTGTTTTGTTAAATCTTTAATTTCATTTGTTTCTTTTTTGATATTTTCTTCAAAAAAGAATTTGAATACTTCATAATAATTATTGAAAATGTTAATTTTTGAAAAATTAATAATTTTTTTTTTGAGTTTTTGTTTTTCATTTTCATTTTTTGATTTAACAACATAATGTAATGATTCAATTTCTTTTTCAATTTCTTTTTCAATTTCAATTTGATTTTGATTTTGATTTAATTTTGAAATATAATTTTCTTCAATTTCTTTTAATTTAAATTGTTTTTGAATAAATTTATTGTAAATTTGTTGTAATTCATTATCTAAATTTTCAATTATTTCAATTAATTCAATTTTTTGATTTTTTTGATTTTCTTTTATTAAATTTTCAAATTTTTCTTTAATCCATTTACTTTCATGAATTGAATTAGAAGTATATTTATTAATTCTTTCAATTATTTCTTTTGGAATTTCAAAATAATTTGAAATATCTTTAATTAAAATGTTTGGAATTTGTTCAATTTTTTGATTTAAATTTGGAGAAATATTGATATTTTTGGAATAAAGATAATTTTGATTGAATTTTTTAATAATTTCTTGATCAATTTCTTTGAAATTTTTAATTTCTTCATTAATTTCTTTGAAATTTGTTTTTGGAAATATTTCTGTAATTAAGTTACTTAAATTATCTTGAATAGAATCTTCATATTTCTTTAATTCAAATGTTTTGTTTTCGATTTGATTTTTGATTTTTTCAATTATTTGAAAATCTTTTGATAAATGACTGAAAGGATTTCCTTTATATTTAGGTTGAAATTCATTGTTCATATTAATTAAATAAATCCATATTTTCTCAATTTTTGCTTCTTTAATTTTATCAAATTTATTAAGAATAAAATCAAATTCATTTTGATTTTGATTTTTTTGTTGATTATGATCATAATTGAATTTTAAGAATTTCTTTTTATTATAAACTTCTTCCCAAGCTTTTATTTCAATTTCTTTTGGAATTTTCTGTAAATCATCTTTATGAAATGTTGTTTGAATTAATTTTTCAGAATAAATATCAATAACGAATTCTTTGAAAACATTAATAAAATAAGGAAAATTTTGTAATATTTGTTTTGAAATAATATGTTCAAAAAATGATTCTGATTTTGGATTTAATTTTGATTTTGATTTTGATTCTGATGTTAAACTTTTAAGATGTTTTTTAAGAAGAGAAATAATTTTTTCTTTTTCTTTTTGTTGTTTTTTTTTAATAAATAAAGAAGAAAGAGGTTTCCAAATATCAATAAATTTTTCAATATTATCAATTTGATTAATTTGTGATTGCATTTTATCAATAATTTTAATAAAAAATTGATGAGGAATTTCATTTAGATTATTAAATAATTTATTCAAAATTTTTAATAATATTTGATAAGATTGTTTTGTTATAGATAAGTATGTATCAATAGATGAAATTAAATTGGATTTTGATTTTCTTTCATCTTCATTTTGATTTTCGAAGAAAAAGAATGTTAATAATTTTTTAAAAGATTCATTTGATTTTTCAATATCTTCATTGGTTTCATTAACTTTAAGTTTATAAGAAATGAAAATGGGTAAATATTGAATAATAATATCTTCTGAAATGTTTGAATCAGTTGATATTTTTTCAAATAATGATTGGAAAATATCTTTTAATTGTTGTTTAATTAATTCATCATAAATTTTTCCAAGTTTTGTTGATAAAATTTTATTAGTTGTATCTGGAATATATTCTTTTTTCATTAAAAAAAGCATTTTCAAAATTTTGAATTTATCATTTTCAGTTTCATAATTTGAATAAGAATCAAAAAAATCTTTAATTATTGATTCATCAATTTGTAATAAATTTATATCTTTTTCAAATTGAGAAAGAATTTTTGATGATTCGTTATTGAATGAAATAAGGATATCAAAGAAAATTGATTTTGGCTTTTGATATTTTTCAGATCCAAATTCAAAAAAAATATTTTCATTTTCATTTTTGGAAATATTTCTTTCAATTTCATCTATATTTCTTTCATTTTCATTTTCATTTTCAATTTTATTTTCATTTTGAATTTCATTTTCAATTTCATTTTGATTTTTATTTTGATTTTCAATTTCATTTTCATTTTCATTTTCATTTTCATTTTGATTTTGATTTTGATTTTGATTTTGAATTTGATTTTGATTTTGATTTTGATTTTGATTTTGATTTTGATTTTGATTTTGATTTTGATTTTCAATTTGATTTTGATTTTGATTTTCATTTTGAATTTGATTTTGATTTTGATTTTGATTTTGATTTTGATTTTGATTTTGATTTTGATTTTGATTTTGATTTTGATTTTCATTTTGATTTTGATTTTGATTTTGATTTTGATTTTTTGGAATTATTTCGAATTGAAAAATAGAATCTTGATTAATTTTATCAAAATTATCAAAATACCAAATTGATGGATTTAATTCTTTATGTTGATTCATTTCAAAATTTTCATAAATCTCAATATAATTTTCATTTTCATTTTGATTTTGATTTTCATTTTCATTTTCATTTTGATTTTGATTTTGATTTTGATTTTCATTTTCATTTTCATTTTGATTTAAATTTTGATTTTGATTTTCAATTTCATTTTCATTTTCATTTTCATTTTCATTTTCATTTTGATTTTGATTTTGATTTTGATTTTGATTTTCAATTTGATTTTTTGGAATTCTTTTTTTGAAAATAATTTGAACTGTTTTTTCTTGTTGATTGATAAGAGAAGGATCAACAAAAAGGTAAATAGTTTTTTGCTTTTTCTTCTTTTTTTGCTTTTTTTCTTCTTTTTCTTCTTTTTCTTTTTCTTCTTTTTCTTCTTTTTTTTCTTTTTCTGAGTTTTGAATATTTTTTTGAAACATTTCTTTTGCCAAATTGTGTGTTTGTGTTTTTGTTGTTTGTTGTTTTAAAAAATTAAAAAAAAAAGACTTTGTTTTAAAAAATAAAAAAATGAAAAAAAAAAAGAAAAAAAAAAAATTTTTTTTTTTTCTTCTTTATTTTTTTAATTAAAGAAAAAAAGGAAAATAATTAATAATTTTGAGAAAATAATTAATAATTTGGAATAATTAAAAAAAGTGGAATTTGAAAATAAATAATTTTTGAAATAGTTTTTAAATTATATTTTTAAATTAATTTATAAATTAAATATTAAATTAAACCTATTCCCATTTTTTATATTTTTATGTTAAATATTTAAATAATAAAATATTTAAATCTAAAACATTAAATTATTATTTTAATAATGAAATTAAATATTAAATTATATTTTTAAATTAATTTATAAATTAAATATTAAATTAAATCTATTTTCATTTTTATATTTTTATGTTAAATATTTAAATAATAAAATATTTAAATCTAAAACATTAAATTATTATTTTAAACATGGAATCAAAGATTAAATTATATTTTTAAATTAATTTATAAATTAAATATTAAATTAAACTTATTTTTATTTTTTATATTTATATGTTAAATATTTAAATAATAAAATATTTAAATCTAAATCATTAAATTATTATTTTAATAATGAAATTAAATATTAAATTATATTTTCAAATTAATTTATAAATTAAATATTAAATTTGAACTTGTTTCTTATTTTTCTTTATTTTGAAAAATAAAAAAGTGAGAATAAATTTAAATGAAATAAGTTTCAACTTCATCAACTTTCCATTTATCATAAGAACCAGCTAAATAACTTTTAGCTTCATTTGTTCCATATTTAATTCCTTTAGGCAAATTGTACTTATCACCAAAATCTGACACACCCTTTCGTAAAGTAAATTTGAAACAAATATCTCCAAATCCAAAAGTTGGACCTTGAGTTGGCAAATAATAAATTGCATAATCTTCTTCACTTTTATTAATAGGGAATTTTTTTGGTTTTCGATTGTTTTTATCATTTCTTAATGAAAAAATAAATGCATTTGGATCATTAAAGAATATCATTTCATAATAAGCATCTTCTTCAGTCCATTTTGAAGGATCAGTTGTCCAACCAACTTGAGTAAATCCTCCAAAAATAAAATTATCTTTTGTTTTGATAAGAACTAATGTTTTTCCTTTATTATCACAAATATCATGCCAATCTTTACAATCAAATCCATCTCTTTTTGCTGAATATCTTAATTTCATTTTGGAAAAGAATTTATCATCATTTATCCATTTTTTTAATTTATTGTAATGTTCAACTTTTTTAATTATTGTTGATTCAAAATGAAATCTTGTTTTGAAAATGTTTGATTTTGATTTTTCTTTTTTAATTAATTTTTTTATTTCTTTCTTGTTTCTATTAGTTTTTAATTTAAGTAAATTATTTAATTTTTGTGAAATTTGATTTGGAATTAAATTTTGTTTCAAAGTATCTGTAAGTTCTTTTTTAGAAAATCAATAAATCTGATTTTTTGAATAATATTTGAAATTTGATCTTGAATTTTTTCTTTTTCTTCTTTTTCAAGTTTTTCATTTTCTTTTATTTGATTAATATTTGATTTATGTTTTCCCCATTTTATTATTGATTGAAATATTTTAAATTCATTTATTAAATTATCATCATTTGATAAAATTGAATTTAAATGATTTTCTTCAAGTTCAAGAAAAAATGAAGTTTTAATAAATTTTTCAAGATTTTTCGAAATAAATTGATAACAAGATTCTAATAATTTATTTATTTTCATTGATTCGGATAATTTAAGAACATCAATAACAGTTTCAAATTGTAAATTCTTTTTGATAAATTTTGAACAAATTTGAATTAAATCATCAATTAAATATTTTGATGAAAAAATTAAAATTTGAATTGCATTTTCTGAATTAATTTTAATTTTTCCTGAATAAAAATAATTCAAAATTGGAAATAGAATTGAACTTGAAACATCTTTTAGAATTAATTTATTTTCTTGATATTCTTTCATTTTAGATTTAAAAAGTGTTTTAAAATATTCACTTCTTGAAGAAAGAATTGATTTATGGGTTTTAAATGAAATTTTATTTTGTTCACAAATTATTTCAAAATCAAAATAATTTTCTTCTTCTTTTTCATTTTGATTTTGAAATAAATTTTTTAAATCATTTGAAAGTTTTTTTAAATTTGAATAAGTTTCCATTTTATTTAAAAATTTAAAAAAATGAAAAATGATTTTTAATTTTTTTTTTTGGAATTTAAAAATTATTAATAAATTTAAATTTAAAACAAATTTCCAAATTAATATTAATTCAATTTAATTCAAAAAAAAAGATAAAATTTTAGTTTCAAAAAAATGAATTTTCAAAATATTTTTAAATAATAAAATATTTAAATCTAAAACATTAAATTATTATTTTAATAATGGAACCAAAGATTAAATTATATTTTTAAATTAATTTATAAATTAAATATTAAATTAAATCTATTTTCATTTTTATATTTTTATGTTAAACATTTAAATAATAAAATATTTAAATCTAAAACATTAAATTATTATTTTAAACATGGAATCAAAGATTAAATTATATTTTAAATTTAATTTATAAATTAAATATTAAATTAAATCTATTCTTATTTTTATATTTATATGTTAAATATTTAAATAATAAAATATTTAAATCTAAAACATTAAATTATTATTTTAATAATGGAATCAAAGATTAAATTATATTTTTAAATTAATTTATAAATCAAATATTAAATTAAATCTATTCTTATTTTTATATTTATATGTTAAATATTTAAATAATAAAATATTTAAATCTAAAACATTAAATTATTATTTTAAACATGGAATCAAAGATTAAATTATATTTTCAATTTAATTTATAAATTAAATATTAAATTAAATATATTCTTATTTTTATATTTATATGTTAAATATTTAGATAATAAAATATTTAAATCTAAAATCATTAAATTATTATTCCAAACATAAAATTAAATAATAAATTATATTTTTAAATTAATTTATAAATTAAATATTAAATTAAATCTATTTTCATTTTTATATTTATATGTTAAATATTTAAATAATAAAATATTTAAATCTAAATCATTAAATTATTATTCCAAACATAAAATTAAGTATTAAATTATATTTTCAAATTAATTTATAAATTAAATATTAAATTAAATCTATTTTCATTTTTTATATTTATATGTTAAATATTTAAATAATAAAATAATTAAATCTAAAACATTAAATTATTATTTTAATAATAAAATAAAGTATTAAATTATATTTTCAAATTAATTTATAAATTAAATATTAAATTAAATTTATTTTTATTTTTCATTTTTCATTTTTCATTTTTTCATTTTTTCATTTTTTAATGTCTCCAGCTTTTGATAGAAATTTAGGTATTTTTTTAACAACGATTGGGATTATTGCTTTTATGTATTATACTTTTTGGTTGATATTTTTAGTAAATTAAAACAAAAACAACAAAAACAAAAACAAAATTAATTTTTATTTTTAAAATAAAAAAAGCCTTTTATTGATAAAGATATGTTTATTCAGAATTTTTTTCCACATTATGAATATGCTTTTATAGCTCCAATGTATATAACTTTACTTCTTTTAATAATTGGAAGCACTTTTATTGCTTTAGTTTTTATTAAAAGTAAAGGACAAACAAATCCAGTAGTTCCTCCAACAACTGGTGAATTTCTTTGGTATCTTGATAATATTGTTAAAGAAAGCAAAGATGAATTTAAAAAAGAACTCAAAAAAATTCGCAAAAATAAAATGCTTCAAAATCAAGATTCTTCTAAAATTCCAATTAAAAATAATGATTTTTAATTCATTTATTTCATTCATAAATTTGAAAAAAAAAATCAAAATAAAGTTTTTACAATTTGAATTTGATTTTAAATTTGAATTTGAATTTGAATTTGAATTTTAAATTTGATTTTAGATTTGATTTTGAATTTGAATTTGATTTTAAATTTGAATTTTATTTTTGATTTGATTTTAGATTTAATTTTGATTTTGAATTTAAATTTGTTTATGTTTTTGTTTTTGTTTCTGAATTTGAAAAAAAATCATTTTGTTTGTTTTAAAAAATCAACAGATTTTCGTGAACGTAATAAATTGGAATAAGAAACCTTTGATTTTAAAACTCCAGATAATTTCAAAAAAGTATAATTTGATGATTTTTTCAAATGATTTAATTTGTTTTCCAAATCATTTTCAGAATTTTCAGAATTTTCAGAATTTTCAAGGGAAATATCATCAATTTTATCAAGATCAACACCTTCAATTTGAAGAGAATGAAAAGCATTTGAATAATTTGATCGAGTTTTTGGATTTCTGTTGGAATGATGAAGGGATTTTTGAGAATGAAACATTTGATTATTCTCTTTTTGAAAATTTGAATGATTTTGAATTGAATTTTGAGAATTTGATTCCAAATCAAGATCACTTAACTCAATTCCATCGATTTGAATTTGAGAAGAATTTTTTGGAAAATGAACTAAAGAATCCATGAATTGATTCATTTCTTTTTTTTCTTGATTTTTCAACTTTTTTTGCTTTGATTTAAAAATGCATACACGCAAAGGAGAATAAAAGAGAGAAAGAAGAAGAAAACTGAAGCAAATGAAGCAAGAAAGAAGAAGAAAAAGAGCTGAAAGAAGAGAATCCGGTTTGAGTTTGTCAGTTACAATAAGAAGCGCAATAAAAAGAATAATCGAGTTATTGAGTCGAAACACGATGTCCATGAAATGCTCCAAATTATCTGACCAAGGATGAGCAAAAATGGCGACAAGCGCAAAAAAAACGATGATTGAAAATGTGATTGAAATTAAAATAGTAACTTCAAAAGGAAGCACAGTTAGCAATAAAATCAGAAACTTTTCCATCATTTGAATCACTTTGAAATATCGATATTTGCGTTTATATGGCGAATAAAGATAGGATTGCGCGCATTTATATTTTCGCGCTGCGATTATATATTTCTTCTCTGTTTGTTTTTTCTTCTTTTTAATTTCTTCCTTTTCCTTTTGATTCAATTTTTTCGATTTCTTTTGCATTTGTGAAATTTCTTTCAAATCATTTGAAATTCCAAAAGAATTATCAATTTCCTTAACAACTTTTCTAATCGTAAAAATGAAAAAGAGAGGGATTCCAAAAACGTAAATGAATCCAAAAATCAATGAAAGCCATTGAATTGCGGAAAAAGATTTAATTGAATTGGGACAGTTTTCATCTGGACGAAGAATCAATTTTTTGTGGTCGTCATCGCACTTGAAGTTGTACAAAATGATGCGAATTAATGGGAGATAAAAAATTGTTAATAGAAATAAAGTCACTCTTTGTTTGTATTTTACAAGAGAATACCAATACTTTTCTTTTGTGTATTTTTTGCGGAAAATTATTGCGTTGATGAAAAAGATCACCGCGATTAGAGTTATAAAAGTGATGCAAAAAATCATCATTGAACGCTGGAATGTTGTCAATGATTTGCTTTGTGAAATAAAAGCTGGAGGAATTGCAAATATGCAAATTGCAATCGAAATGATTGAGAGACAGAACCAAATCAAGAAAATGAAAAATTTTGTTTTTTTCCAATTTTCCACATAGATTCGGATCCATTTCGATTTGTTAAATCTCCAAAAATATAAAAGTAAAATCAGTATTGGAATCACCATAAAAATGATGAAGTTTGCTGTTTGTAATGAGAAAGACATATCCACTCCAAAAACAATCATCAAATAGTTAAAATCAATATCAAAAGGAAAAACAATTAAGGAAACATTTTTGAAAGATTCGGGCCAATATTTCTCACTGATTGAAGAAACAAATAACCCCACAAACTGCAAGAAATTTATAACAATTTCCAGTTTGTTGATGAATTTTCCCTTTGGTTGAAGAAAAGAGGATTTGAGCACTTTTCCTGTCGCGTTCAAAGAAAATCCATCTCGATTTGTTCCTGGAAATTTCTCAAGTGTTGTTTTTGTTTGTGCATTTGAAGTTCGGATTGGAATTCCCAGTGTTTTGCACAATATCTTTTTTTTGTTGGGGAATTGCATATTGCAAATTGGCTGTTTGATTTGTTTCAGTTTGATCTTGGAGATTTTCTTCTTGAGCTTTTCGGATATATTGGGGAAAGTTCATAACGATATTATCAATTGCAATTCCAACTCCAACAAATTTATCAATTGTGCCTTTTTCCTCAAGTTCTAATGCATAAGCTCTTTGAGATAAACTGATCACAACTCCATCGAGTGATTGCAATGTTGGGATTGCATTTATTACAATAAATCGGTAATTGGGAATACTTTCCCAATAATTTCCATACATTTTCAGATCTACGATTGGGAGTTGTGATAAAAGATTGAGGATTGGTTGAAACAAATCCGAATCAAGTTGTTTATTCGAAACATCAATATCCGAAATTTGATTTGGATTTCCAATCATTCCGTTGGTCATTTCTTCCAGCTTCTTGCAAACAAACAAGTATCTTGGATCTAATGGAAATGGATTTTTCAGATCATCGACAGAATCGAGAACTGCAATTTGTGAACAAACAAATTCCAAATATTTATGCGGATCCGATGTTTTCGATTTTTCTTTTGTGGATTGCTTCAGAAAAAGCTTCCTTAGTTGAACCAGAGGAACGAGGAAATGTATAATGAATTCCAGGGAAGAGAATTCGTTGTTTCGTAAATTTAATTCTTGTAAATTATTCAAATTTTGGATTCCATCAAGATTTATGAGTTTGTTGTTACTTAAATCGAGCTTGATTAAATTACTTGTAAATTGCTGGATTCCGAAAAGATTTGAAAAACCAAAATCAGCAAAATCCAAAATTTGTGAATTTTCCAAAATTTGTTTCCGATATACGATTAAAGATAACCTATTATTTTCGAGATTGCCATATGCTCTGTTTTTTTTACGTGAATACTCTGTCAATCCAGAACAAATTTCTTTGATTTCAATCTCATTTCCATTCAATTTTTGAAGTGCAGATTTTGTTGTAAAAACAGAAGGAAAAAATCTGAAAAATTGTATTCGAGATTCTTTTGTTTCATTGAGATAGCAAGGATTTCCCAGTATGAAAATTGAAATTAGAGAAGAAATCCCATTCAAATAACCGCAAACAAATTTTAAGTGTTTAAATAAATTCCACGACAAATCAAGTTCTTCTAAATTTTGCAAAGTATCTAATTTTGAATTTGTAAGTGAATTTTCTGTTAATTTGTTTCCTTGTAAAGAAATCTTCTTTAACATTGAAAGAGAAGAAAAATCAATTTTGATCAGTTTTGATGAAGAAAGATCAATTTCTTCAATTTTCATTTTATCATCTTTTGTAATCTGTGGAATTCTGCGAAACACAGTTGCAACAAAACGAAATTCTTCAAAATCAGCAAAATTCGCATTTTTGTTGATTTTTTGTTGTGTATAAAGATCCCAAGATTGGGCAATTTCATCAATGGTAATTTCAATTCCATCAAGTTCTCTTAGAGGACTGTGAACATTTCTGAGCTGTTTGAGATGATCAATCATTTTGGGTCTATATTTCGTATTTGTTTTGGAGGAAAATTTATTTCCCAAAAGACCTAATGAAATCAATTTTGGAAGAGATTGAGTTAACTCCACAATTTCGGTCATATCGGAGAGTTTATTATTACGCAAATCTAATACACGAAGAGTATCTCTTGCGGCTTCAATCCCAAAAATTGATTTTGCAGTTTGTAGTATGTTGTTGTGAAAAAGAAAGATTTCGAGTTGAACAAACTCAGAAATATCAACTGAAGAAAGTTGAGAAAAGGAAAGATCAAGTTCCGTTATTTGATTCAATTCCATATTTTGTGGAGTGCGAAGAAACATGGCTGATTCAATCCTTAATGTTTCAAGATCTTTTTCTGGAGCTCCTGAGTATTTCCATGCTTCAATCCTCTCCTTCAATTCTATTGGATAATCAAGAACTTGCAATCTACATTTCACTTCACGAAGGCATTGAATTGAAGAAAGCAATTTTATTCGCGATTTTCTTTGTTTCATACACGGATTTCCTGAAAGAAAGATCATTTCTAAGTTTTTTAATGAGTCAATTAATTCTCCAATTTTCAAAAGAGAATCTGCAATTAAATTGTTTTTTGCATCCAAAATTCGCAAATTTGGTAATCCATTCAATCCAATTTTCACTAATTGTTTGATACGATTGTTTGAAATGTTGAGTTTTTCAAGATTCACAAAGGAATTAAAGTTTGTTCCAGTATTTGAAAGACCTAAATCTTTGAAGCATTCAATTTCTGTAATTTCAGAAACTTGAATTTCATTGCTTATCTTTTTGACTTTTTCAGGTGAAAATTGTTGTTGATCGAAAGGAATGGCTTTCATCATGATGGCTAAGGAAAACCTGTATTGTTCAACTCCTTTTTTATCATAATTTTTGTGGTGATATTTTGATAAAGCATCAATTCTCTCGTCAAAACGAATGATTGAATAATCGAGAGTTGATAATTGGGGATGATGAATAAGAAGAGAGCCTACAACTTGAATTCGGTAATTTTGATTATGAACTGATAAATATTGTGTGTTTTTTTTCTTTTTCTTCTTGCTTGGTTGTGGAATCTCTCGATCAAATGCAAACGAAACGGATATTAATTCATGTGATTTTTGAAGCTGGCGAAGAACAGAAGAGAGTTGAAGTTGGGGATTTCCTGATAAATCAAGTAATTGTAAATGCTTCAATTCATCAAGACCTTGAACATTTATAATTTGATTATTGGAAAGAACCAAAACTTTCAAAGATGGAAATTTCCCAACCGAGATAAAAGATAAATCATTTTGGATCTTCATTTCTTGGATTTGAGAAGTAAAATTTGGGATATTTCTTAATTGATAATGTCCAAATTCTTTAATTTGAGTCAAGTTCCATCGAATCATTGAGACTTCAAATTGATGGAAATTTCCCTAAATGAAGAATAAGAAAAAAAATTTTCAAGATGAATTTTTTAGTTTGCTTTTCTTGATCAAATTAGAAGAAAAAATGTTTGATTTTCATACAATCTTATACAAAGATTCGAGATACTCTTCCATTGTTACATTTTTCTTATCAAGAGTAAGTAATCCTGGTTGATGATTCGAACCTTTTAAATTACGACAATGATAAATGATATGTAATCTATAATTATCTTTCAATTTATTTCCCATCAAACGCAGATTTTGGAGAGAAGGACAAAAGGGAAGCACTCGGAATATATTCTTCTTTAATTTATTATGGTTGAGATTTATGGTCGTGAGTTTTGCACAATTTTCAATTCCACTTCCATTTAAGGAAGTTAATAAATTCTTTCGAAGATTAAGATATTGAAGAGATGTTAAAGATCCAATATGAATTTCAGTCAATTGTTGATTTGGAAGATTGAGTTTAACAATGTTTTGTGGATACCATCCAGGAGAGACTCGAATTTCTGGAATGGAAAGTAAAGCGTATTCCCATCGAATGATTTCAAAATAGCGTTTGATTTCTTTTGTTCCATATTTTTTGATCGATTCCATTTTTTGGTCAATCGAAACTTCATCACCATTTAATGAAAAAATTCTTGGAGTGTTTGCAATAATCTAAATCAACAAAAGATTTTTTGTTGAAAAAAAAATGAATTTGTTTGATTTGTTTTTTTTTTGGGATTCAAAAAAAGAAATGGTGAATAATTACAATATATTTCCATTCTTCTCTTTTACAAATGGGATTTCCAGAAAGATCTAAAATTTCAATTTTGGGACTTTTTTTAAGGAATATAATTGTATTTTTGATTCTTGAAATTTGATTATTTTGCAAATCGCAAATGCGAAGTAACTCCAAATGAGTAAGAAAAGATAAAGATTCTATTCCACAATTTTGGAGAATAAGAATTTCAAGAGCATTAAATTGATTAATTTGATTTAACAAAGAAGCAGATTGCATTTGGCCTAATGGAAGATTTACAAAAGAAATGCAAGAAATAATTTTTGAGTTAGCTTGATTAATTTTGTTTGGATTTGTTAATTTCTCTTCTTTTGGGATATCTTCTTCAAATCGAAGTGGAGAAGAATCATCACTAAAAAAATCTGGAACAAAATGAAGAAAGGATCTATTTTTTCTTTCTTGATTATATTTTTGAATATCAAATCCAAGAGGTTCTAAACCAAATGCAGGTTCTTCAAAAGAAATCATATTTTTATCAATATTGATTTGAATAGTTGGCTTCATTCCTTTATGTATATCTTGATTTTGTTTTTCAAAAGGATTTTGAACTTGAATTTTTTGTGAATTTTGTTTTAATTCTGGAAGTTTGTAAAGTTTTGATTGCTCGAAATTGATATTATCAATTTTCTGAGTTTGATTTGGAATTTCAATTTCTTTTTCAATTTCTTTTTCTTCAATAATACTTAAATCTGAACTTAATTGATTTCTTTCAAATGAATTTGAATTACTTTTCATTTTCAATTTCTAAAATTAAGTGCAAAAAAGCAATAATAAAATGAAAAGAAAATTTTTTTCTTCATTTAAACTCCAAATCATTTTTTTTAACAAAATTGACATTGAATTTTGACATTGAATTTTGACATTGATTTTAAATTTGTTTATGTTTATGTTTTTGTTTTTAAATTTGATTTTAATTCATTTTAAATTTGAATTTAATTTTGTTTTTGTTTCTGTTTATGTTTTTGTTTCTGTTTTTGTTTATGTTTTTATTTATGTTTCTGTTTATGTTTTTATTTATGTTTCTGTTTATGTTTTTATTTATGTTTCTGTTTTTAAATTTGATTTTAATTCATTTTAAATTTGAATTTAAATTTGTTTATGTTTTTATTTATGTTTCTGTTTTTGTTTATGTTTATGTTTTTATTTATGTTTATATTTATGTTTATATTTATGTTTTTGTTTATGTTTATATTTATGTTTTTGTTTATGTTTTTGTTTATGTTTATGTTTTTATTTATGTTTATATTTATGTTTCTGTTTATGTTTTTGTTTTTATTTATGTTTCTGTTTTTAAATTTGATTTTAATTCATTTTAAATTTGAATTTAAATTTGTTTATGTTTTTATTTATGTTTCTGTTTTTGAATTTAATTTTGTTTATGTTTTTATTTATGTTTCTGTTTTTAAATTTGATTTTAATTCATTTTAATTCATTTAATTTTGTTTTTGTTTATATTTATGTTTAAAAAATTTGAAAAATTTTTAAATTTTAATTTTTTTGTTTTTTCTTCTTTTTGTTTATGTTTCAAATGAATCAACCAATAGTTCAAGATGTTTATGTTTTTTAATTTTGTTTATAAAAATGAGATGTTTATGTTTTTTGTTTTTTTTTGTTTATGTTTTTATTTATGTTTATGTTTTTAAAAATATTTTAAACATGTTTTTGTTTTTGTTTACTTTTTGTTTTGTTTTTGTTTCTGTTTCTAAATGTATTTGGGAAAGAAAAAAAATGAAAAATTTTTAAATTTTAATTTTTTCATTTTTTTTTTTCTTCTTTTTTTCTCAAATGAATCAACCAATTTAAAAATAAAAAAAGAGATGAAAAATTTTCTGATTTATTTAAAAAAAAAGAATTAATTCGTTTAATTGATGTAAATTTTAAAAAATAAAAAATAAAAAATAATTTTCATTTTAAAAACTGATCTTTTAAATTAAAGTCTGTAAATTTTCTTACTTTATTTTTTGGAACAATTTTTTTCATTCAATTCCATATTTATTTTTATTTAGGAAGTAAAAAATCAAATTTAAATCAAAATTTTTCTTTTTCTTCTTATTTTGTTTCTCATTTGAATTTTCTGTTTTAGAAAAATAATTTACTTCATTTAGCTTGTGAACAAGTTGTTGGACTTCCAATAACACAAAATCTAATACAACTTGGAATTCCAATTAATGCTCAAAATGTAAAAAAATTAAACCGAAAAAAAAAGCACTCATTAATTTTGAAATTTTTTCATTTATTCAAATTTTAATTTAGATTGTTTGCTATTTCAATTCTTTTTTTTTTCTTAATAAATTAATTTGGAAAACAAATTTGGATTTTTTTTATAATCATTTCATTTAAAATAGTGGGTTAATTTTTTTGAAATTTTTTTGACATAAAAAAAAGAAAATTTTAATTTGAAAAAAAATCATTTGAATTTTTTTGTTATTAAAAAGGGATATACCCCTTTACATTTTGCATGTTGGAAAGAATCAGATGATGATGTGATTCAACTTCTTTTAGTTTCAGGAGCGGAAACAAATATTGCGAATGTAAATATAAAATTCAAATATAATTTATAATTTATAATTTATAATTTATAATTTATAATTAGAAAGTAATTCGATATTTTTTTTGAATTTGAATTTTATAGAGATTTTTAAAAAATTCCCAAATTTTTTAGCATGTATTTTTAGAAAAATTGAATTTAAAATTGAATTTAAAATTGAACTTAAAATTGAACTTAATATTGAATGATTTAGAATAAAAGACCAGAAGATCTTACAATAAACCAAAAAAAGAAAGAATTAATCGCAGGATTTAATGGAATAACAGGAGATATGCTTCATTTATTTGAAGAAGATGACAATCAAGATATCACAATTAATTGTATTGATGGGAAAATACAAGCACATAGTTTAATTTTGCAAGTAAGATTTGGAGAAAATTATCACAAAGCCTTGCAAATATTCAGATTGAAGAAAAAGGAATTAATTGAATCATTTCTGAGAGTGATTTATTCAGGATTTATTCACAACAAAGAGCAATTTGATGCTATTCAAGCTCTTGGAAATGAAATTGGAATTGATATTTCAAGTAAAATTGGAAGAAATGGAGTTGTGAAAGATTTGAAAATATTGTACAATCAAGAAGAAACAAAGGATTTCACAATCATTGTTCAAACTAAAAAATTCCGAATTCACAAATTAATATTAATTGCAAGAAGTGAATTATATCGAGGAATGTTTTTATTAAACAAAAATGATACTTCAAATGAAGTCAATGATTACTCTGAGAAATCAGCAATTGTTATTCAGGCTTTGATTCAATATTTGTACACTGATGAATTGCCAGATGATATCCCAAAAGAACTTGTTCCAGAACTCGAAGATATTGTTGATTACTATCAATTAAATCCAAATTCTTCTTTTAATTTTCAACTTGAGAAATATAAAATGAAATATAATTTAAATGATTTGAATACAAACCAAGAAAATACACAATTCACTCAGCAACAAAATCAAAACCATGATCAATTTATTAGTGAATCAAAAAAAGATGATCGTTCATTATGTATGATTTTATGAATTTTTTTATTTTCTCACTTTTTTTTTTTTGTTTTTTTTTTTGAATCATTTTGATCAATAAAAGAAAAAGAAAGAAAACAAATTTCATTTAATTAATTAATTAATTAATTCATTTTCTTGAATTGGATCATTTTCTAATAAAGTTTCTTCTCTTTTCCTTTCTTTTTTTCGAAACCGAATCAAAATCACAATTCCAACAATTAGAAAAATCACAAAAGGAATTCCTAATCCAAAAACAAGTTTCAAAGTTTTATTCTTGACATTTCCAGCATAAGCAACTTTAGCACGTTGAGTTGTGTTAATTTGGATGATTTCACTTGGAGCTGAATAAACTGTTACATAAATGAATTGTTTTAGGGTATCCAAAAGAGCTGTTGATAAATGATTAAAACAATATAAAGATAAATCAATTGATTCATTCAAAGTAAAAGTGGAAAGATCCATTTCATAAAGAATAGGAACACTAGAAGCAGCAAGAAAAGCTAATTGGCGATAATAATCAATCCTTATAAAAACGCCTAATGTTGATCCAGTACCAAAATTAAGCGAATCAACTCTGGTAAAACTTTGCAAATCAACTTTAATTATGAGCTGAGGTTTTGAATATGTTACAAAATATCCAAATTTATTTAAAGGATCAATTTCAGATACTGTTATATAGCCTTCATTTTCATTCAACTCAATTGTATCAACTCGAGCGAAAGTATCCAAATCAATTTTGAGTATTTTTCCTGGATTGGATTCACAAGTAAAATAAGCGTTTTGGTTTGATTCATCAATTAATGCGGTGAATAAATATCCTTCGTTTTCATTCAACTGAATTGAATCAACTCGAGTAAAAGTATCCAAATCAATTTTGACAATAACTCCAGGATTAGTATACAATCCAAAATATGCGAATCCATTATTTTGATCTATAATATTTGAAAAAGAGTAATTTTCATCCTTGTTGAATTGGAATGAATCAACATGAGTAAATGTATCCAAATCAATTTTGGCAATAATTCCAGGATTTGTAATCATTGAGAAGTATAAAAATCCTCTTTTTTCATCAATCAATGATCCAATAATTTTATCCTCTCGATTTTCAAAATGAATTGAATCAATATATGACATTGTAGAGATATTGACTCTTGATATTGTTGCATAAACATCATTGGAGCCAAAATATCCCAAACCTCTTTGCGAATCAAACACAGAAGTTATTACAAAATTATCTCCAATTGCCAACATAAGGGAGTCAACTTGAGAAAAATCTGTAAGATTAATCTTGGAAATTTCTGCAGGCGATGTTTCCAATCCCAAATAAAGAAAACCATTAAAATCATCCCAAATTGTTGATAAAATGATGGTTCTAGTCAAATTAGAATATTGACAAACTTCAAATTTCTCAAGATCCAATTTGGAGATGATTCTATTTCCAAATTCAGAAATAAAATACGCATAAGAAGCATTACGATTGATGTAACTAAATTCAATATAAGCATAAGTAGAAATCAATGATGTTGAATTAATCAATGAAAAGTCTGTGAGATTGATTTTGGCGACAGAAGCTGGAACATTAGGATAAACAAGATAGCCAATTTGGTTTTTTTCATCAATCATCAAATTGGAAAGAGAATTAGTTGTATTAAATGTAACTGAATCAACCAGTGTCAAATTTGGAAGTGAAAACCTGAGGATAAAACAAGGAATAGTTGCAGAACCCAAATAAAGAAAATTCTTTGAGTAATCAATCACTGAAGTTTTGATTGTCATTCCTTGTTGTTCAATATCAATGTAGTCATAATAACCCCAATTATCAAGATCAACTCTTAAAATTTTGGATTGAAGTGCGTTTTGAAAAGTATAGTAAATTTTGTGTGAATTAAGATCCATTACTCCTTGTATTGAAGTGTATTGTGTTCCAGGAAATGTGATGTTTCCAATACAAGAAAATGTTTCAAGATCAATTTTGAAAATTACAAAAGTTGTTAAAGTTGAAATGTAAAGAAAATTTTCTTTTGTATCAATTAACATTGTTTTTGGATTTGTTGTATTTTCATCTCCAATAATAATTGACCCAATTCTTTCAAAATTTTTCAAATCAATTTTTACTAATAAAATTGGTTGTGTTTCTGTTGCGAAATATCCTAAATTTTTTGTTTCATCAAAACATGATTTTGTAATTTGATTTTCTTGAATTGGAAGTGAAAGAAGTTTTAAAAATTCAAGTTGACTTTTTGTTGAAGGAAAAATTAATAATAATAATAATAATAAAGTTAAAAGAAAAGAAAAAAATTGAATAAATTTCATTTTAAAAATGAAAAAAAAAATGAAAAAAATAAATTTAAAAGCAAAAAAATTTTTTTTTTTTAACTTTGTTTAATCAAAAAATCAATTTAAAAAAAAAATCCAAATTAAAAATTAAAAATTAAAAATTAAAAATAAATATACATTTCAAATTGAACTGTATTCTGATTCAAAAACAAGCATAGGACTTAAATTAGATCCAATAAATTTAATTGTAAAAGCATTTGGAGATAATTCTTGAAAGAGATCAGGAATATATCTTGATAAAAATCTAAAAATATCTTTTTGATTTTGACCAAAATCTTTTGGAGAAGATCTAAAAACTTTTGGAAGTAAAATCTAGAAGAAAATTTATTTATAATTAAAATTCATTTTATAAAATTAATTTATAAAATTAAAATTGAATTTAAATTGAATTTAAAATTAAAATTCATTTATAATTAAAATTCATTTATAAAATTAAAATTAATTTTAAAATTAAAATTAAATTATAATTAAAATTAAAATTAAATTAAATCAAAATTAATATTCATTTTTAAAATTAAAATTAAATTAAAATTCATTTATAATTAAAATTAAAATTAAAAATTCATTTATAAAATTAAAATTAAAATTAAAATTAATTTATAAAATTAAAATTCATTTATAAAATTAAAATTAAAATTAAAATTAAAATTAAAATTAAAATTAAAATTAAATTAAAATTGAAATTATAATTAAAATTATAATTAAAATTAAAATTAAAATTAAAATTAAAATTGAAATTAAAATTCATTTATAAATTAAAATTAAAATTAAAATTAATTTATAATTAAATTAAAATTAAAATCGGATAAAAAATTAAAATTCATTTATAAAATTAAAATTAAAATTAAAATTAAAATTAATTTATAAAATTAAAATTAAAATCGGATAAAAAATTTAAAAAGAAAACATACTTTTTTGCTTTTTATAGAGACTCTAACATTTTTCAGAAGAAAAGATTTTGTAGTATTTTCCAATTCATCATTAAGCCTATCCAAATAATAAACACGCAAAGGAGCACTTTGTATAGTAAGATTAGTTAAAGCGAAATGAATTCTTGGATCCAAAGGAACGACCTGAAGATTAGCGCGCTTGTCCTTTGGTTTAAAATAAGAACCTGATCTCCAGTTACGCTTTGGCCTATTGCCTCTAAGAATGCCATGTTTGATGTCTGACAAGGAAAACAAGTAACCGCCAATATTATATTTGCTTTCATTCATAAAACGAGTTTTTGTAGCTTTGTCAGTTGGAACACCAGAAACAATTGCAGAATGAACAAAAAGAACGTTATAAATATTGATGAATAACGCCAAACGTTCGGGATAATCGATGTTGTCAAGACTAATCACTTGCAATTCTGAAGTCGCAATTACAAATCTTCTAAAAATTATTGTTTGTGATATTTGATCAAAATCAATTTGCTCAGTGCTAATTGAAAAATGTGCTGCACACATGTCAATCATAAGCTCTGCTAGTTCTTCTCCAATTACATGCGGTTCTCGTGATATCCCTTTGAATACATACCCCTCGTTCAGTGTGCTGTGCTCCCGTCGCTTGGATACCATGATTGCTTTGATTTCTTTTTGTTGTGTTTTTTGATTTGTTGTGTTCTCTTTTTCTTCTTCATTGTTTTTGTGTTTTTGATATAATGCCATGTGTGTTGATCGGATAAATGGTGTGTAATAATTGTTTTTGAGATCTTCTAAGATTGTATTTTCGATCTATTTCAATTTAATATTTCAATTTAATATTTATTTTAATATTTATTTTAATATTTTAATATTTTAATTTAATATTTATTTTAATATTTATTTTAATATTTATTTTAATATTTTAATATTTATTTTAATATTTTATTTTAATATTTTATTTTAATATTTATTTTTTTATTTTAATATTTTAATATTTAATTTAATATTTATTTTAATATTTAATTAAATATTTAATTTAATATTTATTTTAATATTTAATATTTCATTTTAATATTTTAATATTTATATTTAATTTAATATTTATTTTAATATTTCAATTTAATATTTAATTTAATATTTTATTTTTATATTTAATTTAATATTTAATTTAATATTTATTTTAATATTTAATTTAATATTTAATTTATTATTTATTTTAATATTTAATTTAATATTTAATTTAATATTTATTTTAATATTTATTTTAATATTTATTTTAATATTTTAATATTTATTATTTTATTTTAATATTTTAATATTTATTATTTTATTTTAATATTTATTTTAATTTTTTTAATATTTTAATATTTAATATTTATTTTAATATTTTAATATTTTAATATTTTAATATAATTCTTCAATTTTGTCTTTACTTGATCAAACATCGTGATTTCAATATCATTTTTTAAAATTCTTTCTTGGATTTGATTTCGGACTTCTATATTTAAATTAATTTCAAAAAGTGATTCTGGTCGAATAAATTTTTTAAAAATTATTGTTGAATGAATTAACATTTTCTAAATCATTTAAAAAATAAATAAAAAAACCAAAATTTATATTAAAAAAAAAAGATTTAAAAAAGAAAATAATTATTTTGAGTTACTGAAGAATCAGAAATTGATTTAAATTTTTGGATTGCAATTAAACATAACACAAGTTCTTGAGAAAATTGTTCACAAAGAAAATCTTTAAAATAAGCAAGTTTAATTGGATCAGAAAGAATATTTTCAAAAGAAATTGTTTCTTGAATTTTATTGATATTTGGATCTTCTGAATCTGGTATTGTATTTTTAGATTTTTCATTACGATTTGAAATAAAACTTGTTGTTCTTTATAATTTTTTTAAATTTTTAATTTTTAATTTTTTAATTTTTTAATTTTTAATTTTTTAATTATTTTTTACCTTGGTTTTTGATTCAATAAATGATTTGTTTTATTAGTAATATGTTTTTTAATTGCACCAGATTCTGGAGATGAAACTCTTTTTTGATTTCGAATAATTTTCAAAGGATTTTTTTTAGATTTTCTTTCATCACTTTCAGATTCAATCTATTTATTAAAATATTTTGTTAAATTATTTTGTTGAATTATTTTGTTAAAATATTTTTTGAATTATTTTGAATTATTTTAAATTATTTTGTTAAATTATTTTGTTAAATTATTTTGTTAAATTATTTGTTAAAATATTTTGTTAAATTATTTTGTTAAAATATGTTGTTAAATTATTTTGTTAAAATATGTTGTTAAATTATTTTGTTAAATTATTTTATTAAATTATTTGAAATTAATTTGTTAAATTATTTTATTAAATTATTTGAAATTAATTTGTTAAATTATTTTAAATTTTTTTGAAATATTTTGTTAAATTATTTTGTTAAATTAATTTGTTAAATTATTTTAAAATTTGTTAAATTATTATTGAAATTAATACATCAACTTCATCAGATAAATCTGAATCAGTTAAATAAGTATTCTCTGTAATTTCAGTTGGATCTTCAGTTATTCCATCAGTCAACATTTCAGAACGAGATATAGAATTCTTAAGAGTTTGATATTTCATCTTGAGCTTATGATTCTCTTGCAACTTAATCTTATATTGCATTTGCAAAAGATCAAGTTTCTCTTGAAGTTTCAGATGATTTTTATTTTCTGCACGTTTTTGATGTTGAATTATTTTGTTAAATTGATTTTTGACTCGATTTCTTAAATTATTTTGTTACGTAGTGAATTTTAAAAAATAGGTTTTTTTGAGAATTAAATTATTTTTTTGAATTTGTTAAATTATTTTATTATTTTGATTTGGATCATTGATGTCAATTTGAGGAAGTTGATTGTCAAAATCAATTGAATTTTGATCTTGATTTTGAAGACTATTTGATTTGCGTTGGAGATCTCTCAAAATGATTTGATAGTTTGTAAACTCTTGTTGAAGCTCATTATTTTCCACAATTCTATCGCGTAATTTGTCCGAAATTGCATTGAATTTTGATTGAAGTGCGCCACTAAGATCCCGCATTTGAAGTTGTTTAATTTCGAATTTAATGCGTTTGATTTCCAATTTCAAATCTTCAAGAGTCTTTAAATCGTCTTGATTTAATTGCGGAATTTTGCTGTATTTGATTTTGTTTCTTCGGAAAAAATCATACAAAACTTCCAACTTCTGTGATAATCGTTCGGCTTCTTTTTCTTGTGAAATAAATCGATCATTAACGATCTTTAACTTGAGAATCAAATTGAGATTATTCTGGAGAGTACCGCTTGGATCTCTTGTCTCAAGTTTTTTCAATTCAAATTTCAATTGTTTAATTTGTTTCCGTTTAATTTCAATTTCTTCCATTCTGGGTTCTGTACTGTTCGGCAGTTTTGTTGGTTTTGTCTCGATTTTTACTACCTCGTTATGTCCTGATTTCGTTAATTCTAATTTCGTGTGTAGGTTTTTTCCAATGTTGAATGGTGTTACTAAGGTTCGTACCCATGTTTTTGTGTTTTGAATATTTTGACATTGTAATTCCAATTCGAAAGATCCATTTTGATTACTTTTATTTTAAATTATTATTAATTTATTATTAATTTTATTATTAATTTTATTATTAATTTTATTATTAAATTTTATTATTAATTTATTATTAATTTATTATTAAATTTATTATTAATTTTATTATTAATTTTATTATTAATTTTATTATTAATTTTATTATTAATTTATTATTAATTTTATTATTAATTTATTATTAAATTTTATTTTAAAATTTATTATAAATTTATTATTAAATTTATTATTAAATTTTATTATTATTTATTTTAAATTTACTATTAATTTATTATTAATTTTATTATTAAATAAGTTTTTAAATTTATTTTAATTTTATTATTAATTTTATTATTAATTTATTATTAAATTTATTATTAAATTTTATTATTAAATTTTATTATTAAATTTTATTATTAAATTTTATTATTAAATTTTATTATTAATTTATTATTAATTTTACTATTAATTTTATTATTAAATTTTATTTTTAATTTATTTTTAAAATTTATTATTAAATTTATTATTAATTTTATTTTTAAAATTTTTATTTTTAAATTTTTTATTATTAATTTTATTATTAATTTTATTATTAAATTTATTAATAATTTTATTTTAAATTTATTATAAATTTATTATTAGAATTTATTATTAATTTTTATTATTAATTTTATTTTAAATTTATTATTAATTTATTATTAATTTTATTATTAAATTTATTATTAATTTTATTATTAATTTTTATTTATTAATT
The DNA here is from genome assembly GCA_028826165.1 of Anaeramoeba ignava. Lineage (NCBI taxonomy): Eukaryota > Anaeramoebidae > Anaeramoeba > Anaeramoeba ignava. The sequence goes on from JAPDFW010000070.1 coordinate 1,482,007, forward strand.
TTATTATTAAATTTATTATTAAATTTATTATTATTAATTTTATTATTAATTTTATTATTAATTTTATTATTAAATTTTATTATAAATTTTATTATTAAATTTTATTTATAAATTTTATTATTAATTTTATTATTAATTTATTACCTTAATTTTATTATTAATTTTATTATTAATTTTATTATTAATTTTTATTATTAATTTTATTTTTAAATTTTATTTTTAAATTTTATTATTAATTTTATTATTAATTTTATTATTAAATTTTATTATTAAATTTATTATTAATTTTTATTATTAAATTTTATTATTAAATTTTATTTTAAATTTATTATTAATTTTATTATTAAATTTATTATTAAATTTATATTAAATTTTAATTTTATTTTATTAAATTATTATTTTTTTTTTATTTTAAATTTTATTATTAATTTATTATTAATTTTTATTTTAAATTTATTATTAATTTATTATTAATTTTATTATTAATTTATTTTTAATTTTATTATTAATTTTATTATTAATTTTATTATTAATTTTATTATTAATTTTATTATTAAATTTTATTATTAATTTTATTATTAATTTTATTATTAATTTTATTATTAATTTATTATTAATTTTATTTTAAATTTTATTATTAAATTTTATTATTAAATTTTATTTTTATTTTTAATTTTAAATTTTATTATTTTAAATTTTTTTATTATTAAATTTTATTTTAAATTTTATTTTTAATTTTATTATTAATTTTATTTTAAATTTTATTAAAAATATTATACTTTAAAGCTTTTTGAATTGCCATTTTGGCAACATATTCACTTTGCATTTTCATATGTGGTTGAATTTTAGGAAAAAAAGAAAAAATTGAAGACTTAATCATTTGGTCTTTTGAAGAAGCTTCAAAAAGATTAAGAAATTTATCATTTACATCAATAATTAAGCCATGAGAATCAATTATTGATGTTGGCTTTTCTGAATCTAACGCTTTTTTCAAAAAAGATTTCACTTTGCTTTTTTTAATTGGTTTTAAATTGTTTTCTATATTTCCCATTTAATCTTTAACTTATAAATTATTAAAAACTTGTCTAAATTAAAATTGATAAGATTTAATAAAATGAATAAAATTTTATTGAATTGTATAAAATAAACTTTGATTGTTTTTTGCTTTTTTTTTGTGTGTTTGAAATTTTTTGCTTTTTTGAGAATTCTTTTTTTATTTTGTTTATTTTGTTTTTTTGTTTGTTTAAAATAAAAAGAAAAAAAAGGAAAAAAAAAATGAAAAAAAAAAATTAAAAAAAAAATTTTTTAATTAAAAAAACGTTAAATAAAAAAAAAAATTTAAAATAAAAATTTAAAATAAAAATTATAAGGGAGTTAATGAGAGCTTTTAAAAATGGAGTTCATTTTAAAAAGCTTCCAGATCTTTTACTCATTTCATTTTACTTTATTTTTAAAATAAAAAAAGGTTTTTAGAAAATGAAAAGAAAAAGAAAAACCTTTTTACTTTTTATTATTTTGTTTTTGTTTTTGTTTTTGTTTTTATTATTGTTTTATTATTCAATTATAAAAAAATCAAAAAATTGAATTTTCTTATAATTGTTTTAATAGGGGGGCATAAGATAACAAGAAAAAGAAAAACTTTAATAAAATAAATTTAAAATAATTTATTTTTTTTAGTTTTTTATTTTTTTTCAAGTTAAAAGATAAACAACTCATTTAACTCCACAAATAAAAAAGAAAAAAAATGAAAAAAAAAATAAATTAAAAAAAATATTTTTTTATTAATTTTGAAAATAATAAAAAAAATAATAATTTGATTATTTTTCCATTTCAAATTTTTTCATTTAAATTCAGTTTCTGAAGTAAATGGATTTAAAGATTTCAAAAATTTTGGATCTGATTTAGCTTTTGATTTAAATTCATCTAAACTTAAAGCTCCATCTTTATCTAAATTAAAATTAAAAATTAATTAAATAAAAAAGTGGAACAAAAAAACTTTTTTTTTTAATTTATTAATTAATTAATTTTATACCTTGATCTGCTTCATCAAAAGCTTGATCAACATAAGAAATTAAAGCTTTTTCATCATTTAATTCATTATCTTGAATTGAAATATTATGAAGAGATTTAAAAATTTGATGAATTTCATCTCTTTCAATAAATCCATTTCTAAAAAGAAAATTAAAAGAAAAATAAAATAAAATTATTTTAAATTAAATTAAATTAAATAAATTTTACCCATCAAGATCATAAATATTAAAAAGAAATTCAAGTTTTTCATCTGTAGATCCACGACTAGTAATAGACATTGCTGTAATTAATTCTGAAAAACTCTTAATAATTTAAAAGAGAAAAAAAAAAACGTTTAAAAAAATTTTTTTGGAATTGGAAAAATCTTTGAAAAGAAATTATAAAAAAAAGAAAAGAAAACTAACAATTTCTCCATCACCATTTTCATCAAAATTCTATAATTTAAAATTGAAATTAAAATTAAAATTAAAATTAAAATTAAAATTAAAATTAAAATTAAAATTAAAATTAAAATTAAAATTGAAATTGAAATTGAAATTGAAATTAAAATTAAAATTGAAATTAAAATTAAAATTAAAATTAAAATTAAAATTAAAATTAAAATTAAAATTAAAATTAAAATTAAATTAAATTAAAATTAAAATTAAAATTAAAATTAAAATTAAATTTAAAATTGAAATTAAAATTAAAATTAAAATTAAAATTAAAATTAAAATTAAAATTAAAATTAAAATTAAAATTAAAATTAAAATTGAAATTAAAATTAAAATTAAAATTAAAATTAAAATTAAAATTAAAATTAAAATTAAAATTAAAATTAAAATTAAAATTAAAATTAAAATTAAAATTGAAATTAAAATTGAAATTGAAATTAAAATTAAAATTGAAATTAAAATTAAAATTAAAATTAAAATTAAAATTGAAATTAAAATTAAAATTGAAATTAAAATTAAAATTAAAATTAAAATTAAAATCAAAATTTAAAATTAACTTTAAAAAGAAGTTCACCAACAAATGGATCTTCAATTCCAAGTTGTTTGCTAATTGTTTTAAATTGAGATTTTTGAATAATACCACTTGGATTTTCTTTTAAAAATTGAGAATAAAGTAATAAAAGTTCTTGATGGTTAACTTTTTAATTTAAATTTAAATTTTAATTTCAATTCTAATTGAAAGAATGAAAATAAATAAAAATGAAATTTACAATGTGTTGATTTGCGTAAATGATCTAATTCTTGTTTTGAAAGTCCCTTTTTCTTTGAATTTCCCATTAAAAAAAAAAAGCAAAAAAAGAAAATAAAATAAAAAAAGCAAAAAAATTAAATTTGAAAAAAAAAAATGAAAGTTTTATTTGAAAAGAAAAGAAAAAAAAAGTAAAAAAAAAATCTATTTCAATCTAAAAAAAAATAGAAGAAAAAAAAACAATTTAATTTTTGGATTTTGATTTAGATTTAGATTTTGATTTTGATTTTCATTTTGATTTTGATTTTCATTTTGATTTTTAAATTGATTTTGGTTTTGATTTTGATTTTCATTTTGATTTAGATTTTCAATTTGATTTTGATTTTGATTTTGATTTTGATTTTGATTTTGATTTTGATTTTCAATTTCATTTTCAATTTCATTTTGATTTTCAATTTCATTTTGATTTTGATTTTAATTTTGAATTTGATTTTGAATTTGATTTTGATTTTGATTTTGATTTTCAATTTGATTTTGATTTTGATTTTGATTTTAATTTTGATTTTAATTTTGATGATTTTGATTTTAATTTTGATTTTAATTTTAATTTTAATTTTCATTTTGATTTTGATTTTGATTTTAATTTTAATTTTTTTTATAAATTTAAATTTAATTTTTTTTTATAAATTTAATTTTGATTTTTTTTTATAAATTTAATTTTAATTTTTTTTATAATTTTGTTGAAATAAATTTAATTCAATTTGAATTGATTCTGGTAATTTACAATTAATTGAAGAAAATATTTGATTAATATAACAAGAATATGCAGAAATCATTTGAGAATCATTTAAAACATATTTTTTAGAATATTGCCCAAGTAAAATTTGAATTAAATCAATTTTTTCTTGATCTGATTTATTTGAAATAAACTCAAAAATATCCAAAGTAAGAATCGATTCACGATAAATTTTGCGAAGAGAAAGTAAGGCCTCTTTCTTGCGAAGTAAATACCATTTTGTAAAATTTGGAGAATGAAGAAATTTATGGTAAAGTTCGATCCAATTTTTTTTTGAACCTGAATGAAACATTTTTTTGAATTGTAATTGATCCAAAAATTTCATAAAAGCTCTTTCACTGAACCCTGAAAGAGTTGGCGGTTTATAAAAAGGAATAGTTTCTTTCCTGAGTGGCATGAGCGTGAAAAAATATTGTTCTAAAGGATTCATGAATTGGTGTGTTAAATGATGGAAATGTTTCCGAATTAGATCATTTTTAAATAAATTATTTTGACTTTCAATTGTTTGTGATTTTTTGGATTTTAATTTTTTCAGAACTTTGGAATCAACTGGAACAAGAAGAGGAGTTTTATGATATAATTTTTGTTTAAATTTGGAGTAATGCTTTGAAATGACAATTCCGTTTGAAATATCGATACTTCAATAAGATTATTTACAAAGAAAAAGAAGAAAAAGAAGAAGAAGAAAAATGAATTGATTTAAATGGAAAATGAAAAATTATTTGTAATTAATTTTTTTACTTTGGTTGTTCAACAGATCCAAAAAAAAGTTTATTTGGGCATTCCAAAAGAGCATTTTGCGAAATGAAAGGATTGGTGGAAGCAACAATTACTGAAGGCCATTTACGAGATAAAGGCACTGCTGGAGTCGAAGAAATTCTTTGCAAATTGATGTTCTTTTTGGAATTTTTTGAGTTTGTGTTTTGATGGAAAATTGAGGACAAATAACGGAAATGCGAATCTTGAACAGAAAAATAAGGAAGAATGTCTCCAGCATAACACAATGGAGCAATCAAACTGACTAATCCATAAACTGCTGAATTGCAAAGTGAAGGTGTTGGCGAAGTTATTAAAATTGGTTCTCCTGTTAAGATTAATTGCCATAAAATCCATAAATCATCAAGAAAACTCCCAAAAGACATATAAATATTCAATTCAAATCCAAGAAATTCAGGGAAACAAATGTTGATTGGAATGTTATTTGAGAAATTTTGTTTTTGTTTTGATTCCGCGTTTTCGGGAAAAAGTTCTTGGTCATTTGGAATAAATAATTGGAATGAAAAATCCATAATATCAAGCTTTTGTATTTTTCCTCGAGGAATTTTACTTGGCCATTTCGAAATATCTCCCCAAATTTTATACAAAATATCTGGTACTCCTTGGAAATATAAATTGGAAATAAATGAAACAAGAGCTGAAAAAAATTGAATGAAAGGATATTTGGTGAGTATAACAACTGATTTCTGGAGGAATCCTCGTGAATTTGTTTCATCTTTTTGACTTCTTGAAAAAACAAATGCGTAAAAGAAGTTTTTGTTGTGATTATGTTTCTGTATTTTTGATCGTTGATTTTTAGTTTTAGTTTCTATTTTCATTTCCATTTTCTTTTTGTCAGTGATTTTTTGATCTTGATTGTGATTTTCTTCTGAATTTGGGAATTGATTTTCATTGAAATATGTTTTGTGTGAATTATTATCGTTATCATTGTTATTATCACTATTTGAATTTTGTAAATATCCATTTTGACTTTTTGATAAAATTTTAATTTTTTGAAAACTTTGATTTGGATCTAATAAAATTTCTAAAGAATCATGTTCACTGAAAGATTTTTTGAAATTTGATTGAAAATTTCTTTTTTGGTGATCTAAATTTTCATTTTGATTTTCATTTTGATTTTGATTTTTATTTTTATTTTTATTTTTATTTTTATTTTCATTTTCATTTTCAATTTGATTTGAATTTTCATTTTGATTTTTAATTTGATTTTGATTTTTAATTTGAATTTGATTTTGAATTTGATTTTGATTTTCATTTTCATTTTCAATTTGAATTTGATTTTTAATTTGATTTTTATTTTTATTTTGATTTTCAATTTGATTTGAATTTTCATTTTCATTTGAATTTGATTTTGAAAAATGTTCAAAATGTTCCATTGAATTGATTCGATAAGAAAGTAAATCTTGATCATTTGTAATTGATCTTGAATTTCTTTTAATGAAAACTTTTTGATTTTTATTTTTATTTTTATTTTTATTTTCATTTTCATTTTTATTTTTATTTTGATTTTGATTTTGATTTTGATTTTGATTTTGATTTTGATTTTTATTTTGATTTTTATTTTGATTTTGATTTTTATTTTGATTTTTGATTTTCATTTTGATTTTTATTTTCATTTTGATTTTCATTTTGATTTTGATTTTGTTTTTCATTTTGATTTTGTTTTGGTTTTTTTAAAGAATGTTGATTTGCAATTTTTTTTTTTGTTAAATTATTATTAAAATCAAGAATAAAAGAATAAACATGATCACTGTAAATTGCTGAAAAAGAATCAGGAAGAGATAAAAAGCGTCTTAAAGTTAAAAAAAAAATAAATAAGAAAAAGAAATTTAATTCAATAATTTTTTAATTCAAATAATTTTATTTTGAATACAAATCATCAAATTCAGTTTTAGAAAGTTTAAAATCTTCTGGTAAAAATGTTTCTATTGCTATTTTTTAAAAAAAAATTTTTTTATTGAATTAAATTTTTTTATTAAAAAGAAAAAAAAATTTTTTTAGTTATTTTTTATTTTAAATTACTTTGTCCAACATTTGTATCAAATTTAATTACAAAAATAGAATGAATCCATTTATTAATTAAAAGCATTTCATTAGAAAAAAAAAATGAAAAAATGAAAAAAGAAAAAAATCATTTTTTTTTAACTTTTTTTAACTTTTTTTAACTTTTTTTTTTAACGAAAAAAACACAAAAACACAAAAACACATAAAAACACATAAAAATACAAAAAAACACATAAAAACACATAAAAACACAAAAAAACACTAAAAAAAACAAAACTAATGCTTCAAAACAATAATAATAACAACAATAACAATAATAATAATAATAACAATAATAATAACAATAATAATAATAATAACAATAATAATAATAACAATAATAATAATAATAACAATAATAATAATAATAAAAATAACAATAATAACAATAATAATAATAATAACAATAATAATAATAACAATAACAATGAACAACAAAAAGAAAAGAGAACAATTTTTCTTTTTGTCAATACTACTTATGTAGATGAAGACGAAACGGTTCAAATTATTTTCAAAAATGAAAATGAAAATGAAAATGAAAATGAAAATTATATTGATATTTATCAAAATTTTGAAATGAATCAACTTAAAGAATTAAATCCATCAATTTGGTATTTTGATAATTTTGATAAAATTAATCAAGATTCTATTTTTCAATTTGAAATAATTCCAAAAAATCAAAATCAAAATGAAATTGAAAATGAAATTGAAAATGAAAATCAAAATCAAAATCAAAATCAAAATGAAATTGAAAATGAAATTGAAAATCAAAATGAAATTGAAAATCAAAATCAAAATGAAAATGAAAATCAAAATGAAAATAAAAATCAAAATGAAATTGAAAATGAAATTGAAAATGAAAATGAAAATCAAAATCAAAAAAAAAATTCAAAATCAAAATCAAAATCAAAATCAAAATCAAAATGAAAATGAAATTGAAAATGAAAATAATCAAAATGAAATTGAAAATCAAAATGAAAAAAATGAAATTGAAAATGAAAATGAAAATAAAAATCAAAATGAAATTGAAAATGAAAATGAAATTGAAAGAAATATAGATGAAATTGAAAGAAATATTTCCAAAAATGAAAATAAAAATATTTTTTTTGAATTTGGATCTGAAAAAATATCAAAAAAAGCCAAAGTTAATTTTCTTGATATCCTTATTTCATTCAATAACGAATCATCAAAAATTCTTTCTCAATTTGAAAAAGATATAAATTTATTACAAATTGATGAATCAATAATTAAAGATTTTTTTAAATCTTATTCAAATTATGAAACTGAAAATGATAAATTCAAAATTTTGAAAATGCTTTTTTTAATGAAAAAAGAATATATTCCAGATACAACTAATAAAATTTTATCAACAAAACTTGGAAAAATTTATGATGAATTAATTAAACCACAAATAAAAGATATTTTCCAATCATTATTTGGAGAAATATCAACTAATCCAGATATTTCAGAAGATATTATTATTCAATATTTACCCATTTTCATTTTTTATAAACTTAAAGTTAATGAAACCAATGAAGATATTGAAAAATCAAATGAATCTTTTAAAAAATTATTAACATTCTTTTTCTTCGAAAATGAAAATCAAAATGAAGATGAAAGAAATCAAAATCCAATTTATTAATTCCATCTATTGATACATACTTATCTATAACAAAACAATCTTATCAAATATTATTAAAAATTTTGAATAAATTATTTAATAATCTAAATGAAATTCCTCATCAATTTTTTACTGAAATTATTGATAAAATGCAATCACAAATTAATCAAATTGATAATATTGAACAATTTATTGATATTTGGAAACCTCTTTCTTCTTTATTTATTAAAAAAAAACAACAAAAAGAACAACAAGAAATTATTTCTCTTCTTAAAAAACATTTTGATAAATTAATATCAAATTTAATATCAAATTTAAAATCAAAATCAAAATTAAATCCAAAATCAGAATCATTTTTTGAGCATATTATTTCAAAACAAATATTACAAAATTTTCCTTATTTTATTGATGTTTTCAAAGAATTCGTTATTGATATTTATTCTGAAAAATTAATTCAAACAACATTTCATAAAGATGATTTACAGAAAATTCCAAAAGAAATTGAAATAAAAGCTTGGGAAGAAGTTTATAATAAAAAGAAATTCTTAAAATTCAATTATGATCATAATCAACAAAAAAATCAAAATCAAAATGAATTTGATTTTATTCTTAATAAATTTGATAAAATTAAAGAAGCAAAAATTGAGAAAATATGGATTTATTTAATTAATATGAACAATGAATTTCAACCTAAATATAAAGGAAATCCTTTCAATTATTTATCAAAAGATTTTCAAATAATTGAAAAAATCAAAAATCAAATTGAAAACAAAACATTTGAATTAAAGAAATATGAAGATTTTATTCAAGATAATTTAAGTAACTTAATTATAGAAATATTTCCAGGAACAAATTTCAAAGAAATTAATAAAGAAATTAAAAAATTCAAAAGAAATCAAGAAATTATTCAAAAATTCAATCAAAATTATCTTTATTCCAAAAATATCAATATTTCTCCAAATTTAAATCAAAAAATTGAACAAATTCCAAACATTTTAATTAAAGATATTTCAAATTATTTTGAAATTCCAAAAGAAATAATTGAAAGAATTAATGAATATACTTCTAATTCAATTCATGAAAGTAAATGGATTAAAGAAAATTTTGAGAATTTAATAAAAGAAAATCAAGAAAATCGAATAATTGAAATAATTGAAAATTTAGATAATGAATTACAACAAATTTACAATAAATTTATTCAAAAACAATTTACATTAAAAGAAATTGAAGAAGATTACATCCCAAAATTAAATCAAAATCAAAATCAAATTGAAAAAGAAATTCAAATTGAAATTGAAAAAGAAATTCAAATTGAAATTGAAAAAGAAATTCAAATTGAAATTGAAAAAGAAATTGAATCATTACATTATGTTGTTAAATCAAAAAATGAAAATGAAAAACAACAATTCAAAGAAGAAATTATTAATTTTTCAAGAATGAACATTTTCAATAATTATTATGAAGTATTCAAATTCTTTTTTGAAAAAAATATCAAAAAAGAAACAAATGAAATTAAAGATTTAACAAAACAATTTCCAATAGATAAAAATCAAAACATGAAAGTAATAACAGAGATATCTAAAATTTATAAACCTTTTTTAAAGATTGAACACAATTTCTTAAAATTCATTTCATATATTTTTCCTTTAAATGAAAATGAAAATCAAAATCAAAAAGAAAATGAAAATGAAAAATATTCTCAAAATCTATTCAAGTTTATTGAAGAACATTTAATAGATTGGAAAGAAATTATCGAATTAATTGATTTTGATTTTTATGCTTATTCTGAATCTTTAAATTTTATCAAAAATGGAATTATAGATTTATTAGGTGAAAATTCACAACAAAAATCAAATGATCTCAAAAGTTTTATTGAAAATTTAGAAAAAAATAAATCAAAATGGAATAATGAAGAATTTCAACAAAAACAAAAACAATTATCAAATCAAATTGAAGATATTCATAAAAAATTACCTGAAATTGAAAATTTAATTAAATTAAAACTTCAAAATCCAAAACAAAGAGCAAAAAGAAATCTTGATGTTATTTTAAATAATAACAAAATTTTCAAATTCAAAATTCAAGATCAAGTTGAATTTAGTTGTGAAATTTTATCAAAAACCAAAAATGATAAATCATTATTCAATTTAGAAGATTTTGTTGAAATTGATATGATATTAGTTAGTGATGAAAAAAATGAAAAAAATGAAAATGAAAATGAAAAACAAAAAGTTATTGAATTTTCTAAATATTTTCCAGATATTTATGAAATGATTGATTTATTAACAAATCTTAAAACTTCAATTCATCCTAAATATAAAAAAGATTATTCAACAAAATTTAATTTTGAAAACAATTCAATACAAAAACATTTAGAAGAAATTCAAAAATACAATCAAAAACTTAAAAAAAACAAAAGAAAATGGGAAGAATTTCAAAAAGAAGTTTTAAAGAAATATTATTATAGTTTATTTCTTTCATTCGATCAAATCAAAATTTTTTATAATTTATTAATTTCAAAAAAATCATCAAAAATAACAAACAAAAAAGAACAATTTTTATCTTTCTTAAATATTGAAAATAATTTAATTAAATGGGAAAGAGATAAAGAAGATATTAAAAATGATTTCAAATTATTTATCCAAGAATTACATCAAATTATTGAAGAAAAACAAAAACAAAAAGAAGAAAAACAAAAAAAAAAAAAACAAAAAACAAAAAAACAAAAACAAAAACAAAAACAAGAAGAAGAAATAAAGAAAATTGAAAAAATATTTTTAAAAGAAGTTATAGATGAAAAGCAACCAATATTTGTTATTCAAATTGAAGAAGAAGTTAAAATTTATGAATTTATAACAATTTTATATATTAAATACACTGGAAATTTTCCAAAAAAAGAACAAATATTATTTTGTAATAAAAATACAAGTGAAGATGATATTTTTCGATTTATTAAATTATTTGAAAAAAGTATTAATATTAATGAAAAAGAAATATTTTCAATCATTTTTGCACATAAACTTCCAAAAAAACTTCAAAATTTATTAATAAAACAAATTCAAAAAGTTGATTATTCAAATGAAAATATTATTAATTCAACTCCAAATCAATCTTCAAAATCAAAATCAAAATCAAAAACAAATTATAAAAGAATTCTATTATTATTTTCATTAAAAGATACAAATGAAACAAAGAAATATTCAAGTATTTTCCAATCAAATTTAAATCAAAAAGAAATTGAAAATACATTTGATTTAAATGAAAATGAAAAAGAAAAAGAAGAAAATAAAAGAGAAATTATTGTTGAAAAATTGAAAAAAACTTTTCCAAAAAGATATGAAAATATGAAATTATTCATTTCTAAATTCTCTTCAACTGGAAAAACATTTCAAATTCGTAAACATTTATTTGAAATAAATGAAAAAGAAAATGAAAAAGAAAAATATGAATATTGTTATATAAATGTTAAAGAAGAAGAACCACAAAAATTAATTGAAGAATTGATAAATTATGATAATAATAATAATAAGAAATGTTTCCATTTAAATTTATCATATTTTATTGAAAATGAAATTTGTGAAATAATTTGGATATTTTTAATATTTGGAATTATTGAAGATAAAAGATGTTTTAATTCCGATTATAATTCATTTATTTTTAAACCAGAAAAACATTTAATTTTATTTGAAATACCATCAAATCAATTAAAAGGATATAATTATGGATTAAATAAGTTTACACCACTTAAAATGATTGAAAATTTTAAATGTGAAGTAAATGAAAAAACATTTTCCAAATATATTTATGAAATTGATTCAAATCAAATTATTTCCAAAAAAATAAATGAAAAAATGATGAAATGTGGAAATTTTATTGATATATTATATGAAAAAAAATTCAAAAATTTTACATTAGAAACCAAAGAAAAATATTTAAAATAATGAAAATTATGATTCAAAAAAATTATTCAACAAAATTTGTGAAACAATTAAAATTAAAAAAGAAGAAATTACATTTTCAATAATCACAAATTTTATAAATTTTTTAGAATATCATATCAATTTAATTACAAATTACAAATATTTTTATCCAGAAAATCATAATAATAGCAATGATAACAATAATTTAAAAGAAGAATTTCCAATAAAATTAAGTGAAATAATGATAGAAATGGTAACAAAAGTAAATCAAAGATCATTTAATTGGATTCAAGAAGTTGAAAGAAATGATTTTTTTCCAGAAAGTATTATTGAATGGAAAGAAAAATTACCTAATTATATAATTACATTTTTTGAAAATCAACATCAACAATCAAATATTGATTCTTTTAAAATTTTCCCAAAAGAAAATATTCAAGAAAATATTAAAGAATTTTTTTCTAAAACAAACTTAGCATTTCTTGATGATAATGCAATAGATATTCCAGAATATAACAAAACAAAAGTGAATTATTTATTAAGAATTGGAAAATATTTTGATAGAATAAAAGATATTGATACTATTTTAGATATCAAATATGTTATAACAAATGATAATTTTTTGAAAATTATTTTAATATTAAAACGATTATATTCAGAATTACCTGTAATTATATTTGGAGAAACTGGATGTGGAAAAACAAGATTAATTAATTATATTTTTATTGATTTATTTGCAAAATCCAAAAATGCAAATATTTTAAATATTAATGGAGGAACAACAGAAAATGATATTAATAAATTTATTAGAGAAAAAATCCAAAAAACAAATAATAATAATAATAATAATAACAATTTAGAAATTGCAATTTTTGATGAATTTAATACAGCATCTAAAAAATGTATTTCATTAATTAAACAAATAATTTTTGAAAGAATATTTGAAGGAAAACAAATTCCAAAACAAATTCAATTTATTGGTATTGCTAATCCACTTAGAAAACAAAACAAAATAAATCAAAAAACAAAAACAAAAATGATGAATATTTATTAGATGAAGGATTAATTTATGAATATGATGAAAATACAGATGAATTAAAAAGAATAAGAGAATCTATTTATCGAGTTCATTCAATTCCTGATTCATTTTTTGATTATATTTATGATTTTGGAAATCTTGAAGAAAATATTGAAAAAGAATATTTACAACAAATGATTCAAAAACAATTCCAAGATTCATGGGGATTTACCGAAGAAGAAATTAATAAAATTGTTGATATTTATAAACATTTACTTTTCAAATCACATCATTTTACAAAAGATAAATCAATAGATAAAAAAAGTTCAATTTCACTTCGAGATGCAAATAGAGCTTTAGAAATATGGAATTTTCTAATGAATTCTAAATTAACAATCAATTTATTTTTAAATTCAAAATATCAAAATTATTTACAAGAAACAAAATTAGAACAAGAAGAAAGAAAAGCTAAAATAATAATTTCAATTATTTTATCAATATTTATCAGTTATGTTTGTAAATTTTCTAAAACAAAACGAAAGAAATTTTATGAATATATTCTGAAAGAAATTGAAAATTATATTCCAGAATATTTAAATACATTAGAAAAAGGAATAGATTTCCCAAAAAATTCAGAAGAATTTTCGAAAAGAATAAATGAATATCAACAAGAATTATTTAATAAAATTGATAAAGATGAAAAATTGAAAGAGAAAGCAATAGCACCAAATGAAATATTAATTGAAAATTTATTACTTATATTTATTTGTATTCAAACAAGAATTCCATTATTTATGATTGGAAAACCAGGTAATTAATTAATTAATTAATTAATAAATAAATAAATAAATAAATAAATAAATAAATAAATAAATAAATAAATAAATAAATAAATAAATAAATAAATAAATAAATAAATAAATAAATAAATAAATAAATAAATAAATAAATAAATAAATAAATAAATAAATAAATAAATAAATAAATAAATAAATAAATAAATAAATAAATAAATAAATAAATAAATAAATAAATAAATAAATAAATAAATAAATAAATAAATAAATAAATAAATAAATAAATAAATAAATAAATAAATAAATAAATAAATAAATAAATAATTAATTAATTAAATTAATTAAATAGGAACATCAAAATCATTATCAATTGAAATTATGAGTAATTGGTTAAGTTATACATCAAATAATGAAGAAATTAAAAAAGGAAATCTTGAATCAATTCATATTTTTCCATTACAATGTTCACCACAAACAACATCAAAAGCTATTGAAGAAGTTTTTAAAAGAGCTAAAAATTATCAAAAAAATCAAAATGAAAATCAAAATCAAATTCAAAATCAAATTCAAAATCAAAATCAAAATCAAAATCAAATTCAAAATCAAAGAAATTTATCTGTAATTCTTTTAGATGAAGTAGCACTTGCAGAATTTAATCCAGATCTACCTTTAAAAGTATTACATAAAGAACTTGAATATAGAGAACAAGAAACAAATGAAAAAGATAAAGAAAGCAAAAATAAAGAGAATATACCAGTAATTGGAATATCAAATTGGAGAATTGATGCAAGTAAAATTAATCGAGGAATATTACATCAAATCAATATTTTAGATTCAAAAGGATTAGAAGAAACAGCAAAAATTATTTTTGATTCTATTATTGAAAAAGAAAATCAAAAAAAAGAAGAAAGAAAAATACCAAAAAATCTTGCAATAATTTATGAAAGTATATATCAAAATCAAAATCAAAATCAAAATCAAAATCAAAATCAAAATCAAAATGAAAATGAAAAAAAGAAAAAAAGAAATGCACGAAATAATTTTTTTGGATTAAGAGATTTTTATTATTTAGTGAAAATGATTGGATTTAATTTGAAAAATGAAAAAGATAAAAATGAAGGAAAAATTTCTGAAATAATTTTAAATTCATTTTCAAGAAATTTTGGAGGAATACCTGAATTTTTCAAAGAAACAATTTTACCATTATTAAAAGAAAATGGATATTATGATGAAAAAGAAAATGAAAAATAAAAAATGGAATGGAACTTGTTATTGATAATTTAAAATCAACAAATGAAGAAAATAAACTTTTAACAAGACATATTATGATTCTTTGTGAAAATATTGTAATTTTACCAATAATTGTTGAAAAAATCAAAGATAAATTTCCAAAACAAGAAATCAAATTATTATATGGAACTTCTTTTCATGAAGATAAGAAAATTCAAACATATCAAGATTTGAAAAATATTGCTAATCTGATTTCTGAACCAAATATAATTATTCTTTGTAATCAAGAACAACTTTTTGAGCCATTATATGATGTTTTAAATCAAAAATATACTTTTATTTCAAGGTAAATTCTTTTCACATATTAGTTTTGGAGCATCAACAACAAGAGTAAATATTCATCCACTTTCAAGAATTATTGTAATTATGGAAAAAGAAAGAGCTTATCAAAATTTATCTATTGCAGTTTTAAACAGATTTGAAAAACAATTTATAACTTCAAATGATTTTTTAAATTCAACAGGAATAGAATTAAGAAAACAATTAAGAAAAAATTTCAAAAATATTGAAAATATAACAAAAACAGATCATTTCAAAAATATTGAAAATATAACAAAAACAATACCAAAAACAATAACAATAAGAGAACAAGAATTATTTAAAGGATATTCAAAACATTTGATTGATTCACTTTCATTTGAACTACAACAAAAAGAAAATCAAAATCAAAATCAAAATCAAAATCAAAATCAAAAAGAAAAAGAATTTTCGATGAATAAATATTTGTTTCAAATTTTAAAAACAGAATCAATTCTTCAAATTCAAAATTCTTTAATTGAAAAAGAAGAGAAAGAAGAAGAAGAAATAATCAAAAATTTAAGAAAATATTTATCACAACAACCCAAAAATTTGAATGAATTAATTTCACAAATAAATTCTTCTTCAGAAAATAAAAACAAACATTCAATTATTATTACAAATTCATTAGCATCTGAATTAAAAAAGAAAATTCAAGAACAAAATGAAAAAGAAAAAGAAAATAAAAAAGAAAAAGAATATGAATATGAATATGATATAATTCAAATTTCAAATTTTGGAAAAAGAAGTGAATTTGAAAAAGAAATTCAAAATATTATTTCAAAAAAAGAAAATGAAAAAGAAAAAAATCTATTTATTCAAATTGAAGAAAATGAAAAAGAAAATATTATGAAGAAATTTCAATATATTAAGAATATAATTGAAGAAAATGATATTTTCAATAATCCAAAACAAATTATTAATATTATTATTTTAGTTCATATCTTTTCAAATCAAACAAAATTTCAAATTTGTTTTGAAGAAAAATGGGAAAATTATTATTTAGAAGATTTAAATCCAATTTTTTCTTTCCCTTCCAAATTTAAATTTTCTTTATCTTCTATTTATGATCAAATTATTAGATTGAAAATTAACCAAAACAAAAATAATCAAAATAATGAAAATGATGAAAATAATGAAAATAATGAAATTGAACCAATTAATGAAAATGAAAAACAAAAAAGAGAAGAAGAAATAAAAAAAGAAATTTTTGAAGAAATTTTTGAAATTTCTTTTAATAAATCAAACAAAAACATTAAAGAATATGATGAAGAAATCAAAAAATTAATTTACAAGAAATTTCAAGAAAGTTTTGATTCAAATAAAATTGTTAATCAAAAATGGGAAAAAATTATTGAATTAATTTTAAATAACAAAATTACAAGTTATTTTGAATCTCTAAATTCAGTTATTTATAGAAATTGGAATGATTTTTCAATTAAAATAATAATACAAATAATTGAAGAAATTGATAAATTTGGAAATTTAAATTTATATAAAGAAGAATATTCAAAAGAAATATGGGAAAAATGTTTTGATAAATTCCAAATATTTGAAGTTGATTATCAACAATTAGAAAAAAACCAAAAAATAGAACAAATTGAATTTCCATTTAGTTATTATTTCTTTTATTTCCCAGAAAAAATTAATTCTATTTTTGAAGAAATTGGAAAAAAGAAAAGATTATATTTTACAAAATATTTAAATGATTTTCTAATTTATTCTTTACCACCAAAACATATAAAAATTTATCAAGAAATTAAAGAAATTCAAAGAGGATTAACAAACCAAATTCTTTCTAATTTATGATTCAGAAAAAGAATCATTTATTGAAATTGAAATTGAAAAAAGTAAAAATTGGGAAGAATTTATTTCAATTATTAAATGTTATGAATTATTAAAAATAATTAAATTTGATATTAAAAAATTGGATTTAAGATTTTCACCATTAGAAAATATGATAAAAGAATTTATTAATAATTTATTTAATAAGATAAAAAATCAAAATTTAAAATATTTTTTGAATCAAATTCCAAAAGATATTCAATTTATCAAAAACAAATTAAACAAAATTTTAACAGAAAAAAGAAAGAAAAAAGAAAAAAAAGAAATTATTGAAATTTGGGAAAAATTGGAACAAATTGAAATTGAAAGAATTTTATTACTTTTCAATATTGATTTTATAAATAATAATATATTCAAAGAATTTAAATTTGAAACACCAAAATTTTTAATACAAATAATGAAAAATGTTATAATAAAAATAATATATTATTATTAGAAAATTATAAATTCCTAATAAGAATTATAATTGAAGGAATTAATTTTCGATTAAAAAATCAAAAGAAAGATAATTTAAATCAAAAAAATAATCAAAATTATATTTCATTTTGGAAAATTTTTATAAAAGAATTAATTGAAGAAATACTTAAATCAAAATTAGAAAAATTAGTAAAAGATATTATTAGAGTTTTTGTATTTGAATTAGAAAAGATTGGAATATCTATTAATCTATTACTATCAAAAAATATAAAATTAAATAATGAACTTTCTCATTCAAACATTTTAACTGAAAAATATCTTGAATATAAAATAATTCAAATTCAAAATCAAAATTCAAAATCAAAAAAGAAAAGGATATATAATAAAAACTAAAATTTATCAAAATATTAAAGAAGAAGTTAACAAAAATAATCAAGAAATTGAGAAAAATAATGAAAAAATTAAAGATCAAATTGAAAAAATTACAAAATTTAGATCTGAATTATTTTTAATAAATCAAGAAAAAACAGAACAATTTGATAATATCAAAAATTTGATAAACAAATTCAAAAATGAAGCAGGAATTGATTTACAAAATAAAAATAAAAATGAAAAAGATTTATTATTTAAAATATATAATTCTAAATTACAAGAACAAAATCAAAATCAAAATCAAAATCAAAATCAAAATCAAAATCAAAATCAAAATCAAAATCAAAATGAAAATGAAAATGAAAATCAAAATGAAAAAGAAAAAGAAAAAGAAAAAGAAAAAGAACAAAAAATTATATTTTTAAGATTTTCAAGATTTATTAAGTTAATTCAATTTTTTGAAAGTGAAAATCAAAATCAAAATCAAAATGAAAATGAAATTGAAAATCAAAATGAAAATCAAACTGAAAATCAAAATCAAAATCAAATTCAAATTCAAATTCAAAAAATAATATTTAATGAAATTTTAAATGAATTAGAAAAATTAATTGAAATATTTGATTTAAAATTAGAAGATGTTTTGAAATTTATTCAAAAATTTATTCAAAAATTTAATCAAAAACAAAATACAAAACAAATACAAAGAGAAATACAAAATCAAATTCAAAATCAAAATCAAAATCAAAATGAAATTATTTCAACAAAATTACCAAAAAATTGGATATGGAATTCTATTCCAAAAATAGGAATTAATTCTTTAATTTTATTATTTGAAAATGAAAATGAAAATGAAAATGAAAAAATCAAAAAAGAATTTCCAATAACATGGTTTTATATGAGAAATCAAGAATTATTTGAAATATTTTCAAAACTTATAACATTTTTTAAAATAGGAATTTCTATTTTAAATTTAAATTTAAAATCAACTATTTTATCAAATCAAAATCAAAATCAAAATCAAAATCAAAATGAAAATCAAAATCAAAATGAAAATGAAAGAGAAAATGAAAATGAAAGTGAAAATGAAAATGAAATGAAAATGAAAATGAAAATGAAAATGAAAGTGAAAATGAAAATGAAAATGAAAATGAAAGTGAAAATGAAAGTGAAAATCAAAATGAAAATCAAAATCAAAATGAAAATGAAAATGAAAATCAAAATCAAAATCAAAATCAAAATCAAAATGAAAGTGAAAGTGAAAGTGAAAGTGAAAATGAAAGTGAAAATGAAAGTGAAAATGAAAATCAAAATGAAAGTGAAAGTGAAAATGAAAGTGAAAATGAAAATCAAAATGAAAGTGAAAGTGAAAATCAAAATGAAAGTGAAAGTGAAAGTGAAAGTGAAAGTGAAAGTGAAAATCAAAATCAAAATCAAAATCAAAATCAAAATCAAAATCAAAATCAAAATGAAAGTGAAAGTGAAAGTGAAAATGAAAGTGAAAGTGAAAATGAAAATGAAAATCAAAATGAAAGTGAAAGTGAAAGTGAAAATCAAAATGAAAATGAAAGTGAAAATCAAAGTGAAAATGAAAATCAAAATGAAAGTCAAAGTGAAAATGAAAATCAAAATCAAAATCAAAATCAAAATCAAAATCAAAATGAAAGTGAAAGTGAAAGTGAAAATGAAAGTGAAAGTGAAAGTGAAAATCAAAATCAAAATCAAAATCAAAATCAAAATCAAAATGAAAGTCAAAATCAAAATGAAAATGAAAATGAAAGTGAAAATCAAAATCAAAATCAAAATGAAAATCAAAATCAAAATCAAAATGAAAATCAAAATCAAAATGAAAATCAAAATGAAAATGAAAGTGAAAATGAAAATGAAAGTGAAAATGAAAATCAAAATCAAAATCAAAATCAAAATGAAAATCAAAATGAAAATGAAAATAAAAATCAAAATCAAAATGAAAATGAAAATGAAAACAAGAAAGAAATATATTTATCAAAAACAACACTTGATGAATTTTGTAAACAACCAAAATTTAAAGAATATTATTGTGAAGATTTTTGTTATGTTTGGAATCAATATTATTTATATAAACCAAATGAAAAATTAATATTAATTTCACCTCAAACAAAATTAAAAGAAATTAATGAAACTAAAGAATTTCTAAATATATTTGAATATTTTATTCAAAAATATAACAAAATGATAAAAATATTAAAACAAAATTTTCCATTAAAAAATTTCCAAATTTCTTGTAAAAAAGAGATTGAATTAATATATGAACAAGAATTCCCAAAAATTTTAGAAATTAAAAAAAATGAAATTAATTCATTTATTCAAGAAAATTTAATTGAAGAAATTTCATCACTTCATTTAATTGAAAATTTTATTCAAGATCAATTCAAAAATATAAAATTCCAAAAATTACAAATTAAATCAACAAATTTTGAAGAGAAAGGAATGAAAATTGAAAAAGAAAAATTAAAACAAATCAAAGATAAATTTGAAAAAAATAAATTTGAACAAAATAAATTAGGAAAAAATAAATTAAAACAAAATAAATTAAGAAAAGATATTATTCAAGAATTAGAACACTTTAGAATATTACCTAATTCTATTTATTATCTTGTTATTCTTATAGAATTTTTATCAAAAAAAGAATTTAAAAAAGAAGAAGAAATTAATGAATGGAAAAATCTTAATATTAAAACAATTATTACAACAAAAAAAATTGGAAAACAAGTTGAAAATCAAATTCCAAAATTTATTCATTCCATTTTATTTGGAATTATTAAAGATTATATTGATGAATGCCCAAATTTTGCAAATATAAAAATGAATGAATTAATTGATTTATATAAAACACTTTTTAAATATTTTATTGATCCTTGTGAAAAAGTTGATTCAAAATTCAAACAACATCTTTCATATCAACAAAAAAAAGAAGTAAAAAAATTTCTTAAAGAAGAAGAATCAAATATATTAAAAAATATATTAGAAAATATATTAAGAAGAATTGAAAATTTAAAAATTGAAAATGATCCAGAAACAGAAAATATATTTAGTTTTCCAGATTATGCATTATCTCAAAGATTAACAGAATTTTTTAAAGAACTTAAATTAAAATATATTATTCATTTATATCGAATTTGTTACAAAATTTATCAAAAAAAAAGAAGAGAAAATAATTAAATTTTATTATTTTAAAATTTCATTTTAATTTAATTAATTAAAAAATCAAACATTTTCCATTTTCATTTTCATTTTCAAAATCAATATTAGCTAAATATTGTAAATTAGGAACATCATAAAAACTTAAAATAAGTTCTTTTTTCTTATATTTTTTTAAAAGAATTTTTGGAATTGATTTTAATTTTTTGTTTCCTTCAATTAAAAATTTATTTAAATTTGTTAATTTTATAAAAATTTTGTTTTCTAATTTAGAAATTTGATTATAAGCTAAATCAAAAATAGATAAAGAAGTAATATCTCCTAAAGAAATGGGAATAGTTTTGATTGAATTTGCTCTTAAATTTAACTATTAAATTAAGAAAAATTATTTAAATTGAATAATTTTAGAAAAAAGTGGAATAAAAATTTACTTCAATTAAAGAACAACAATTTCCAATAGAATTTGTAATTTCAGAAATTGAACATTGTTGAAGAGATAATTTTCTTAATCTTTTCATGTTTCCAATTGAATCAGGAATTACTGATATTTTATTTTTATTGCATTCTAATTCTAACAAATTAGGACATTTTTCACCCAAATCAAGAGGAAGTTGAGTCAAATTATTGTTTGAAAT
Source organism: Anaeramoeba ignava (assembly GCA_028826165.1). Taxonomy (NCBI): domain Eukaryota; family Anaeramoebidae; genus Anaeramoeba; species Anaeramoeba ignava. The sequence goes on from JAPDFW010000070.1 coordinate 1,504,222, forward strand.
GTATAAGTAAGAAAGAAAAGGGCAAATGTTATCAATATTGAATTGATTCATTTCACAATTAATAAGAGAAATTGATTGGATTGAATTTGATAAAGTTGGATTAAATTTGAAAAATTTTTGAGAATGAGAAAAATCAACACGAGAAATATGAGGAGGAAAAACAAGAGAAGAATTGCTATTGTTTTGATTATGAAGATTCCATGATTGATTCCCAATAGCTAATAAAGTTCTGAGTTGATTCATATAGTGAATTGAAAATAAATCCAATCGAAGATTTGAAAGTGAAATATCTAAATGAACAAGATTTTTCAATTTCTTAATAGATTCAATATCTAATTTTTGACCAGTTCCTGTTGAAAAATTAGATAAATTTAAATAAGTTAAATTACTAAATAATCCAAAATCAATATTTGAATTTGATCTGCAATTTGATAAATTAAGACTCAATAAATTTGGAATATTAAGAAATATTGGATTAATATCAACATTAATAAGACTTGATAAAAATGAGATTGATCTTAAATTCCTTAAATTATCTTTTTGACAGAATTGATCAATTTCTTGATTATTAAGTTCTATTCTTTCTATTGTTATATTTCTTATTTTTGAAAGAAGATCAAATCTATAAAGTTGATTTACACGATGTATTTTTGATGTTTGTTGGATTTTTAAGTTTTTCAAATGAGAACAACTTATCCAAAAATTATCATTTGTTAATCCATTTAATTCACAATCAAAAAGAGTAAGATTTCTAATTTTTGAATTTGATAATAATTCTTGAAGAGATTGAATCCATTTATTTTCAGCTTTTTCCAATCTAATATTTCTTAAATTATTACATTTTGATAATAATAATAAAGATTTTGAATTTTCTTTATCTAAACAATTCGATAAATAAATTGAATTTAAATAATTTGAATTGAATTTTGAAATTTTTTTTTCATTTGGAAAAGAAATGTAAATATTTTTCCATAAAAATGGATCAAGAGCTAATTGACTCCATTTTTGACAAACAAAAGCAATTTGTTTTAATTGTGTATTTGATAAAAAAGTGAAAAAATATTTTTTTTTATGATTTTTCAAAAATCATTTTTTTCCTTTTTTCTCTTTTCTTTGTTCTTTTATATTAAAAATAATAAATAAATAATAAATAATAAATAAATAATAAATTCTTTTTGTGTTTTATTCATTTAATGAATCCAATTGATTCAACTCAAATAAAATTGATAAAAGAATTAAAACAACTTTTAACACAAGAAAAAATCACATTAGAACAAATTAAAGAAATTGCAACAAATGGATTACCAAATAATTCATACAGAAAAATTTTATGGCCAATTCTTTTAGGAATTGAAAATATCAAGTAAAAAATTTTTCAAAAAAAAAAAAATACAAAAAAAATGGATTCTTCTTTATCCAATTGGATCTTTATCCACAACAAGAAGATTCCAAAAACAACACATAAAACTCATGTTGACATCTTTGCAAAAAAAGCGAAAAAAACGATTCCACTGAAATCCGTTACCATCGCGACACGAACCAAGTCAAACAAGATGTGGATCGGTGTTTGTGGAAAGATTCACTTGGATGGAGCGAGATTAAGAAGACACGGAAGCGTGAGAAGCTGCAGAGAATCATTGACAAGATCATGTGCAAGTACGAAAGCAGTCTTTATTATTACCAGGGCTTCCACGAAGTGTGCAGTGTGTTTCTTACAATTTTTGGTGAAAAAAAATCTTTTTTCCTGTCAGAAAATGTTGCATTGTATTTCATGCACGACAACATGAATAAGAACTTCAACGTTGTGCTCAAATATCTGGACATCATATACGCGCTTATTTTGCACATCGACCCGAATCTCCACAAGTTCCTTCAGGATGCTTCCATGAACACTTTCTTTGCGACGAGTTGGGTGCTCACTTGGTTTTCTCATGTTGTTTCCGAAATGAAGTCTATTTTTCGCTTGTTCGACTTTTTCTTGTCAGAGCACCCCTTGATGCCGTACTACTATTCTGCGGCTTTGATACTCTATAATAATAATTTAATCCAGAAATGCGAGTGCTCGATGTCTGACGTTTTTAACTGTCTTCAATCATTAGTAACGGAAATGAATGTTGAAGACGTTATTTTAATAGCTAGAAAATTGATGCAATTATATCCCCCTAAGGTTATATTAGAAGAGATGAAAGTCCAAATTACTCAAGAGTTCCATTCAGTCCACTTCCCAATTTTGAAGGGTTTTGATAAGATCCAAAATGACATGATCTCTTTTGAGATCACCGTTGATGCAAAAAATTTCCTTCTCCAGTTTCTTGACAACCAAGACTCAGACAACCCCATTCTTCAAAAGAAACCGCCGCAAAATACAAAGTCAAAATTGATTGCTTTTGTGAATAGAAGGAAAAAGAAAAAACCCATTTCTAAAGAGCTTCAAATTAACAAGCAACTCCAAAAGGTTTTTTCTTCAAAATTTGAGAAAAATCATCCTCTTTTTGTTTTAGTAAAACCAAGTCAATCTTGGGTTTATTTGATACTTCAACGATTCAAGATTATAATTTTGATTTTCATTATTATTCTTTTCGTATTTTTCTTTTTGTATTAATCAAAAAAAAAGAAAAGAAAAATAGTAAATAATATTAATTATTTTTGTGAATAAAAATCCCAATAAACTTTGTTTTACTTTTTGTTTTTTTTTAAAAGAAAAAATTAATGAAAAAAAGAATCAAAATTATTCCAATAGAAAATCCAATTTCCTTTCCTTTTGAAACAGAATTTTCTGTGTGAATTTCAAGACTTGAAACTGTTCCACAAACCGATTCTGAATCACAACAAGAAACTTGCACTGAATAATTGAGATTTTCGAATTTGGTTTTAAAAATTTGAGAAGTTGAATTGAGACTAAATTGATTTGAATCATCTTGAGAAATGCATTGATAAGAGAAGTTATAGTAACTTGGAGAAATAGGAGATAATTGAGGAGGTTGCCAAGAGCACGAGACAAAAACTCCATGATAAACAGAGCAAGAAAAATTTTCAACGGAAGCAAATAAAGTTTCGATCCAAATTGTATTCATTTCTCCTTGAACATTTTCTCCGCATTCCGTTGTTGGACAGGCAAATATAGAAATTGAGAAATTTGTGGAAGAATTCAATCCAGATAACTCGTCCGTTTTGTTCACGTTTGGGATTGATTTGTTTGTGAGAATTCCTGAGCCGTTATGATAAGAGATTTGATAGTGATCCAAATTCGGAATTTCGCCGTTAAAAGCGACATTGGGATAATCCCAACTCAAAGCTATTGTTTGGCTTGTTGGTTCACCCGAGAAGTTCTTCACTGAATCGATCCTTGTTGTTAAATTGATCTGGTTAGTAGATCCTCCGCAAAATCCGCTTGTTGTGTTGCATGCACGAATCTCGATCGAGTAGTTATCGTTCCCCGTAATATTCGAATACACAGACGAATTGAACTCCTGATAGTAGACATTCTCGCCAGAGTCGAAGATTGGAGAAAGAATATCCGTCCAGTTCTCGAGATATTTGATTTCGTACTTGATATCTCCTGATGAACTAACTTGGTCCCAAAAGCACTGAAAAGATGAAAATAGAGAAGTGCAATTTTGGATCGTAACCGAAGATGGGAAAATAAGCATTTCATAAACATATGCTGAGCCTTCGTTCTGTATTCCCGAAGGATCAGCGCACGGAGCTCCTACAGCAACTGTATCTTGTGCTATCGCAACGCTATACCCAAAAAGATCATCGTTTGTTCCATCACTTGCATTTAAAATTTTGATTTCTTCCCATTCCGTTGAGTTCAATTCAAACACATAAGACTTTCCAGGAACATGTTTTCCGTTTTGTGTTGGATTGTTCCCAATTACCGTTAAATTTCCCGAAATTGAAACACTAAATCCAAAATTATCCAACGCTTCGCCATCAGAACTTGTCAAATTTGCAACTTGGTTCCAAGTTGTTTCATTTCTCTCAAAAACATAAAATTTTCCCTGCGAAGCATTTGCTCCAACTACCGATCCTGGTGCTCCAACAACAAGAAGATGCTCTGCTGAAATTGCAAGACTTGATCCAAAAGAATTTGAACTCACATCTGGCTCAAGAATTTGCTCTTCAATCCAACTTGTGTCGTTTTTGAAAACATATACTTTTTGAGCACTTGGAACACCAGCAAAAAAATAAGAGTCCGTTATTGCCACACTTGATCCAAAAAATTCCGGATTTGCCGAGCCAGAAACATTTGTGACAAAATTCCAAGCGGTTTCATTTTTATCAAAAACATAAACTTTTCCTCGACTTGAATTGGCAAATGGTGATCCAACTACAATTGTTTGTCCATCTTTTGAAATGGCAACGCTTTTGCCAAATCTGTCGCCTGATTCTCCATCACTTGCATTTAATTGGCCAACTTGATCCCAAACTGCTCCATTTTTCTCAAATACATAAACATTTCCTGTCATTTCACTTGAATTATATGCTCCAATAACAATAATTGTCCCGTTTGATCCTATTCCAATACTTGATCCAAATTGATCCAATTCTGCTCCATCGCTCGCAATTAATTCTCCCACTTGGTTCCAACTTGATTCCGTTTTTTCGAAAATATATGCTTTTCCCTTTTGGTTTTCATTTGGTGATCCAATTACAAGAATTTCTCCATTTTCTGAAATTGCTATACTTGATCCAAAAGTATCGTTCGCTTCTCCGTCGTTTGCGTTCAGAATTGTATTGTTCCATTGAATTACTCCTTCTTTTTCCTTTTCTTTCAAATTTATTGTGCAAAAAATAAAGTTTAAAAAATAAAGAAATGCAAACAATAAAAATAAAATTTTCATAATTTTTTGAAAAGAAGAAAAATGAAAAATGAAAAAATGAAAATTATTTTAATTTAATATTTAATTTATAAATTAATTTTAATTTTAATTTTAATTTTAATTTCATTATTAAAATAATAATTTATTGTTTTAGAATTAAATATTTTCTTATTTAAATATTTAACATATAAATATAAAAAATGAAAATTATTTTAATTTAATATTTAATTTATAAATTAATTTTAATTTTAATTTTAATTTTAATTTCATTATTAAAATAATAATTTATTGTTTTAGAATTAAATATTTTATTATTTAAATATTTAACATATAAATATAAAAAATAAGAATAGATTTAATTTAATATTTAATTTATAAATTAATTTAAAAATATAATTTATTATTTAATTTTATTATTAAAATAATAATTTAATGTTTTAGATTTAAATATTTTATTATTTAAATATTTAACATATAAATATAAAAATGAAAATAAGTTTAATTTAATATTTAATTTATAAATTAATTTAAAAATATAATTTAATATTTAATTTTATTATTAAAATAATAATTTATTGTTTTAGATTTAAATATTTTATTATTTAAATATTTAACATATAAATATAAAAATGAAAATAAGTTTATATTATTTTAAATAAAGAAAAGTTGATAAAATATATAAAATGGAATTGATTCTTAATTTAATTATTAATTATTCTTTATTTCATTTTTTATTTTTTTTCATTTTTTCTTTTCAAAAAAAAAGCAAAAATTTAAGTAAAAATTATTTTTAATTATAAAATAAAAAATCAAAATAAAATTTAATAATAAATAATAATAAAAATATAAAATAAAAATTAAATTGAAACGAAATAATTGTTAATTACTTATTAATTTATTATTATTTCAATAAATAAATAAAAAAAGGAAAAATAAATTTCAAATTTTATTTAAAAGAAATTATCAATAAAAAAATTAGAATTTAAATTTAATTCAAAATAAAAATGAAAAATAAAATAATTTATTATTAATTTATTATTATTTTATAAATATTTATTTAATTTATTCAAATAAAAAAACTAATTTTCCTTTTTTTTAATTAAAAATAAAAATAAAAATAAAAATAAAAATAAAAATAAAAATAAAAATAAAAATAAAATTAAGAAAATGAGTGATTCTTCAAAAGAAATTGATTCAAAAAAGAAATCAAAACAAAAAAAGAAGAAAGATCAAAATCAAAATCAAAATCAAATGGATCTTCAAGAACAATTTATCCAAATGCAAAATCAAATCCAACTTTTAATGCAAAATCAAAAATCAAAATCAAAAAAAAAATCAAAAAAAAAAATCAAACAAAAAAATCAAAATCAAAATCAAAATCAAAATCAAAATCAAAATCAAAATCAAAATCAAAATCAAAATCAAAATCAAAATCAAAATCAAAATCAAAATCAAAATCAAATCCAAAAAATTACATTTAAAGAAATTTATTCAAAAGAAAAATCTGAAAAAATCCAAATATCAAAATTATATCAACTTCCTCCTCAAGAAATTAATAAATTTTTAATTTGTGAACTTCTTTCAAATTACAAAGCAATGTTTCAAAATGAAGAAAATTGTGATTTTATAATTTATGTTGGAAAAAATAATCAAAAAATTCCTTGCCATAAATCAATTCTTAATTCAAGATCAATATTTTTTTTTGAAAATCATCATGAAAAATCAGAAACTGAAGAATTATATCTTCCACAATTTGAATATGAAATTGTTAAACCAATCATTTCATTTCTTTATGATTCAGAATTTAAATTTGATTTAAACAAATTTGAAAAATATTTTCAATTTGCAAAAGATTTTAAATTAATAAGTTTAATAATTAAAATTGAAAAAGAAGTTTCAGAACAAATTAATGAAACTAATGTTATTCCAATTTATTTCAAAAGTATTTTCATTGAATCGAATTATATTTCCAATATTTGTGAAAAGTTTATTAAAGAAAATATGAAGAAGATTATTGAAGAAAATCAAACTGGAAAAATTAATAATAAAGAATTAAAAGAAATTATTCAAATTATTCAATCAACACCAAAAGAAAGTAAAATTGATTTAATTTGGAAATTATCTCAAGATTGGAAAAAGAAATTTGAAAAAAGCAATAAAAATTTAATTGATAAAGAACAATACATTGATCAAATTCAAATTAAAGAACTCAATAATGAAATTCAAGATTTTTATATTATTATTGATAATATTAAAAATAATGGATTTATTTACTTGAATTCAAGAACTCAAAACAACCAAATTTTACCTCCAACTCAACAATTCCAATTAATAAATGAAAAAAATAAAGAATTAAATCAAGAAAATCAACAACTTAAACAAAAACTCAAAAACCAAGACAAAATAATTCAACAAAAAGATAACAAAATTCAAAAACAAAAGAATAAGATCACAAAAATGAAAAAAGAATTAGAAATTTTTCAAACAGAAAGAAAAGTACATCAAGATTTAGAAAATTATAAAAATCAAATTTCAAATTTAAATGAAAGTAAATTATTTTAAATTTTAAATTTTAAATTTATTAATTAATTATTTTCAAATCAAATTTAAAATTAAAACAAAAACAAAAAAGAAACAATTGAAGAAACAATAAAATATATGAAACAATATCAAAACAATGAAATTATTCAACAAAAAGGATGTTTTATTTTACAAAAATTTGGAAAAGAAAATGAAAGTAAATATTTATTTTAAAACTTAATTTACTTTTTGAAACAATTTTTGGATAATAATAATATTAAAAATAATAAAAATAAAAATATTTGGAAATTCAAAGATAATCAAATAGAAATCAAAAAATTTAATGGAATTGAATCTCTTATTAATGCAATGAATAATTTCCCAAATAATGAAGAAATTCAAATTAAATCAAGTGAAACTTTACAAATATTTTCAGGAGGATTAAAAAGTAAATTAAATTTATTTTTTTAAATAAATCAAAAATTAAAAGAAAGAAAGAAAGAATTATTGAGAAATTTAAATCTTTTTCCTTTTATTTATTTTTCTTCTTTCCCAAAACAAAACAAAACAAAAAGAAGAAGAAAAAGAAAATCGAAAATTACAAGCAATAAAAATTTCTAAATTAAATGGAATTAAAACAATTATTAACACAATTAATAATTATCCAAATAATCAAATTATTCAAGAAAAATCTATTTCAATTTTAATTAATATTGCACTTAATTCAGGTAAAAGAAATTATAAGAAAAAACATTTATTCTCATAATATTTACATTTCAATTTCAATTTCAAAAATAAAAATATTAAAATAGAAAACAAAATTGAAATAAGAAATTTAAAAGGAATTAAACCTATTATTAAATCAATGAATAATTTCCCAAATAATCAAGATATTCAATATAAAGGATGTTGGGCTTTATTGAATATTGCTGTTGATGATGGTAAATATAAATATAAATATAAATATAAATATAAATATAAATATAAATATAAATATAAATATAAATATTTTAATCAATTATTTATTAATAATTATTAATCAAAAATATTTAATCAATTTATTTCCAAAAAATTAATTTCAATTTATTTTCCAAAATAAAAATATAAAAATAGAAAACAAAATTGAAATTAGAAATTTAAAAGGAATTGAAACTATTATTAATGCAATGAATAATTTCCCAAATAATCAAAATATTCAATATAAAGGATGTAGGGCTTTAACGAGTATTGCTTTTGATAATAAAGGTAAATAAAAATAAAAATATAAATATAAATATAAATATAAATATTTTAATCAATTATTTATTATTAATTATTAATCAAAAATATTTAATCAATTTATTTCCAAATAATTAATTTCAATTTCAATTTATTTTCCTAAATAAAAAATATTAAAATAGAAAACCGAATTGAAATTAGAAATTTAAATGGAATTGAACCTATTATTAAATCAATGAATAATTTCCCAAATAATCAAAATATTCAAGAAAATGGATGTTGGGCTTTATTGAATATTGCTGTTGATGATGGTAAATATATATAAAAATATAAATATAAATATAAATATAAATATTTTAATCAATTATTTATTATTAATTATTAATCAAAAATATTTAATCAATTTATTTCCAAAAATTAATTAATTTCAATTTCAAAAAAATATAAAAATAGAAAACAAAATTGAAATTAGAAATTTAAAAGGAATTGAACCTATTATTAATGCAATGAATAATTTCCCAAATAATCAAGATATTCAATATTATGGATGTAGGGCTTTATTGGTTATTTCTGGTGATAAAGGTAAATAAAAATATAAATATAAATATAAATATTTTAATCAATTATTAATTATTAATTATTAATCAAAAATATTTAATTAATTTATTTCCAAAAAATAATTAATTTCAATTTCAATTTATTTTCCAAAATAAAAATATAAAAATAGAAAACAAAATTGAAATTAGAAATTTAAAAGGAATTAAACCTATTATTAATGCAATGAATAATTTCCCAAATAATCAAAATATTCAATATAAAGGATGTAGAGCTTTAGAGAATATTGCTGCTGATAAAGGTAAATATAAATAAAAATATAAATATAAATATAAATATAAATATTTTAATCAATTATTAATTATTAATCAAAAATATTTAATCAATTTATTTCCAAAAAATTAATTTCAATTTCAATTTATTTTTCCAAAATAAATATCAAAATAGAAAACAAAATTGAAATTAGAAATTTAAAAGGAATTGAAACTATTATTAATGCAATGAATAATTTCCCAAATAATCAAAATATTCAAAAATATGGAAAAATAGCTTTAGAACAATTACAAAAAAACTGAATTATCTTTTCATCTTTTTTCTTTGATTTCTTTTCTTTTTCCAAACAAATTCAATAAAAAAACAAATTCAAATTCAAATTATTTTCCTTTTAATTTTATATTTAATTTCTTAAAATAAATCAATAAATAAATCAATTAATAAATCAATTAATTAATCAATCAATAAATCAATAAATCAATAAATCAATTAATTAATAAATCAATTAATCAATTAATTAATAAATCAATTAATCAATTAATTAATTAATAAATCAATAAATCAATAAATCAATTAATTAATAAATCAATTAATCAATCAATCAATCATTTAATCAATCAATCAATCATTTAACCATTTAATCAATCAATAAATCAATCAATCAATCAATTAATTAATAAATCAATAAATCAATAAATAAATCAATCAATCAATCATTTAACCATTTAATCAATCAATAAATCAATCAATCAATCAATCAATCAATTAATTAATTAATTAATCAATAAATTAATAAAAAATAAATAATTCAATAATTCAAATAAACCAAATAAATAAATCAATAAATCACAAATAAATTAATAAATTACTAATAAAATAATAAATTAATCAATCAATAAATCAATAAATTAATAAATCAATAATCAATTGTCAATCATTTCATTTGTCAATCAATCACTAAAAATAAATAAATAAATAAATAAATAAATAAATCACTACTAATAATCAATCAATAAATAAATAAATAAACCAAAAAATCAATAAAATCACCAATAAATCAAAATCAATCAATTAAAATCAATCAATCAATTAATTAATCATTGTTAATAATCAATAATAATCAATAAAATAATCAATAACAAATCAATCAATAATAATTAATCGATAATAAATAAATAAAAAATTCACCAAATCAATCAAATTGTCAGTCAATTTCAATCATTTCAATCAATCAATCAAACAAATCATCAGCCAAATCAATAAAATAAATCACTAAAAATAAAATAAATTAATAAAAATAAATCAATCACCAAACAAATCACCAATAACAAATCAATCAAATCAACCAAAAAATTTTCAAATCAATCAATCAATCAATCAATCAATTAATAATAATTAATAACTAATAAATAATAAATCAATAAATTAATCAACAACAAAATAATAAATTATTAATCAATCACAAATTGTAATAAATTAATTAATTAATAAAATAAATCAATTAATAAATTACTAATAAATAACAAATCAATAATAAATAATAAATTTGTGCAAATTAATCACAATAATAAATCAATTAATTAATAAATAATAAATAATTAATCAATTTCAAATAATAAAATCAAAATCACCAAATAAATCAATCAATAAATAAAATAAAATAAAAACAAATGTAATTAATCACCACAAAATAAATAAATAAATAAATCAAAAATCAATCAATACCAAAATAAACAATAAATAAATCAATCAATCAATAAATTACCAATTCAACCAATAAATAACAACCACCACCAATTACAAATAATCATTAATCACCACCAATTACCAATAATCAATCAACCACCAATCAATTGGTACCATCAATTCAATAAACCAATTAATTGGGTAAATCAACTAATAATTAATCAATATGGTAATTATCAATCAATACAATAATTACAATCCAAATTACCAATTAACAAATTAATAAATTGTCAGCCAAATCAATCAATCACCACAAAAATAAACCAACACCACCAAATTGGCCAACCATCAATAAATCAATAAATTAATAAATTAATAAATAATAAATTAAGCCAAATTAATAAATAATAATAAATCAATCAATAATACTCAAAATAAATTCAACCAATAAATGAATAAATAAATCACCACCAATCCACCACCAATAATCAATCTAATAAATAATTAATAAATAAATGCAAAACAATACTAATCAATCAATCAATCAATCACCAACCAACCATCAAAAATCAACCAAATACCAATCAATTACAAATTAATAATAAATCAATCACTACTATTGGTAATTAACCAATTAATAATAAGCCAAATTGTCAATTGTCACCAACCAACAAATAAATCAAATCACCATTTCAATCATTCAAACCAATAAATAATAAAAAATAAATAAATAAATACAAATTAATTGGTAATAAAATCAATCAACAACTATTAATAAATTAATCAATCAATAAATGAATAAATAAATCAATCAATCACCAATCAATCAATCAATCAATAATTTAATAAATTAATAATAAATAAATCACCAATTAATAATCAATCAATCAATCAATCAATAATCAATCAATCAATCAATCAATAATCAACCAATAATAATAAACTCAATCAATCACTATTACTATTAATTGGCCAATAATAAATAAATCAATCAATAAATAATCAATCAATCAATCAATCAATCAATCAATTAATCAATTAATCAATTAATCAATTAATTAATCAATTAATTAATCAATAAATTAATAAATCAATTAATCAATCAATTAATAAATTAATTAATCAATTAATCAATCAATCAATTAATAAATTAATTAATCAATCAATTAATAAATAAATTAATAAATCAATAAATAAATCAATTAAAAAATAAAAATAATTTTTTCATTTTTCATTTTTTCATTTTTTCATTTTTTATTGAAATAAATGGAACCATTTCAACTTAAAGGATATGATATTGAATTTCCTTATCCAAAGCCTTATTCTTGTCAAGTTTTAATGATGGAAAATGTTCTAACTTGTTTAGAAAATCAAGAAAATGCACTTTTAGATTTTCCAACAGGAACAGGAAAATCGATAGCATTATTAGCAAGTAGTTTAACTTGGCAAAAAGAATTTAAAAAGAAAAGTTTCAGTTTAAATCAATCTGATTACAAAAATGTGAGTTTTGTTTAATTATTTAATTATTTATTTTTTTTAATTTTTTTTAACGTATTTTTTTAGACACAAGAAAAATCAAAAAATCGATTTAAGAATAAAATTCCTAAAATTTATCTTTCAAGTCATACTCACACACAAATTGCTCAATTATGTCAAGAATTAAAAAGAACTAATTATAAACCTAAAATGGTTGTTTTAGGTTCTAGAGAGCAATATTGTATCAATGCAAAGTAGATATTATTTTAATTTTAATTTTAAATTTTAATTTCAATTTTATAAATGAATTTTAATATTAATTTTAATTTTAATTTTAATTTTAATTTTAATTTCAATATTAATTCTAATATTAATTTTAATTTTATAAATGAATTTTGATATTAATTTTAATTTTAATTTTAATTTAAATTTTAATTTTTAATTTTAATTTTAATTTTAATTTTAATAATTTTAATTTTAATTTTAATTTTAATTTTAATTAAATTTTAATTTTAATTTAATTTTAAATGAATTTTGATTTTAATTTTAATTTTAATTTTAATTTTAAATTTAATTTTAATTTTATAAATGAATTTTGATATTAATTTTAATTTTAATTTCAATATTAATTTTAATTTTAATTTTATAAATGAATTTTAAATTTAATTTTATAAATGAATTTTGATATTAATTTTAATTTTAATTTTAATTTTATAAATGAATTTTTTAATAATTAATTTTAATTTTAATTTTAATTTTAATTTTAATTTTAATTATAATTTTAATTCTAATATTAATTTTAATTTTATAAATGAATTTTAATTTCAATTTTAATTTTAATTTTAATTTTAATTTTAATTTTGATTCTAATTTCAATTTTAATTTTAATTTTAATTTTAATTTTAATTTTAATTTTAATTTTAATTTTAATTTTAATTTTAATTTTAATTTTAATTTTAATTATAATTTTAATTTTAATTTTATAAATGAATTTTAGTGTGATGAAATCTGAAGGAAATAAAAATGAAGAATGTGAAAAACTTATTAAATCAAAAAAATCAAGATGTCCTTATTACAGAGAAATGAACAAACGTTTTTCTAAAAATCAATATGATAGATATAATATTAATAATGAAGTTTGTAACTCAAAAAATTAAAATTAAAAATTGAAATAAAAATTGAATTAAAAAAAAATCAAAAAGATAATTGATATTGAAGATTTAAAACTTATTGGATCCAAAAATATGACTTGTCCATATTATCTTAGTCGAGATCTTGCAAAAGAAGCAGATTTAGTTTTAGCTCCTTATAATTATTTTGTTGATCCAAGTAAAACAAATATAAAAGAAAAAAAATCAATTTTTTAATAATTATAATGATTTTCTTTTAAAAATAGAAATTCGGAATCAAATTTCACTTGATTTAACAGATCAAATTGTTCTTATTGATGAAGGACAGTAAATTTATTTTTTATCCGATTTTTTTATTTAAAAGATTTTTTTTAATTTAAAATATTTTTTTAATTTAAAAATTTTAATTTAAAAATTCTAATTTAAAAAATTTTTTTAATTATTTAAGTAATATCGAAAATGCTTGCAGAGAAGCTCTTAGTCTTGATATAGAATTAGAAGATATAGAAGAATTGACAAATTTTCTATTTGGAACAATGACAAAATTTCAACACGATTTTGTTCAAGAACTTTTTAAGCCAATTGCAGATTTTGTAATGTCTATTAATGAGCTCATTACACAACATAAAGATAAACTACAAACATCAAATGATTCCGGTAAATACACATACTGGACAGGGCAGTCACTCATTTCCCTTCTGAAAAATCACGGAATAACACAATTTGAATGCGATCATTTAGCTGAAGATTTTGAAAAGCTTCTTCAAAAAGAAAACACAAAATTTCTTTCCAACTCAAAAAACGGAGGACTTCCAGGAGAAACTGATGTTATTGACTTTGGAGACGAATTAGAAATGCCGAAAATGAAGACTTCTCACGCTGTTTTTATTGAAACGCTGTTGATCATCTTGGATAAGGTTTTTGAATCTCCTGGAGATTTTTATTTGGTTCTTTCTTATCATAAAAAAGAAAATCCACTTTTTGATCGGAATCAACATCGCAATTTCAATCAAAATCAATATCAACATCAACATCAAAATCAAAATCAAAACCAAAATCAATTTTCTGGATTTCGTAACCATTTTTCTGGTTTTAAACAATCTAACATAAATCATACTTACAAACAAAACCAAAAAAAAATTTTTTTTTCAATAATTTTAACGGAAATTCGGGACACCACGTGTCACATTTAAAAGAATCAGCAAAAAATCAACTTAATCAGCAAAACGCAAATAATCCGGTAATGGTATATGAGCTTTCGTTTTGGTGCATGCGACCTTCTGTGGCTTTCCGTATGGCGTTTGAAAATACATGGAGCGTGGTGCTTACATCAGGAACACTTGCGCCGCTTGATCCATTTGAATCTGAGCTTGGATGCAAGTTCCCAATTCGGGTTGAGTCTGATCATGTGATTGACATTTCGGCGCAAGCGTGCATCGGCACAATAGCAAGGGGAATGGAAGGGAACATATTGAATACAACATTCAAACAGATTGGATCGACTGAGATCCAAGACTCAATTGGAGGAGTTATTTTGGAGATTTGCAAAATTGTGCCTGATGGAGTGCTAGTTTTTTTCTCATCTTATTCAATGGCGAAAAATCTCAAAAGAAGATGGGAAGCAACAAAGCTTCTTGACAAAATCCAAATGCACAAACAAGTTTTCATTGAATCTCAAGGAAGAAAAATTTTTACGAAATCAATGAAAGATTATTATAAAGCAATCGAAAGGGGAAAAAATAACGGTCGACAAAATAGACCCCCAAAAAAAACAGGAGCGCTTTTTCTTGCGGTTGTAAGAGGAAAAGTGTCTGAAGGTCTTGATTTCAGCGACAGATATGCACGCGCTGTTATTGTTGTTGGAATTCCATTTCCAAGCACAAATTCTTTGAATATCAAGCTGAAAAGACAGTTTAACAGCGATTTTGGACCGCCTCTTCTTCCTGGATCGCGATGGTACGAATTGCAGGCGTATCGCGCGCTCAATCAGGCTATCGGAAGATGTCTTCGACACAGATACGACTATGGATCCGTGATTTTAATTGACGAGCGTTTTGAGCAAGATTATGTTAGATCAAATCTTCCCAAATGGGTTCGTGATCATGTCAAATCTTGGAGTGCAACTCGCAATTGTCTTTCTGATCTCTCCTCTTTTTTTGCAAGAATGAAAATATCTCCTCCTGTCAAACCTTCTGAATATAATTCATTTAAATCCATCGATTCCCAAAATTCCCAAAATTCTCAAAATTCTCAAAATTCTCGAAACAGAAAAAAAAGAAATTCTCCAAATCCTTTTTCAAATTCTTCCAATTCTTCCATTCAAACAAGTCTTAATGATTTTTTAATTTGGCGAGATCAAGAAATTAAAAAAACCAAAACAACAACCAGATCTAATCAAAAATCACAAGAAATTGAAGAAAAAAGCGATTCCAATTTTGGACTTAAAAACATATATTTTTCTGAACAAAAAGGAGATTTTCAAAATGGGAAAGTTTTATATGATAATCTTACAAAATCCATGACAAAAACTTTAAAAACTGATTCAAAAACTTTAAAAACTGATTCAAAAACTTTAAAAACTGATACAAAAACTTTAAAAACTGATTCTAAAACTTTAAAAACTGATTCTAAAACTTTAAAAACTGATACAAAAAATGATTCAAAAAGTGGAATGAATTTACTCAATTCAAGTCCTTATTTTAATCAAGCACAACAACCAAAATCACAATCTTTTACAGGATTTTCTTTAGAAAATAAATTACCTGAATCTGTATTTCCAAACAATAAGGTTGTTTATTCACAAATGGGAAAAGGAATAGATGAAAGGAATAGTCAAGA
Source organism: Anaeramoeba ignava (assembly GCA_028826165.1). Classification (NCBI taxonomy): domain Eukaryota; family Anaeramoebidae; genus Anaeramoeba; species Anaeramoeba ignava. Next base: position 1,520,744 of record JAPDFW010000070.1, read on the forward strand.
TTATGGAAATGAAAATGAATTTTTTCAAAATCAATTTATTCAAAATCAAAATCAAAATCAAAATCAAAATCAATTTATTCAAAATGAAAATATTCAAAATCAAAATCAAAATCAAAATCAAAATCAAAATCAAAATGAAAATATTCAAAATCAAAATATTCAAAATCAAAATGAAAATATCCAAAATCAAAATATTCAAAATATTCCAAATAATTTACAATTTCGAATTTCTTGTTCTTGTCAAGCTCTTTTTTATGTATATTCTGAAACTCTAAATTCACTTCCAAAAATTCCTAAATTTGCTTCAGTTTCTCTTGATGGGAAAGTTTATCGTGTTGCTTGTTTAGATTCTGAACAACAATCTTATGTTGAAAATATTAAAATTACAAATGCAAATTTACAAATTGAAAATTGGAAAAATTCATGTTCACATGCTGTTTGTACAAAATGCAATGCTATTGTAGGATTTCGAACTATGTTATTAAAAAAAGATACATTTTTAACACCAATTTTATGTCTTTTTGTTTCAGGATAGAATTTATATTTTAGAATACATTTCCGAAGATTTTGAATTTATATTTTTATTATTAAATAATTTTAATTTTAATTTTAATTTTAATTTTAATTTTAATTTATAATTTAATATTTAATTTATAAATTAATTTAAAAATATAATTTAATATTTAATTTTATTATTAAAATAATAATTTATTGTTTTAGATTTAAATATTTTCTTATTTAAATATTTAACATAAAAATATAAAAAATGAAAATAAATTTAATTTAATATTTAATTTATAAATTAATTTAAAAATATAATTTAATATTTAATTCCATTATTAACTTAATAATTTATTGTTTTAGATTTAAATATTTTATTAATTAAATATTTAACATAAAAATATAAAAATAAGAATAGATTTAATTTAATATTTAATTTATAAATTAATTTAAAAATATAATTTAATATTTAATTCTATTATTAACTTAATAATTTATTGTTTTAGATTTAAATATTTTATTATTTTAAATATTTAACATATAAATATAAAAATGAAAATAGATTTAATTTAATATTTAATTTATAAATTAATTTAAAAATATAATTTAATATTTAATTTTATTATTAAAATAATAATTTATTGTTTTAGATTTAAATATTTTATTATTTAAATATTTAACATATAAATATAAAAATGGAATAGATTTAATTTAATATTTAATTTATAAATTAATTTAAAAATATAATTTAATATTTAATTTTATTATTAAAATAATAATTTAATGTTTTAGATTTAAATATTTTATTATTTAAATATTTAACATAAATATAAAAATGGAATAGATTTAATTTAATATTTAATTTAAATTAATTTAAAAATATAATTTAATATTTAATTTTATTATGATTTAAATATTTTATTATTTAAATATTTAATATAAATATAAAAATAAGAATAGATTTAATTTTATATTTAATTTATAAATTAATTTAAAAATATAATTTAATATTTAATTTTATTATTAAAATAATAATTTATTGTTTTAGATTTAAGTATTTTATTATTTAAATATTTAACATATAAATATAAAAATGAAAATAGATTTAATTTAATATTTAATTTATAAATTAATTTAAAAATATAATTTAATATTTAATTTTATTATTAAAATATTAATTTATTGTTTTAGATTTAAATATTTTATTATTTAAATATTTAACATAAAAATATAAAAATGGGAATAGATTTAATTTAATATTTAATTTATAAATTAATTTTAAATTTAATTTTAATTTTATGTTTAAAATAATAATTTAATGTTTTAGATTTAAATATTTTATTATTTAAATATTTAACATAAAAATATAAAAATGGAATAGATTTAATTTAATATTTAATTTATAAATTAATTTAAAAATATAATTTAATATTTAATTTTATTATTAAAATATAATTTATTGTTTTAGATTTAAATATTTTATTATTTAAATATTTAACATAAAAATATAAAAATGAGAATAAGTTTATATTATTTTAAATAAAGAAAAATTGATAAAATATATAAAATGGAATTGATTCTTAAATTTAATTATTTAATATTCTTTATTTCATTTTTATTTTTTTTCATTTTTTTCTTTTCAAAAAAAGCAAAATTTAAGTAAAATTATTTTTAATTATAAAATAAAAATCAAAATAAAATTTAATAATAAATAATAATAAAAATATAAAATAAAAATTAAATTGAAACGAAATAATTGTTAATTACTTATTAATTTATTATTATTTCAAATAAATAAACAAAAAGGAAAAATAAATTCTAAATTTTATTTAAACAAAAATTATCAATAAAAATTAGAATTTAAATTTAATTCAAAATAAAAATGAAAAATAAAATAATTTATTATTAATTTATTATTATTTTATAAATATTTATTTAATTTATTCAAATAAAAAACTAATTTTCCTTTTTAATTAAAAATAAAATAAAAAATAAAAATAAAAATAAAAATAAAAATAAAAATAAAAATAAAAATAAAAATAAAAATAAAGAAAATGAGTGATTCTTCAAAAGAAATTGATTCAAAAAAGAAATCAAAACAAAAAAAGAAGAAAGATCAAAATCAAAATCAAAATCAAATGGATCTTCAAGAACAATTTATCCAAATGCAAAATCAAATCCAACTTTTAATGCAAAATCAAAAATCAAAATCAAAAATCAAAAATCAAACAAAAAAATCAAAATCAAATTCAAAATCAAAATCAAAATCAAAATCAAAATCAAAATCAAAATCAAAATCAAAATCAAAATCAAATCCAAAATCAAAATCAAAATCAAAATCAAAACCAAAAAATTACATTTAAAGAAATTTATTCAAAAGAAAAATCTGAAAAAATCCAAATATCAAAATTATATCAATTTCCTCCTCAAGAAATTAATAAATTTTTAATTTGTGAACTTCTTTCAAATTACAAAAGCAATGTTTCAAAAATGAAGAAAATTGTGATTTTATAATTTATGTTGGAAAAATAATCAAAAATTCCTTGTCATAAATCAATTCTTAATTCAAGATCAATATTTTTTTGAAAATCATCATGAAAAATCAGAAACTGAAGAATTATATCTTCCACAATTTGAATATGAAATTGTTAAACCAATCATTTCATTTCTTTTATGATTCAGAATTTAAATTTGATTTAAACAAATTTGAAAAATATTTTCAACTTGCAAAAGATTTTAAATTAACAAGTTTAATAATTAAAATTGAAAAAGAAGTTTCAGAACAAATTAATGAAACTAATGTTATTCCAATTTATTTCAAAAGTATTTCCATTGAATCGAATTATCTTTCCAATATTTGTGAAAAGTTTATTAAAGAAAATATGAAGAAGATTATTGAAGAAATCAAACTGGAAAAATTAATAATAAAGAATTAAAAGAAATTATTCAAATTATTCAATCAACACCAAAAGAAAGTAAAATTGATTTAATTTGGAAATTATCTCAAGATTGGAAAAAGAAATTTGAAAAAAGCAATAAAAATTTAATTGATAAAGAACAATACATTGATCAAATTCAAATTAAAGAAATCAATAATGAAATTCAAGATTTTTATATTATTTTTGATAATATTAAAAATGATGGATTTATTTACTTGAATTCAAGAACTCAAAATAACCAAATTTTACCTCCAACTCAACAATTCCAATTAATAAATGAAAAAAATAAAGAATTAAATCAAGAAAATCAACAACTTAAACAAAAACTCAAAAACCAAGACAAAATAATTCAACAAAAAGATAACAAAATTCAAAAACAAAAGAATAAGATCACAAAAATGAAAAAAGAATTAGAAATTTTTCAAACAGAAAGAAAAGCACATCAAGATTTAGAAAATTATAAAAATCAAATTTCAAATTTAAATGAAAGTAAATTATTTTAAATTTTAAATTTATTAATTAATTATTTTCAAATCAAATTTAAAATTTAAAAACAAAAAAGAAACAATTGAAGAAACAATAAAATATATGAAACAATATCAAAACAATGAAATTATTCAACAAAAAGGATGTTTTATTTTACAAAAATTTGGAAAAGAAAATGAAAGTAAAATATTTATTTTAAAACTTAATTTACTTTTTGAAACAATTTTTGGATAATAATAATATTAAAAATAATAAAAATAAAAATATTTGGAAATTCAAAGATAATCAAATAGAAATCAAAAAATTTAATGGAATTGAATCTCTTATTAATGCAATGAATAATTTCCCAAATAATGAAGAAATTCAAATTAAATCAAGTGAAACTTTACAAATATTTTCAGGAGGATTAAAAAGTAAATTAAATTTCTTTTTTTAAATAAATCAAAAATTAAAAGAAAGAAAGAAAGAAAGAATTATTGAGAAATTTAAATCTTTTTCCTTTTATTTTCCTTTTATTTATTTTTCTTCTTTCCCAAAACAAAACAAAAAGGTGAAGAAAAAGAAAATCGAGAATTACAAGCAATTAAAATTTCTAAATTAAATGGAATTAAAACAATTATTAACACAATTAATAATTATCCAAATAATCAAATTATTCAAGAAAAATCTATTTCAATTTTAATTAATATTGCACTTAATTCAGGTAAAAGAAATTATAAGAGAAAATATTTATTCCTATAATATTTACATTTCTAATTTATTTTCCAAAATAAAAATATTAAAATAGAAAACAAAATTGAAATAAGAAATTTAAAAGGAATTGAACCTATTATTAATGCAATGAATAATTTCCCAAATAATCAAGATATTCAATATAAAGGATGTTGGGCTTTATGGAATATTGCTGGTAATAATGATGGTAAATATAAATATAAATATAAATATAAATATTTTAATCAATTATTAATTATTTATTATTAATCAAAAATATTTAATCAATTTATTTTCAAAAAATTAATTAATTAATTAATTTAAATTTTAATTTATTTTCCAAAATAAAAAATATCAAAATAGAAAACAAAATTGAAATTAAAAATTTAAAAGGAATCGAATCTATTATCAAATCAATGAATAATTTCCCAAATAATCAAAATATTCAATATAAAGGAACAAAATTGAATATTTTGAAAATAAAAATAAAAATAAAAAATATAAAATATAAATATAAATATAAATATAAATATAAATATAAATCAAAATAAATATAAATATAAATATAAATATAAATATAAATATAAATATAAATATAAATATAAATATAAATATAAATATAAATATAAATATAAATATAAATATAAATATAAATATTTTAAACAATTATCTATTATTAATTATTAATCAAAAAATATTTAATCAATTTATTTCCAAAAAATTAATTAATTTCAATTTCAATTTATTTTCCAAAATAAAAAAAATATCAAAATAGAAAACAGAATTGAAATTAGAAATTTAAAAGGAATTGAACCTATTATTAAAGCAATGAATAATTTCCCAAATAATCAAGATATTCAATATAATGGATGTTGGGCTTTAGGGAGTATTGCTGCTGATAATGGTAAATATAAATATAAATATAAATATAATTATAAATATAAATATTAAATAAAAATATAAATAATAAATAATCAAAAATATAAATCAAAATATAAATAAAAATAATAAATATAAATATAAAAAAAAATAAAAATAAAAAATAAATTGAAATAGAAATATAAAGGAATAAATTATTATAAATGAATAAATATAAATAATCAAAATATAAATATTATAAATATGGGGCTTTATTAAATAAAAATGATAAAAATATAAATATAAATATAAATATAAATATAAATATTTTAATCAATTATTTATTAATAATTATTAATCAAAAATATTTAATCAATTTATTTCCAAAAAATTAATTTCAATTTCAATTTCAATTTCAAAAAAATATTAAAATAGAAAACAAAATTGAAATTAGAAATTTAAAAGGAATTGAACCTATTATTAATGCAATGAATAATTTCCCAAATAATCAAAATATTCAAAAATATGGATGTGGAGCTTTAGGGAATATTTCTGGTAATGATGGTAAATAAAAATAAATATAAATATAGATATTAAATGAAATAAATATAAATATAAATATAAATATAAATATAAATATAAATATAAATATAAATATAAATATAAATATAAATATAAATATAAATATAAATATCAATATAAATATAAATATAAATATAAATATAAATATAAATATAAATATAAATATAAATATTTTAATCAATTATTTATTAATAATCAAAAATATTTAATCAATTTATTTCCAAAAAATTAATTTCAATTTCAATTTATTTTCCTAAATAAAAAATATTAAAATAGAAAACAGAATTGAAATTAGAAATTTAAAAGGAATTGAACCTATTATTAAATCAATGAATAATTTCCCAAATAATCAAGATATTCAAGAATATGGATGTGGAGCTTTAAGGAATATTGCTGCTGGTAATAAATAAAAATTAAAAATAAAAATAAAAATATAAATATAAATATAAATATAAATATAAATATAAATATAAATATAAATATAAATATAAATATAAATAAAAATATTTTAATCAATTATTTATTAATAATCAAAAATATTTAATCAATTTATTTCCAAAAAATTAATTTCAATTTCAATTTCAATTTCAAAAAAATATCAAAATAGAAAACCAAATTGAAATTAGAAATTTAAAAGGAATTGAACCTATTATTAATGCAATGAATAATTTCCCAAATAATCAAAATATTCAATATGTTGGATGTGGAGCTTTAATAAATATTGCTGCTGATAAAGGTAAATAAAAATATAAATATAAATATAAATATTTTAATCAATTAATTATTATTAATTATTAATCAAAAATATTTAATCAATTTACTTCCAAAAAATTAATTTCAATTTCAATTTATTTTCCAAAATAAAAAATATTAAAATAGAAAACCAAATTGAAATAAGAAATTTAAAAGGAATTGAACCTATTATTAAAGCAATGAATAATTTCCCAAATAATCAAAATATTCAATATAAAGGATGTGGAGCTTTATTGAATATTTCTGCTGATAAAGGTAAATATAAATATAAATATAAATATAAATATTTTAAACAATTATCTATTATTAATTATTAATAAAAAATATTTAATCAAATTTATTTCAAAAAAATTAATTTCAATTTCAATTTATTTTCCAAAATAAAAATATAAAAATAGAAAACGAAATTGAAATTAGAAATTTAAAAGGAATTGAACCTATTATTAAATCAATGAATAATTTCCCAAATAATCAAGATATTCAAAAATATGGATGTTGGGCTTTATTGGTTATTGCTTTTGATAATGATGGTAAATAAAATATAAATATAAATATAAAAATAAATATTTTAATCAATTATTTATTATTAATTATTAATCAAAAATATTTAATCAATTTATTTCCAAAAAATTAATTTCAATTTCAATTCATTTTTCCAAAATAAAAAATATCAAAATAGAAAACCAAATTGAAATAAGAAATTTAAAAGGAATTGAACCTATTATTAATGCAATGAATAATTTCCCAAATAATAAAGATATTCAATATAAAGGATGTAGAGCTTTAAGGAATATTGCTGCTGATAAAGGTAAATATAAATAAAAATATAAATATAAATATTTTAATCAATTATTAATTATTAATCAAAAATATTTAATCAATTTATTTCCAAAAAATTAATTTCAATTTCAATTTATTTTCCAAAATAAAAAATATAAAAATAGAAAACAAAATTGAAATAAGAAATTTAAAAGGAATTGAATCTATTATTAATGCAATGAATAATTTCCCAAATAATCAAAATATTCAGAAAATGGAAAAATAGCTTTAGAAAAATTACAAAACAACTGAATTCTCTTCAGTTCATCTTTTTTCTTTGATTTCTTTTCTTTTTCCAAAACAAATTCAATAAAAAAACAAGAAAATCAAATTTAAATTTTTTTTCATTTTTTTCATTTGTTTTAATAAATTAAAACATTAATAAATTTTTTTCCACGAATGCACAAAATTCTCTTTTTAATAATTTTACTAGTTGAAGAAATCTTAACAACAACAAAAAGAATGGAAGTTTTTTCAGAAAATAAAGAAATTCACAACAACTTTGGAGTTGGAGTTTCTATCTCAGGAAATTTTGCAGTAATTGGGTCACCATGGGAGGAAGATGAGACAGAGAACGAAGCAGGAGAAAAAGGGGTTGGGGGACGAGCTTATGTATTTCTGCGACAGGACTCACACTGGAAGCAAATTGGAACACTTTTCAGTAATTCAACCGAGAAAGGTGACGACTTCGGCGCAAGTGTATCAGTCTCTGGAAACCGCACAGTGGTTGGTGCGCCCATACATAACCTCACAGGAGCTGTGTTTGTGTTCTGCTTTGGCGCGGATGATCAGAGCCCAGTGCCTTGGATCAAGCAAACATACAAACTAGTTCCCGAAGACGCTGAAGCAGGTGATCAATTTGGCATTGACGTATCTCTATCAGGAAATACTCTCCTTGTTGGCTCGCTCTTTTCCGCATCTACAGAATCTCAAATGCAGGTTGGTTCGGCATACGTTTTTTCTTTTGATGGATCAACTTGGACTCAGTCGGCAAAATTGCTGCCTTCTTATTCAACCCTCTTTGACGGATTCGGCACCGCGGTTTCAATATCAAACTCGGTCGCGATTGTCGGTGCGCCCCAGTGTGATGAGAACGGGGTTGATAGCGGAGCCGCGTTTATCTTCGAGTTGACAGATTCCGTTTGGACTCAATCCGCTATGCTTCTCCCTAATGATAGCGAATCTGGAGACCACTTCGGAAACAGTGTTTCTGTCTCAGGCAATTTGGCACTCGTCGGTGCACCATGGAATGACGAGGTTGGCGCTGTTTATGTCTTCTCTAGAGTTGGTTCTTCTTGGGTTCAAACTCATAAAATTTTGCCGGGAGATTCCGTTGATTTTTTTGGAGTTACTGTTTCTATTAATGGTCGTTATGCTGTCATCGGTGCTTATGAAATTCGTCCTGATTCTTCCCTTTCTGGTTGCGCTTTTATTTTCCATTTCGTAAATGATAATTGGATTCTTGTTTCTAGAATGCCAAAAATTACTGATGATGATGATGATGATTTTTCTTATTCTCATTTACATGATATTTCTCTTTATGAAGGTGTTGATTTGGTTGATGGTCCTTTTGAATTTAAAAGATTGGATCAAAAGCTTGAAGATGATTAAAATTTATATCAAAATTTATATTAAATTCAAATCAAATTCAAATCAAATTCAAATCAAATTCAAATCAAATTCAAATCAAATTCAAATCAAATTCAAATCAAATTTATATCAAAATTTATATTAAAATTTATATTAAAATTTATATCAAAATTTATATTAAAATTTATATCAAAATTTATATTAAAATTTATATCAAAATTTATATTAAATTTATATCAAAATTTATATTAAATTTACAAACAAATTCCAATCAAAATTCATATCAAATTCCAAACAAATTCAAATCAAAATTCAAATCAAAATTCAAATCAAATTTATATTAAAATTCAAATCAAAATTCAAATCAAAATTTATATTAAAATTTATATTAAAATTTATATTATATTTATATTAATATTTATATTAATATTTATATTAATATTTATATTAAAATTTATATCAAAATTTATATCAAAATTTATATTAAATTCAAATCAAATTCAAATCAAATTTATATCAAAATTTATATTAATATTTATCAAGAAATTTATATTAAAATTTATATTAAATTCAAATCAAATTTATATTAAAATTTATATTAATATTTATATTAAAATTCAAATCAAATTTATATCAAAATTCAAATCAAATTTATATTAAAATTTATATTAAAATTTATATTAAAATTTATATTAAAATTTATATTAATATTTATATCAAAATTTATATTAAATTCAAATCAAATTTATATTAAAATTTATATCAAAATTTATATTAAATTCAAATCAAATTCAAATCAAATTCAAATCAAATTCAAATCAAATTCAAATCAAATTCAAATCAAATTCAAATCAAATTCAAATCAAATTCAAATCAAATTCAAATCAAATTCAAATCAAATTCAAATCAAATTCAAATCAAATTCAAATCAAATTCAAATCAAATTTATATCAAAATTTATATCAAGAAATTTATATTAAAATTTATATCAAAATTTATATTAAAATTCAAATCAAAATTCATATCAAATTTACAAACAAATTCCAATCAAAATTCATATCAAATTTATATCAATATTTATATTAATATTTATATTAAATTTATATTAAAATTTATATTAAATTCAAATCAAAATTCATATCAAATTTACAAACAAATTCCAATCAAAATTCATATCAAATTCCAAGCAAATTTTAGTTTAGTTTCTTTTTTTTCTTTTTCAAAATTCTTTCAAAATCCACTTTTTTTTTACCTAATTTTCTATTCCAAATTTTTTTTGGTTTTTTGTTTTTTTGTTTTTTAGATTTAATTAAAAAAAAAGAAAGAAGAAAAGAAAATAAAAAAGAAAAAAATTTTAATTAATTTTTTTTTCTCCTTTTTTTTGTTTTTAATTTTCTCCTTTTTTTAATTAAAAAAAAAATTTTTTTATTTCTTTTTTTTTTTCATTTTTTTCAAATTTTTTCAATTTTAAAATTTCTTTTTTTTTAATGGGTATTTATTAAAAATAAAAAATAAAAAACAACTACAAATAAAAAACAAAACCAATTTTTTAAACACTTCAATTCAAAATTAATTCAAAATAAAATTCAAAATAAAATTCAAAATAAAATAAAAATAAAAATTAAATTCAAATTCAAATTAAATTCAAATTAAATTAAAAATAAATTCAAATAAAATTAAATTCAAAATTAAAATTCAAAATTAAAATTTAAATTAAAATTCAAAATAAAATTCAAAATAAAAAAGGGAAATTTTTGGATATAATAACGCCATTATTAGTAATTGTACCTGAAGTACAAAAACCAATTAAAAAAATTCAATTCACAGAAAAATTATGGTGGTCATTTGGGGCTTTAGTTGCATATTTAATTGCAAGTCAAGTTCCACTTTTTGGAATTATTATAAGCAATTCATCAGATCCTTTTTATCATATGAGAGTTATTATGGCAAGTAATAAATTCACTCTTATGGAACTTGGTATCTCTCCTATTGTTACTTCTTCTCTTGTTATGCAGCTTCTTGCTGGAACTGGCCTAATTTCAGTTGACCAATCAATTAAATCAGAAAAGGCTAAATTCGAAGCTGCTCAAAAATGTTTGTTTTTTTTCTTTAAATTTATTAATTTTAATTATATTTATATTTATATTTATATTTATATTTTTATTTTTATTTATATTTATATTTATATTTATATTTATATTTATTTTAAATATTTATATTTATATTTATATTTATATTTATATTTATATTTATATTTATATTTATATTTATATTTATATTTATATTTATATTTATATTTATATTTATATTTATATTTATATTTATATTTATATTTATATTTATATTTATATTTATATTTTTATTTATATTTTTATTTATATTTATATTTATATTATTTTAGTGTTTGGTTTAATTATTACTCTATTTCAAGCTATTGCTTATGTTTCTAGTGGTATGTATGGAAGTTATTCTGAACTTGGATTCTTCATTTCTGCTTTCATTGTTATTCAATTATCATTTTCTGGATTACTTGTTCTTTTGGTTGTAAATTTTGATTTTTATTTTGATTTATTTTTTGATTTTGATTTTGATTTTTATTATTTATTTTGTAGGATGAATTACTTCAAAAAGAATATGGACTTGGATCTGGAACTTCACTTTTTATCACAACAAATATTTGCGAAACAATCATTTGGAAATCATTAAGTCCTTCAACATTTAATAGTGGAAGAGGTATTTTAAAATCAAAATTAAAATTAAAATTTAAATCAAAATTAATATTATAATTAAAATTAAAATTAAAATTAAAATTAAAATTAAAATTAAAATTAAAATTAAAAATCAAAATTAAAATCAAAATTAAAATTAAAATTAAAATTAAAATTAAAATTAAAATTAAAATTTAAAATTAAAATTAAAATTAAAATTAAAATTATAGGAACTGAATTTGAAGGTGCTTTAATTGCTTTATTTCATCTCTTAATTACTAGAGATAATAAAACAAGAGCATTAAAAGAAGCATTCTATCGAAAAAATCTTCCAAATATTACTAATCTTCTTGCAACTGTTATTATTTTCTTAGTTGTGATTTACTTCCAAAGTTTCAGAGTTGAACTTCCTTTAAGGTTTGAATTAATTTAATCTTTTCATGTTTTGGTTTTATTTTTACTTAACAAATTTTTTCTCTTTTTTTTTTTGAATTGATTCTTTATTATTTAATTTAGTTCTCCTCAAACAAGAGGTTCATATGGAACTTATCCAATCAAATTGTTTTACACTTCTAATATGCCAATCATTTTACAATCTGCATTAGTCACAAATTTATTTTTTGTTTCACAATTATTTTATAAGAAATTTCCAGGAAATGTTTTCTTCCAACTTTTAGGAAAATGGCAGGTTAGTATTTCATAATTTAATTTAAATATTTATTTTCAATTTAAATATTTATTTATAATTTAAATATTTATTTTCAATTTAAATATTTATTTTCAATTTAAATATTTATTTCAATTTAAATATTTATTTTCAATTTAAATATTTATTTCTAATTTAAATATTTATTTTCAATTAAAATATTTATTTTCAATTTAAATATTTATTTTAATTTTAAATATTTATTTACAATTTAAAATATTTATTTTCAATTTAAATATTTATTTTAATTTTAAATATTTATTTACAATTTAAAATATTTATTTTCAATTTAAATATTTATTTTCAATTTAAATATTTATTTTTAATTTAAATATTTATTTTAATTTTAAATATTTATTTACAATTTAAAATATTTATTTTCAATTTAAATATTTATTTTCAATTTAAATATTTATTTTTAATTTAAATATTTATTTCCAATTTAAATATTTATTTTTAATTTAAATATTTTTTGAATTAAATATTTATTTTTAATTTAAATATTTTTTGAATTAAATATTTATTTTCAATTTAAATATTTATTTCAATTAAAAATAGGAAATGCCAAATTCAGGTCAAAGTGTTGCTGTTGGTGGACTTTCTTATTATCTTTCTCCTCCTCGTACTCTTTGGGAATTTATTACAGATCCTCTTCACATTATTATTTACATTGCTTTTGTTCTTGGATCTTCTGCAATTTTCTCCAAATTTTGGATTGTTATTTCTAATACAACTGCAAATGATGTTATGAAACAATTAAAAGATGAAAATGTATTTAAAAAAAAAATAATTTTATTAAAACTAAAATTTATATTGAAAAAATAAATTAAATTAAATTAAATTAAATTAAATTAATATATTTAAGCTCACAATTAAAGATTATCGAGATCGAACTGCAAAAAGTGTTTTGAATAGATACATTCCAATTGCAGCATCATTTGGTGGATTAGCAATTGGTCTTTTAACTCTTTTAGCTGATTTTCTTGGTAAATAATATTTAATTCAAAAATATTTAATTTAATTCAATAAATATTTAATTCAAAAAATATTTAATTTAATTCAATAAATATTTAATTCAAAAAATATTTAATTTAATTCAAAAATAAATATTTTAATTGGAAATAAATATTTAATTTAATTTAATAAATAATTTAATTTAATTCAATTCAAAAATAATTAATTTAATTCAATAAATAATTTAATTTAATTTAATAAATAATTTAATTTAATTCAATTCAAAAAATATTTATTTCAATTCAATAATTAATTCAAAAATATTTTAGGTGCTATTGGTTCTGGAACAGGTATTTTACTTGCTGTTACAATGATTTATCAATACTTTGAAACATTTGTTAAAGAACAAGGAGACTTTTCTGCTCTATTTTAATTAATTTTTCCAATTAAATTTAATACGAAATTTTGAAATTTAAACAAAAATAGAAAAAAGAAATTCTCAAAAAAAAAAACAAATCAAGTTTTATTTTTTCCACTTTTCATTTTCTTCTTTTTCATTTTTCTTTTTTTTTTTCTTTTTCTTTTTGATTTTTTTTGAAGAACTCATTTGATGATTTAGATAAAAAAAATCGTTTTTTTTTTTTAATTTTTTTTTTAATTTTTAAATTTTTTTTTTCATTTTTTTTTTCTTCTTTTTCAAATAAAATCAAATAAAATTTAACTACAATTAATTTAAATTAATATTTAAAAATGAGTCGTGCTCAATTTTCTAATAATTTACAACGAGGAAGAAGAATTGGAGAAAGAAATATCTCAAACGACAAACAAACAAATTCACAAAATAGAACAAATGCAAGAGTTGGAAGAGCAACTGGAAGAATTGGAAGAACTCTCAAAATCAAAATCAAAATCAAAATCAAAATCAAAATCAAAGTCAAAGTCAAAGTCAAAATACAACGAATGGAAGAATAGGAAGAATGGCAGGAAGATTTGGAGGAAGAGCATCACCAAATAAAACCCAAAATACAAATCAAAGTCAAAATACAAATATATCACCAACAAGAACAAATGGAAGATTTGGAAGAAGATCCCCAAGTCAAAGCCAAAATCAAAATCAAAATCAAAATCAAAATCAAAATCAAAATCAAAATCAAAGTCAAAATCAAAGTCAAAATACAAATATATCACCAACAAGAACAAATGGAATATTTGGAAGAAGATCCCCAAGTCAAAGCCAAAATCAAAATCAAAGTCAAAATACAAATATATCACCAACAAGAACAAATGGAAGATTTGGAAGAGAATCACCAAATAAAAGCCAAAATCAAAATACAAATACATTACAAAATAGAACAACTGGAAGAATTGGAAGAAGATCACCATTAAAACAAGATGAAAATCAAAATACATCACCAACAGGAAGAGTTGGAAGAGTTGGAAGAACAACTGGAAGAATTGGAAGAAGATCACCATTAAAACAAGATGAAAATCAAAATACAACAGTAGGAAGAGTTGGAAGAGCAGGAAGAACAACAGGAAGAATTGGAAGAAGATCACCATTAAAACAAGATGAAAATAAAAATCAAAATCAAAATACATTACAAAATAGAACAACTGGAAGAATTGGAAGAAGATCACCATTAAAACAAGAAGAAAATAAAACAATATCACCAAAAGAAACAAATAAACCAACAATAACAATATCACCAAAAGAAATAACATCACCAAAAGAAACAAATAAGCTAAAACAATATCACCAAAAGAAACAATATCACCAAAAGAAACAATATCACCTAAAGAAACAAATAAACCAACAATAACAAATGGAAGAATTGGAAGAAATTTACCATTAAAACAAGAAACCCAAAATACAAATCCATTACAAAATAGAACAACTGGAAGAATTGGAAGAAGATCACCATTAAAACAAGATGAAAATCAAAATACATCACCAACTGGAAGAGTAGGAAGAATTGGAAGAACAACAGGAAGAATTGGAAGAAGATCACCATTAAAACAAGAAGAAAATAAAAATACATCACCAACAGGAAGAGTAGGAAGAATTGGAAGAAGATCACCATTAAAACAAGAAGAAAATCAAATAATATCACCAAAAGAAACAAATAAGCCAACAATAACAATATCACCAAAAGAAACAATATCACCAAAAGAAACAAATAAGCCAACAATAACAATATCACCAAAAGAAACAATATCACCTAAAGAAACAATATCACCCTAAAAGAAACAATATCACCAAAAGAAACAAATAAACCAACAATAACAAATGGAAGAATTGGAAGAAATTTACCATTAAAACAAGAAACCCAAAATACAAATCCATTACAAAATAGAATAAATGGAAGAATTGGAAGAAGATCACCATTAAAACAAGATGAAAATCAAAATACATCACCAACAGGAAGAGTAGGAAGAATTGGAAGAACAACAGGAAGAATTGGAAGAAGATCACCATTAAAACAAGATGAAAATAAAACAATATCACCTAAAGAAACAATATCACCGAAAGAAACAACAGGAAGAAAAAGAAAGAAGATTACCAAAAAAAACAAGAAGAAAAAAAAACAAAATCCATCACCAATAACAATATCAAGAATTGGAAGAATCACCAAAAAGAAACAAATAAACCAACAATGAAAATCAAAACAACATCACCAAAGGAACAAATTGGCCAAGAACAATATCACCTAAAGAAATAACATCACCAAAACAATATCACCAAAAGAAACAAATAAACCAACAATAACAATATCACCTAAAGAAACAATATCACCTAAAGAAACAATATCACCTAAAGAAACAATATCACCAAAAGAAACAAATAAACCAACAATAACAAATGGAAGAATGGGAAGAAATTTACCATTAAAACAAGAAACCCAAAATACAAATCCATTACAAAATAGAACAACTGGAAGAATTGGAAGAAGATCACCATTAAAACAAGATGAAAATCAAAATACATCACCAACAGGAAGAGTAGGAAGAATTGGAAGAACAACAGGAAGAATTGGAAGAAGATCACCATTAAAACAAGAAGAAAATAAAAATCAAAATCCATCACCAACAGGAAGAGTTGGAAGAATTGGAAGAAGATCACCATTAAAACAAGATGAAAATCAAAATACATCACCAACAGGAAGAGTTGGAAGAGTTGGAAGAACAACAGGAAGAATTGGAAGAAGATCACCATTAAAACAAGAAGAAAATAAAGCAATATCACCAAAAGAAACAATATAAGCAAACAATAACAATATCACCAAAAGAAAATCAAAAATATCACAAAAGAAGGAAATATCACCAAAAAGAAACAATATCACCAAAAGAAACAATATCACCTAAAGAAACAATATCACCAAAAGAAACAAATAAACCAAAAGAAACAAATAAGCCAACAATAACAATATCACCAAAAGAAACAATATCACCTAAAGAAACAATATCACCTAAAGAAACAATATCACCAAAAGAAACAAATAAACCAACAATAACAAATGGAAGAATGGGAAGAAATTTACCATTAAAACAAGAAACCCAAAATACAAATCCATTACAAAATAGAATGAATGGAAGAATTGGAAGAAGATCACCATTAAAACAAGAAGAAAATCAAAATACATCACCAACAGGAAGAGTAGGAAGAACAACAGGAAGAATTGGAAGAAGATCACCATTAAAACAAGATGAAAATCAAAATCAAAATAGAATAGGAAGAAGATCACCACCCAAAAAAGAATCACCACAAGAAGAAAAAAAAGAAAGCGATTCAACAACCTCACCAACAAAAAGTATCATGAGAAGGAGATTACCACGAGGATTAATGGGAGGAGGAAAAACAGAAGATAAACAACTAAGTTTCAACGAACCCAAAGAAACAAGCGAGCAAGAACCACGCTCAATCATGCGAAATCGGCGAAGAACAATGGTTCCGCGAGCAGGAGGGGTTAAATTCGCAAATATTGAAGAGCCAGTGGAAACACGACCAAGAACAAAAACAGTAACAAAAAGACCGCAATCAGTCAAAATGCAAAATTTGGGAGCACTTCTTCAAGGAATTAACTTCGGCGGGCCTCCTCCTCCAAGACAGAGACAAGCGCAAGCTAAAATCAAAGATGTTCACCAAACTGACATGAATCAAGCAGCAAAACAAAAGGCAAAAATCCAACGGCCTAAAATTCGAAAATCCCAAAAAAGAAGCACTTTGGCTTTGGGTTCTTCAGAAGTCGATTCTGTTTTGCAATCTAATGAATTCGAAGATATTAATTTGGAAACTAATATGTCTTTTGATGACTTCAAAAAACAAGTTCCAAAAAAAATCACTCAAAGATTCACTTTTGCTGGTGAACAACTTTCTCAATTAGCTCAAAATGATGATAAAAAATTTGCTTTTAAAGAAGATGAAGAAAAACAATTCGAAGCTTTTAAGGATATTTTTTCTTCTCAAACTAACAGTCGATCAAATTTAGGAAGAAATGATAGTAAATCAAATTTATTAGGAAGAAATAACAGTCGATCAAATTTAGGAAGAAATGATAGTAAATCAAATTTTGGAAGAAATGATAGTAAATCAAATTTATTTGGAGAAAATGATAATACTAAAGATTTATTTGGAAGAAATGATAGTAAATCAGATTTATTTGGGAAAAATGATAATACTAAAGATTTATTTGGAAGAAATGATAGTAAATCAAATTTATTTGGAGAAAATGATAATACTAAAGATTTATTTGGAAGAAATGAGAATACTTCAGATTTATTTGGGAAAAATGATAATACTAAAGATTTATTTGGGAAAAATGATAGTAAATCAAAATTATTTGATGATGACAGTGATTCAGATTAATTTCAATTTAATTTTAATTTCAATTTCATTTCAATTTAATTTTAATTTAATTTAAATTTTAATTTAATTTTAAAATTTCAAAGCATTTTTTTAATTTTAATTTTTCTTTTTAATTTAATTTTTCTTTCTTTTTTTTTTCAATTTAATTTTTAATTTTTATTTTTAATTTCTTTTTCTTTCTTTTTTCATTTAATTTTTTTTCCTTTTCAATTCAAATTCAAAGTGTTTTTCATTTTTTATTTTGATTTTTTTTTTATTTCAAAAATTTAAAAATTTCAAAACAAAATAAATCAATTTAAAAACTTTTTTAAATTTAATTTAATTTTCATTTTTTAATTTTTTTCATTTAATTTTCCATTTTTTTCATTTTTAATTTTCATTTTTCATTTTTTTCATTTTTAATTATTTTTCTTTTAAACAATATAAAAACAAACAATTTATTTATACAAAAATTTTAATTTTAAAATTTCAATTTTAAAAAATTTCAATTATAATGGATTCAATTTAATTTAATTTTTTCAATTTAATCTAATTCAAAAATTCAAGAAAACAATCGTTTTTCTTTTTTTTTCTTTCTCTTTCTCTTTTTCTTTTATTTCTTTTTTTTCTTTCTCTCATTTCCATCAAAGAAATTATTTTTTTTATTTTGATTTTTTTTTCAAAAATAAAAAAACAAAAATAAAATAAAAAACTCTTTCTTGTTATTTTCTTTTCTTTCATTTTTCCATTTTTTCATTTTTCATTTTTCATTTTTCATTTTTTCATTTTTTTTAATTATTTTTTTTTCTTGTAAACAATATAAAAAAACAAACAATTTATATACAAAAAAAAATCATAAATAAAAGCAAATCAAAAACTTTCAATTATAATGGATTCATTTTATGAGATCCAAATTCAACAAACAATCGATCTTTTTGATCAAATACGATTCCATCAAGAAGTTTGTGCTTTTATTTAATCTAAAAAAACAAATTAATTCTGACAAATTTCATTTTTTTTTTCCAAACAAAAAAAAACACAAAAAATACAAAAAAAAAATTTTTTTCAAAAATGATTTTCTTATTAATTTTCTTAAATCTATTTTAAATCAAATTTATATCAATTTTAAATCAATTTTTAAATCAAATTTTATATTAATTTTATATCAATTTTATATCAATTTTATATCAATTTTAAATCAATTTTATATCAATTTTAAATCAATTTTAAATCAATTTTAAATCAATTTTAAATCAATTTTATATCAATTTTATATCAATTTTATATCAATTTTATATCAATTTTATATTAATTTTTATTAATTCAATTTTATATCAATTTTATATCAATTTTTATCAATTTTATATCAATTTTTATATCAATTTTAAAAATTTAAAATTTTAAATCAATTTTAAATCAATTTTAAATCAATTTTAAATCAATTTTATATCAATTTTAAATCAATTTTAAATCAATTTTAAATCAATTTTAAATCAATTTTAAATCAATTTCAAATCAATTTTTAAATCAATTTTTATCAATTTTATATCAATTTTATATCAATTTTTATATCAATCAATATTAATTTATATCAATTTTTAAATTTTATATCAATTTTATATCAATTTTAATCAAATCAATTTTAAATCAATTTTTATCAATTTTATATCAAATTTTAAATCAATTTTAATTTTATATTTTTTATATCAATTTTATATCAATTTTATATCAATTTTAATCAATTTTATATCAATTTTAAATATTTAAATCAATTTTAAATCAATTTTAAATCAATTTTAAATCAATTTTAAATCAATTTTAAATCAATTTTAAATCAATTTTTAAATCAATTTTATTAAAATCAATTTTAAATCAATTTTAAATCAATTTTATATCAATTTTATATCAATTTTAAATCAATTTTATATCAATTTTAAATCAATTTTATATCAATTTTATATCAATTTTAAATCAATTTAAATCAATAATCAATTTTAAATCAATTTTAAATCAATTTTTAAATCAATTTTAAATCAATTTAAATCAATTTTATATTTTTTAAATCAATTTTTATATCAATTTTAAATCAATTTTATATCAATTTTAAATCAATTTTTAAATCAATTTTATATCAATTTTAAATCAAATTTAAATCAATTTTAAATCAATTTTATATCAATCAATTTAATTTTATATCAAAATCAATTTTAAATCAATTTTATATCAATTTTATTAAATCAAATTTAAATCAATTTTAAATCAATTTTATATCAATTTTAAATCAATTTTATATCAATTTTAAATCAATTTTAAATCAATTTTATATCAATTTTAAATCAATTTTAAATCAATTTTAAATCAATTTTAAATCAATTTTATATCAATTTTATATCAATTTTAAATCAATTTTAAATTAATTCAATCTTTAAAATCTTAAAAAGAAACCCGAAAATCCAGAATTGTTAATCGATAACATCTTAGATAACATTTCTTACTCTTCAACAACAAATAACAATTACACAAAAAAAATGATCGAAGCAATTGAATACCTTGTAAAAAATCACATTGTTTCATGTGAACAAATTATCGAGCAAATTTTAACCAAAATTGAAACAACAAAAACAACTTGTTGCCATCATAAAAAGAAAGATATCACAAATTTTTGCAAAATTATCAGCAAATTTGCTGCCCAAAGCTCAAAAAAAAGACTTCTCGAATCACTGCAACGAGTCACAGTTCTTCTTCAACAGAAAAACACTTGCATTAACACAATTCGAGACTACTACAAACTCTTCAAAAGAATTATAAAGTTGCTCCCTCATTTTATTGTTATGAACCACTTGGAATCAATCGGAAATCAATTGCATCATATTGCAACACCAATAATCAAAAAATACTCAATCGCTCGCATACGATTTCTTGATATTATTGTGTCTAATAATCTCTGTTGTGAGTTTAAATTTCCGGGTAATCTAAACATCAACTTTTCTCACCAAGACGAACCGCAGTTTTATTCCCAAAAAAGAGTGAAAAAAAAACAGAAAATTTTCGAAGACTCTTCAAAATATTTTAACAGAATCAAAATATACCAAAAAGATTACCTGCGAAACTCAGAAGATAGTTTTTCACGAATTAACGCGCATTTGCTTCAAGACTCCACTTCTTTCTTGATTCGTCAACGGTTCAATAATTTCCACGAATCCTTTTTCCCTTACGCAAAAACCGAAAGGGCAAAAGCTTCAACAAAAACACTTTTCAGAATGATCAAGAATAAAGATGCGCCCAATGTTATTGTGCAGTTGATGGCGCTCAAATCTCATCTGCACAAACCTAA
Organism: Anaeramoeba ignava; assembly: GCA_028826165.1. Lineage (NCBI taxonomy): Eukaryota > Anaeramoebidae > Anaeramoeba > Anaeramoeba ignava. The sequence goes on from JAPDFW010000070.1 coordinate 1,542,528, forward strand.
ATCATTGAAAAATACGATACATAGTTACATTCCTGAAATACTTGCGCGGATATATTTTGATGCCGAGTCTCCTCATGTGGGAGGAGAACGCAGGGAAATTCCGCAAGAGCAGATAAAGCCAAAAGACCCAATGCCGCTAAAAGACAAGAACCAAATGCAGACGCACATGCAAACAGATCCTCGCTCTCATACAAAGCTTATTGCTCAAGGTAGTTCAATCGCCAAACTAAAATCACATTTTTACCAAATTCGCGATTTGCTTTATTACTCGATTGAAAGAGATGTAATTAATTTCCGAAAGTTTTTCCAAGATTTGGAAAGAATTAATTTACGCAGCAATTTCATCATCTGGTTGATTTCCCAATGCATAAAAATCGTTTCTGTGAACCGAATTCTCCAGAAAGACTACCACAAAAATCACTCTTTAATGAACACTTGCATTAACTTTTACAATCCAGACAAATACCATGAAGACAAACCATATGATATCTATATTTACCCCATTTTTTATGCTTTTAGCGCAAACCAGAAAATCATTTTCACAAAAAATCCAAATTCGACAGAAGTAAATATCACAAGCAAGATTTTTCTCGCAAAAATTGGCATGAAACTTAAGAACATCAAAACAGAACTTACTCAAATCATCCATGAAATAAATACTGAAAAAATTCCCGATAATTCAACTCCTTCAATGATTGACGTCAGGTCTCCCGAAGAAATTGCAATTCTTCCATTGGTTCTCGATAAGTTTGTTGGAATTCCCAAAATATTTGAAAGATATGATATGTCGCCAATGACAAAAGATCCCAAAGTTAAAAAATGGTTCTCCCAACTATACAAAGAACTCCCCATTAACTGGAAGGCTTCTTATTTGAAGGAACTTGAAAAGCAAATTCAATCTCATATGGATCTTAACACCACAAAGAAGATTCATACACTGCTTAAATACTTATTGCCTTGTATTGATGAATCTGCAACTCTTCATCAATTTAAAGAGTCTCATCATATTTTTGAGCTTCCAAATTCAATTTTACTTTCCAAATATAACCATAATTTGCAAAAATATTTTTTGTTACATCAAAAACAAGTTGATAAACAGTTTTTAGATACTACAAAATTATGGATAAGAAATTCTCAAGCAAATCAAAATCAAAATCAAAACCAAAACCAAAATCAAAATCAAAATCAAAATCAAAATCAAAATCAAAATCAAAATCAAAATCAAAATCAAAACCAAAATCAAAATCAAAATCAAAATCAAAATCAAATCCAAAATCAAAATCAAGTCCAAAACCAAAACCAAAATCAAAATTCAAATCCAAATCAAAATCAAAATCAAAATCAAAACCAAAATCAAAATCAAAATCAAAATCAAAACCAAAATCAAAATCAAAATCAAAATCAAAACCAAAATCAAAATCAAAATCAAAATCCAAATCAAAATCAAAATCAAAATCAATCAAGATCTCATATTTATGCAAATACATATCAGAATCCTCATTCAAATCCTCATTCACATTCATATTCACATTCACATTCAAATTCACATTCGCATTCACATTCAAATATCTATTCATATATATATCCTCATTCCTTCTCATTATCTCACCCATTTTCATATTCAAATTCACATTTAAACACACATTTGCATCCTTATTCAACTTTTTCTACTCAGATAAATATTCTTACTCCATTAATCAACAAAATTATCCACACAACTCTCAAGTTCATTTTGTTATCTCTCTATAAAACACGTTTTTATGATCCAGTATTCAATTTTTTGAGGATGAACACAATTGAGCTCGCAATAATTGACAGATTTTTGCATTGGGAATTTCTTTCTCAAAAATTAAAGAAGCAAGAGCCCATTTCTGAAGAAACAACAAGAAATCAACATCGTGCTTTTTCTGGAATAAACTTTTCACAAAATACCCAATCTAAATATTCTAACAATGAAAAAATGGATCAAACTCAAAACGTGCAAGAAAACCCAATGATTGCACAAAATCAGCCACAGAAGCAAATAAACACAATGAAACAGCACAACAAAGCACAAGATCAAGCACATAAATACATAGCATCTCACGTAATGAAGAAGGCACATGATTTGGGAAGAATTCAACCTGAACGGCATCACCACAATTTTTTGACAAATAATTCAAGTCGCGCAATCCAATCTAAAAAAATGGCATATTATATGAATAAGAAAAACCAAGAATTGAAGATCAAAAATTTCATGATTCCACGGCTTCCCTCTCAGTTGTTAACATTCTCAATTTCCAAGCTTATCAAGAACAATTTTTTCGACAATTACATGCATTACTACGAAATTCTTGAAATTGTGGAAAGATTCGATTCAATCAAATTTAGCATGCAAACATCAGGGCAACTTCCCATTGAAATTTTGGAAATTTTAAACAAAAAGAGCCGCAAATCAATTGAATTCAAAATTGAAGAAATTGATCAACTAAATCGAGAACATGTTGTTTTTTCGACTCAAAAGGAAGTTATTAAATTCCAGAAATACATCGAAAATTCCAACAACAACGAAGATTATTCGCCCGATAATCCTGATCTTGTTCTGTGCTGTTGCTGGCAAATTTTCCAAAGCACAGATGCAAAAAGCGATCAAGGCAGGATTCTTTACACAAAATTAAACCATGTTTTCAATTCACTTGATTCTTCCCAACAGGTCGAGAATATATACAAGCTGATCAAATTTTTCTTCGAGAAGGACAACTGGACAAGTGATTTTGCCAATCTCTCGCATTTCATTTGGAATTTCTCGTCCGGATTATTTCAGAGATATACGATTAGCCTTCTTGATTATATGGACACACCACATGTGGATGAATTTTTTGAGTTTTTATTCACAAAAGACAAAACAACAAGCGAAAAAATAACGGATAAAAACTCTGTTCGCGGATATGGAATTCCGTCGCTTTTTGACCTCATGATCTACAGACTCATCGAACACGGCAAAAATGAGCTTCTGTTTAAAATACTCGAGAACTACATCTTCATTTATAAATATCATCGCTTCCCCATTCATTTCCTTTACCAACTTCTGCTTTATTTCTACAACACAACTTTACTTCCAACTCAAGATAAAAGAAAACTTGTTGAACTGATTGTTCAAAATGTCCAAATCGTAAAGGGAAATAATAAAAAATTGTCCGACTTTTTTGGCACTGAAAACGACGCCTTTGACTTGAAAAAGCACACAGACAATCTTCGTTTTTTGCACTCGCTCATCGACCAACAACCCATTGTGTCTCCCAATGCATTTGTCAAGCCTGAAGATCTTTCTGTTATGACCAAGAAGAGGAAAATGACCGGCAATTTCGATCTTGATTTGGGAGATTTTTTGGAGTTCAATTGTCTTCTTGAAGAGCGACTCTATGTGACCATAATTTATTTGCTTTTGGATGCACGACTTGAAAAACAGCTTTATTTCAAAAAGAGAAATGAATTGATGAAGAATGAGCATATGAAAAGCGATTATATGAAAAATGATTATATGCAAAACGATTATATACAAAACGATTATATGCAAAATGATTATATGCAAAATCAGGCTTTTATCAAGAATCCAAATGGAATTAACGAAAATTCGCAAAGAATGGGATTTAATAACCCTCTCGAAACAACACAATCAAACAATCCACCCAGTAAGGATCCAAAACAAGCAAATAACATTGCAACGGATCTTCTTCAGATCTTGATTGCGGATAAGGATCACATTCTTGCTCACATAATCGGGATTATTTTCGCAAAACTCCCGCAATCATTACAAATATATCTTGTTGATTTTGCAATTGATTTTGTCCAACAGCTCACGTCGAAATTCCCGCAGACATTAAAGAACACAGAAAACAGTCTTAACACACAAGAAAAGATACAAAACACACAAGGAATGAAGATGGACGATGAAGACGACGATGAGTTTTTCTTAATTGCTCCACCAGAGCCAACATTCAAAGAGAATCGGGAGTCTCAAAGTTACAAAAACAACTCAATGTACTGGAATTTCGACCCGAAAATCACACCAAATTCAATTCTTGTTCATCAGGACTCAATTCTCGAAATGCTGCAAATGTTCTTCTATTTGGCTGGCGCACAAACAATGCAATTTGCTCCGTATATCATCTCACAGAGCCGCAAGTTCATCAATAATATTTCCCAGCTTCTTTTTCTCTGCAAAATTCTCGGGCCTTCTACTCACAAACTCTTTGCAAATGAACAACTTGCAACTTGGGTTGTTACTGAACTTCTTTTTGCAATCAATAATGTGATCGAAAAACAAAAACTCAATTCCAATTCAAAAAATAAGCCCGAAAATCAAAAACCCAAAATCAATATTGATATTTTATTCAACTTTAATAAATCAAATCCAAAATCAAAAGAGCATTCCAAAAAAATCAATAAGAAAAAACGCAATATCGATCAAATTTCAAACAAAAATAATTATTTTAACCAAAGAAATTTTCACAAATCTAAGTTTTCTCAACAAAAAAATTTAGATAATTCTCTTTTGGAATCTTTTGATGAAAATTTTGATTGTTGTCCCTTTAAAATTGATTATTCTTTGATAGCCATATTGGATTTTGTTTATTGGATTGTGATTATGTCTCGTTTGTCAAATCGTTCAATTCAAACTATTCGCAAAGTTGTAGTTCAACTTCCAAAAGAAATACGTGATATTATTTGGGATTTTGATCTTTTAGCTGAAGATCGAGATCAATTTTAATTAAAAATTCAAATCTAATTTAATTCAATTAAAAATGAAATTAAAATTTAATTAAAATAAAAATGAAATTAAAATTCAAATTCAATTCAAATTAAAATTCAATTCAAATTCAAATCAAATTCAAATTCAAATTGAAATTCAAATTAAAATTGAAATTCAAATTGAAATTTAATCAAATCTTTTAAATTCCTTTTAAATTTAAATTCTTTTAAATTCATTTTAAATTCCCTTTTAAATTCCTTTTAAATTCCCTTTTAAATTCCCTTTTAAATTCCCTTTTAAATTCCTTTTTAAATTTTTTAAATTCCTTTTAAATTCCCTTTTAAATTCCTTTTTAAATTCTTTTTAAATTCTTTTTAAATTCCTTTTAAATTCCTTTTTAAATTTCTTTTAAATTCTTTTTAAATTCCTTTTTAAATTCCTTTTTAAAATTCTTTTTAAATTCTTAAATCTTTTTAAAATGTTTTTTTTCTTTAATTATTATTAAAAAAAATAAAATTTTAAATAAATTAAAAATTAAATTTAAATTTTTGGATCTTTTATTTTCTTTCTTTTTTTTTAAAATGAATTAAAATGGAATTAAAAATTGAAATTAAAAATTGAAGAGAATTAAAAAGGAAAAGATCTAAACTTTGCAATTTTCTTTAAAAAGAGTAGCCAATTCTTTTCCACAATTTGCAAAATATTCTTCACCAATTTCTGACTTAACAAAAGACCAACCATTTATATCAATAACAAAAGACTTTCCATTAGCATCGCGGAGGACATCAAAGCCACAAACATTCTGGTGAAGATGTTCCACAATCTTAGAGGCAAACATTCGTTCTTCTTCAGTGAGTTCGAACTTATCTCGGATTTCACGGCCATATTCATCAAGTTCAATCTTCTGAGCTCTAAATGGCGAATTTCGCACTTCGGAATATGCATAGTTTTTTCCCACCGCATAAATCTTTATATCACATCCCGTTTTTGAGTCGATAAATTCCTCATAAACAAAGACTCCAGTTCGTCTGATTTTTGAATCTGTCGAAGTTTCACTCACTCGATCCTTAGAAACCTCCCGTTTGCGGAACAATTTAATAGACCCGCCGCCTTGCGATGTTGGTAGATAAATGTGGACATGATGATCCTCTGCGTCAAGGGGTTTCTCAACAAATGGTTTTTCGAATTTAGTTCCTTCGAATTCAAAATAATCTTCGGTTTCAATTATTTTATCCGAATTTTTTTTTGTATCCAAAACTAAATGTTTGGGTGTCCTAACTCCGATCGGTTTCAAGATATCGTATATCTGATCTCTGCTCATGATGGTACGTTGGAAGGACATATCATTCGGAGACCAAGCTCCAGTTTTTTTGATGTAATCATTAACTTTGCATTGAGGAATAAATGGAAAAATTTTTTGCTTTTTTTGTTAATTTTTAATCAGTTAAAAAAAGCAAAAAAAATTTAAAATAAAAACCTTTTTCAATTGGAAATCCTTCTGAAAAAAAAGCAATAATTCCATGACAAACAGGCCATTCTTCAATTGGTTTATTTTTAATTAAATCTTCTTCAAATTCAATAAATTTAAAATTCCCATTTTTTTTGATTTCGGTTAAAATTTTTTGCATTGGTTTAGACCTAATTTTTCTTTGCATTGCACAAAGTCCTATTAAAATCTCCATTTTGTTTATTTTTTTTTTTAAATAAGAATTGAGAAAAAAAATGAAAAACAAAAAACAATTTAAATTTTTTTATTTTATTTTTATATTTTTATATTTTTTTATATATATAATAATTATTATTATTTATTATTTTAATTTTTTTTTTTTTAATTTTTTTTTTTCATTTTTTTCCTTTTTATTTTTTACCATTTTTTATTTTTAAAACAAAAAAATTATTATAAATAAAATAAATTAAATTAAATTTTAAATGTCAGTTGAACAAAATTTAAGAGGATTAGGAATTGAAATTTCTACAGTTGATCCAACAAATTTATTTGAAGTAAAACAATCTTTTCAACCTAATTATTATTTATAATTTAATTTATAATTTAATTTATAATTTAATATATAATTTAATATATAATTTAATTTATAATTTAATTTATAATTTTATTTATAATTTAATTTATAATTTTATTTATAATTTAATTTATAATTTAATTTATAATTTAATTTATAATTTAATATATAATTTAATTTATAATTTAATATATAATTTTAATTTATAATTTAATATACAATTTAAATATATAATTAATTTAATATATAATTTTATTTTTAAATTTTAATTTATAATTTTATTTATAATTTAATTTATAATTTTATTTATAATTTTTATATATATAATTTAATTTATATATAATTTTAATATATAATTTATATATTTAATTTAATTTATAATTTAATTTATAATTTATTAATTTTTATTTATAATTTTATTTATATTTTAATTTATAATTTATTTATAATTTAATTTATAATTTAATTTATAATTTAATTTATAATTTAATTTATAATTTAATTTATAATTTAATTTATAATTTTATTTATAATTTAATATATATAATTTAATTTTATTTATAATTTAATATATAATTTAATTTATAATTTAATTTATAATTTTATTTATAATTTAATTTATAATTTAATATATAATTTTATTTATAATTTTATTTATAATTTAATTTATAATTTAATATATAATTTTATTTATAATTTTTATATATAAATTTATTTATAATTTTATTTTATAATTTTATTTATAATTTTATTTATAATTTTATTTATAATTTATTAATTTATAATTTTAATATATAATTTTAATTTATAATTTTTAATTTAATTTATAATTTTAATATAATTTTATTTATAATTTAATATATAATTTAATTTATAATTTAATTTATAATTTTAATTTATATAATTTAATATATAATTTTATATATTTAATTTTATTTATAATTTAATTTATATTTAATTTATAATTTTATTTATATTTTTATATATAATTTAATTTATAATTTTATTTATAATTTAATTTATAATTTAATTTATAATTTTATATATAATTTTATTTAATTTATAATTTAATATATAATTTATTTTTATAATTTTATTTATTTTATAATTTAATTTATAATTTAATTTATAATTTAATATATAATTTTATATATAATTTAATATATAATTTAATTTATAATTTAATTTAATTTATAATTTAATTTATAATTTAATATATAATTTAATTTATAATTTAATTTATAATTTTATTTATAATTTAATATATAATTTAATATATAATTTAATTTGTTAGTTAATGGAAGAACTAGGAAAAGGGAGTTATGGAAGTGTTCATAAAGCTATGCATAGAGGAACAAGAGCAATTTATGCAATAAAAATGATTTGTATTGAAGCTGAAGAAGATATTGCAGATATTAAAACAGAAATTAATATTTTAAAGAAATGCTCTCATAAAAATATTGTTAGATATTATGGAACTTATTTTAAAACCGACTCTCTTTGGGTAAAAAATTATTTATTAATTTTTAAATTATTATTATTTATAATTTTTAAATTAATTTTATTTATTATTTTTAAATTAATTTTATTTATTATTTTTAAATTAATTTTATTTATTATTTTTAAATTAATTTTATTATTTTTAAATTAATATTATTTATTAATTTTAAATTATTATTATTTATAATTTTTAAATTAATTTTATTTATTATTTTTAAATTAATATTATTTATTATTTTTAAATTAATATTATTTATTAATTTTAAATTAATTTTAATGATTTAGATTGTTATGGAATATTGTGGTGGTGGTTCAGTAAGTGATATTTGTCAAATCCTTGATCACGGATTAAATGAAAATCAAATAGCTGCTGTTCTTTATGGAACAATTGAAGGATTAAAATATCTTCATACAAATCACAAAATTCATCGAGATATCAAAGGTGGAAATATTCTTTTAACAGATAAAGGAACTGTTAAACTTGGTATATAAAATATTTATTAAAATAAAATGAATATAAAATATTTATTAATTTAAAATGAATATAAAATATTTATTAATTTGACATGAATATAAAATATTTATTAATTTGAAATAAATATAAAATATTTTTTAATTTATTAATTTAAAATGAATATAAAATATTTATTAATTTGAAATGAATATAAAATATTTATTAATTTGAAATGAATATAAAATAAATAATTTAAAATGAATATAAAATATTTATTAATTTAAAATGAATATAAAATATTTATTAATTTGAAATGAATATAAAATAAATAATTCAAAATGAATATAAAATATTTATTAATTTAAAATGAATATAAAATAATTTATTAATTTGAAATGAATATAAAATAAATAATTCAAAATGAATATAAAATATTTTTTAATTTATTAATTTATCCTTTTTTCACTCTTTTTAATATTTTTAGCTGATTTTGGTGTTTCTGTTCAACTTACAAAAACACTTTCTAAAAGAAACACATTTATTGGAACAGTAAATTTCATATATAAATTTTATATATTTTATAAATAAATTTTTTATAAATATTTTATATATTTTATAGCCATATTGGATGGCACCTGAAGTTATTCAAAATCTAGAATATGATTCAAGAGCAGATATTTGGTCACTTGGTATTACAGCTATCGAAATGGCAGAAATTGTTCCACCAAGATCCGATATTCATCCAATGAGAGTTCTTTTTAAAATTCCAATGGAAGATCCACCAACTCTTCAAGAACCTGAAAAATGGTCCACAGAATTTAAAAACTTTCTCTCAAGATGTCTGAAAAAAAACCAAAAAGAAAGACCAAAATCTCATGAAATTTCAAATGTATAAAATTTTTAATATAACATGACATGAAATCAAATTTCAAATTAAAATTCAAAAAATTAAAAAAATTTTTTTTTTTAGGATCCTTTTATTACAGGAAAAGGAAAGAAAATGTATCATTCAAACATTTTAGCAGAACTTGTTGATGAAGTTAATAGAGTTGTTTCTGAAAGAGGATACAAATTCCCAACTGAAGAACAAGCTGTTAAAGAAGTAAATAAATTAATCTCAAATGAATAAAAAAATTTCATTTTATTCAAAAAAACAAAAATCTTCTTTTTCTTCTTTTTAGTCTGAAAGTGAATCAGAATCAGAATCAGAATCCCAAACTTCATCAAGTTATACAGACACAAGTGAATCTGAATCTGAAGATGAAAAAAAAGAAAATGATAAACAAGGTATAAAATTTTCAAAATAATACTTTTACAAAATTTAAAATCCAAAATTTAAAAAATTGTGTTTTTTTTTTTTTAAAAAAGAAAATAAGAAATCACGTGATAGTTGGAAATCTGTAAAAACAAACCAAACTTTTGTAGAAACTAAAGATACATCAATTGTTGAAAAGGTAGATTTTTTTTTTATAAAAATTTTTTGATGAAAGTTTTGATTTTTAACATGAAAATTAATATTAAAAATAATTTAATTAGATAAAAGCTTTAGATCGTAAAAACTGTAGTATTCCATTACCTTTCTTAAATTTAAGTGTAATTCCACCAGAAGTTATAGTATCAACTTCACCAGAACATAATGATATCAAAGGAGCTTTAAGAGGATTATCAAATGATGTAAAATAATTTAATTTTTTTTCAATTTAATTCAAAAGTATTTTATTTTATTATTTTCTTCTTTTTTTGAAATTTAGGAATTGGATTTTGAAAATGCTCAATTTAGTTCTAATGTTGGAAATGTTATTAAAACTTTTGGATATTATAAAAATAAACTTGAAAATGTTCCACTTAATCCAAATGAAACTGAATCAACAAACAGAATTTACACAGATTTAATGACAACTTTAAAAACAATTTTCAAATTTTAAATCAATTTTTTTTTTTTAAAATCATTTCATTTCTTTTCTTTTTTTAGGAAATTTTTTTACTTTTTTTTTTTTACTTGTTGAATTTTTTTTCATTTTTTTTTCATTTTTCTTTTTTCATTTTTATTCTCTTTTTCTTTAAAATTCTTTTCAAAAAAACAATAATAAAAATTAAAAATAAAAAAAAAATAAATGAAATTTTTTCAATTTTGTGAAGATATTTTAGATAAAGAGGTTATTAAAAAAAAAATTGAATTTAAAAAATTTAATTTCGAAAAATTCAAAAAATTTAAATCAAAAAAAAATTAATTGAATGGAAAAGGTTTTTCATTACTTTTATATTGTTAATCTGTGTGCTATTGTTCCTCCTGTTATATATTTATTTGTTTTATTGATTAAACTTCCTTTAGCAATTCGTAGATTTAAACAAGCAGGATTAAAAATTTTAAGTGAAAATTTTAATTTCCAAAACAAAAATTAACATCAACAAAATGAAAAAAAAAAACTGAATATGAAAATCCCAACTTGAATTAAATGAAATAGTTTGGTTTTATGTAATGACATGGATTATTGTTTTGTTATTAATACTTCAAGCATTATTTGACCGAATTTTAGTTGTTGAATTGGTTACAAATTCAATGATTTATTTTTCTCAATTCATGGTTTTAACTTATATGATGTTTGGAATTTTAAAACCGAAAAAAGCATTATTTTCAACTTTAATTACTTCTGCGATTTTTACGAGCGTGATTACAATTACTCAATTATCTTTCATGGAATTAAATGAGGGTTTTTTTTTCAACTCAAAAAATCAAGATACTGTTCAACATGTTTTTTGGTCAACTTTTAATGGTTCGTTTGCTATTATTTATGCTATTTTGATTTTCTTACCTCATTTTAAAAAATTTGAGAAATGGCTTCCTGGTAATTTTTAATCAATTTCTTTTTTTCTTCTTAAAAAAAAAGTGGAACATATTTTAATTTCAAAAATTTTAATTTTAATTTTAATTTTAATTTTAATTTTAATTTTAATTTTAATTTTAATTTTAATTTTAATTTTAATTTTAATTTTAATTTGAATTTTAATTTTAATTTTAATTTTAATTATAATTTTAATTTTAATTTTAGCGAAAGATTTATTTTATGCTTTTTTGTTTCTTTTATTTGTAAAAAATGCTTTATTTTCATTTGGACATTTTTCTATTCTTGATTCAAGTTCTGTTGGTTATTGGTAAATTTAAAATCAAAATTAAATTCAAAATCAAAATCAAAATCAAAATCAAAATCAAAAATCAAAATCAAAATCAAAATCAAAATAAAAATTAAAATCAAAATCAAAATCAAAAATCAAAATCAAAATCAAAATCAAAATCAAAATCAAAATCAAAATCAAAATCAAAATAAAAAATAAATTCAAAATTAAATTCAAAATCAAAATCAAAATCAAAATCAAAATCAAAATCAAAATCAAAATTAAAATCAAAATTAAAATCAAAATCAAAATCAAAATCAAAATCAAAATCAAAATCAAAATCAAAATCAAAATCAAATTTAAATTCAAAATAAAAATTAAATTCAAATAGTTATATTGATATTAGTGTTATAATATTCAATACTTTTTATATTCCTTTTTGGTATTTTACTTTCCTTCATGGATTTATGATGAGTGATGCAATTCCAGTTTATTATCACAAACTTTTAATCTCAGAATTTGGAAATGAAGAACTTTTTTAATTTTTAATTTTTAATTTGAATTAATTTGAATTAAAAAGAATTTTTCAATTAAAATTCTCAAAATTAAATTTATATTAAAATTTATAATTAAATTAAGAATTAAAAAGTAATTTGAAACTTGAATTTTCTTTTTCTTTTTCTTTTTCTTTTTCTTTGTTTTTCTTTTTTTTTTTTCATTTTTTTTCTCATTTTTTTTAATTTGTGATTATCAATGACAGAAAAAGAAAGCAAAAGTAAAAAAGTTGAAAAAGAAGAATTTAAAGAAGAATATAAACCTTTTACTGATAAAAAATATACAACTCAAGAAAAAATATTAGTAAAAAAAAAATTTTTTTAAAAAAGATGATTAATTTTTTTTAATTAATATTTAATAATTTTTTTTAATTAAAGATGATAATTGGATTTATTCTTTATGGATTTATTCGTTTGGTTATTTGTTTGTTACTTGCAATAATTTATACTCTAGTTTTGAAAATTGGTAAATAAAATCAAAATCAAACTAAATCAAAAATATTTTGTTTGATTAATTTTAATTAAAATTATTTTTATTAATTTTATTTTAAAAGCAAGTTTATTTACTGAAATTGAGAAAAAAAGAAAATTCATGAAAATTTGGACATCAATCGTTGTTAGAATGATCCTTTTATCACTTGGATTTTGGAGAATTGATTTGATTGGAAAAGATAAAGTATTTAAAATTAAAATTAAGATCAAAATTAAGATCAAAATTAAGATCAAAAATTAAGATCAAAATTAAAATTAAAATTTAAAATTTAAAATTAAAAGTTAAGGAAATCAATTGAAGAAAATATTCGAATTTATATTGGAAATCATACTTCTTCAATGGATATTGCTTTATCAATGGTTTTATTTTTACCATCATTTGCAGCAAAAGTAAATCAAAATAATTCAAAATAAACCAAAATAAACCAAAATAAAACAAAATAATTCAAAATAATTCAAAATAATTCAAAATAAATCAAAATAATTCAAAATAAACCAAAATAAACCAAAATAATTCAAAATAATTCAAAATAAACCAAAATAATTCAAAATAAATCAAAATAATTCAAAATAAATCAAAATAATTCAAAATAAATCAAAATAAATCAAAATAATCCAAAATAATTCAAAATAATTCAAAATAATTCAAAATAATCCAAAATAATTCAAAATAATTCAAAATAATTCAAAATAATCCAAAATAATTCAAAATAATTCAAAATAATTCAAAATAATACAAAATAATACAAAATAATACAAAATAAATCAAAATAAATCAAAATAATCCAAAATAATCCAAAATAATTCAAAATAATTCAAAATAATCCAAAATAATCCAAAATAATTCAAAATAAATCAAAATAAATCAAAATAAATCAAAATAATTCAAAATAATTCAAAATAATCCAAAATAATTCAAAATAAACCAAAATAAACCAAAATAATCCAAAATAATCCAAAATAAACCAAAATAATTCAAAATAATTCAAAATAATCCAAAATAATCCAAAATAAATCAAAATAATCCAAAATAAATCAAAATAATTCAAAATAAATCCAAAATAATTCAAAATAATTCAAAATAATTCAAAATAATTCAAAATAATTCAAAATAATTCAAAATAATCCAAAATAATCCATAAATCAAAATAATTCAAAATAATTCAAAATAAATCAAAATAATTCAAAATAATTCAAAATCAAAAAAAAAATAATTCAAAATAATTCAAAATAATTCAAAATAATTCAAAATAATCCAAATCAAAATAATTCAAAATAATTCAAAATAATTCAAAATAATTCAAAATAATTCAAAATAATCCAAAATAATCCAAAATAATCCAAAATAATTCAAAATAATTCAAAATAAATCAAAATAATCAAAATAATTCAAAATAATTCAAAATAAACCAAAAAATCAAAATAATCAAAATAATTCAAAATAATTCAAAATAAATCAAAATACTTCAAAAATAATTCATAATAATTCAAAATAAATTAACATTTTTTAAAGAAAAGCGTTCAAAATATGTTTCTTATTGGTTTTTTATCCAAAGTTTTTCAATCAGTTTACATTGATAGAACAAAATCAAATTTTGTTGTAATTGAAGAAATCAAAAAAAGAGCAAAAGAAACAGAAAAACCACCAATGGCTATTTTTCCAGAAGCAACAACAACAAATGGAGAATATTTGTAATTAATTTTTTAATTTAAAAAAATAAATCGGAAAAAAATTTTTTATCCGAATTTTTTCTTTTCTTTTTTCTTTTCTTTTTTTTTTTGAATTTAAAGAATTGGATTTAAAAGAGGAGCTTTTAATCCTGGAACAAAAATTCAACCAATGATTTTTAGGTTTTTTAAATTGAAATTTTTTTAAATTGAAATTGTTTTAAATTGAAATTTTTTTTAAATTGAAATTTAGATATAAAAAAGGATGGCCTTTTAATTTTATTCAATATGAATGGTCTTTAAGAAATGGAGTTTTTCATTTTCTTGATATGTTTTGCAATTTATTTACAACTGTAAAAAAATAAAATTTAAAATTATTTTTATGATTAAAATTTAAAATTATTTTTATGATTAAAATTTAAAATTATTTTTATGATTAAAATTTAAAATTATTTTTATATTATTAGGTTACAGTTGAATTTCTTGATCCTTATGAACCAAATCAAGAGGAAAAAGAAGATTCAAAACTTTTTGCTGAAAATGTTTTAAAAGTAAAATTTTAATTTTAATTTTTAATTTTTGATTTTTTAATTTTAATTTTAAATTTAAATTTTTTAAATTAGTATATGTCTCAAAAATCAGGAATTCCAATAAGTCCAGCTAATTTTAGTCATAAAATTGAATACGCAAAAAAAATAGGAACAAGTTTAAAATAATCAAAATTAAAATTCAAAATTTCTTTTTTTCTTTTTTTCTTTTAAAATAATTTCGAAACAGAAAAAAAAAAATAAATCAAAATAAGATTTTAAAGAAAAAAAAAACAAAATATTCAATAAAAAAAATAAAAAAAAAGAAAAAAAATCAATTTCAAAATTATTTTTGATTTTTTTTTTCGTTTTTTTTGGAATTATTTTTTTCCACTTTTTTTTTCATTCTTTCTTTGAAGAGTTTTCATTTTTATAGCTTCTTTTTCTTGTCTTTTTGATTCAGCTCTTTTTAAAGTTTCTTCTTTCTTTTTTAATTTTTCTCTTTCTTTTAATTCTCTTTTTTGAATAGCTTGTTCTCTTTTTTGTAATTTTTCTCTTTTTCTTCTTTCAAGTCTTTCTTCTTTTGAAATTTTTTTTGGAATATTTTTAGAACTTGATTCTTTAATAGGACTTGTTTGAGAATAAAAAGGTTTAACTTTCTCATTTTCATTATCATTTTTTGGATGTAAATTTGATTCTGTATAAAATTTTTGCATTTTTGCCGTTGGATTTTTTGTGATTAAATTTTTTCCAATTAAATTTTCAGTTAAATTTTTTTCATTTAATTTTTTTTCATTTAAATTTTCAGTTGAATTTGTTTCATTGTTTTGAATTGAATTTGTTTCATTGTTTTGAATTGAAGGTGAATTTTTTTCAATTAATTTTTCAGTTGAATTTGTTTCATTTAATTTTTTTTCAGGTGAATTTTTTTCATTGTTTTGAATTGAAGGTAGTTTTTGATCCAACGAAATATCTTCAATTCTAATTGATGTTGTTTTTGACATTGGTTTTGAAGGTCCAAAATTAGGATTAACAACTCTTTTTTCGACAAAATCCATAAATCGTTGGGCATATTTTCTTGGAGAAACTGAAGAAATAGTATATTTATCATATTTCCAAGATTTCAAACGATGTTCCAATTTTTTTTTCAAATTATAAGGTTGTAAAATATCAATAATTCCGAGATAATAAATTTCATTTAAAGGCATATCATTTTCATCACTTCCTCTAAAACCTCCCAAATCAGCTTGAAACATGCATTTATCTCTTTCTCTTGGTGCGTGATTTGCTTCCTTTTCAAGATGTGTTGGAATATCAAGTTCAGGTCGCGTTTTAATTCTTGATGTCATTAATTTTAATCTTTTTCCGCTTGTTGTTAGATCTTCGTTTAATTGCCTCATAAATTCTTGATTTTCTAAATATCCAATTCGATCAAATGCTGGATCGTAATGAATTCCCAATAATAAACTATAATCCATAATTTTTAGGCTTGATAAAAACTATTTTAATTATTAATAATCAAAATTAAAATAAAATTTAAAATTAAAATCAAAATTAAAATAAAATTATTATTATATTTTTCAAATAATCTTTTTACATCAGTATCTTTTTTTAATTGTGTAATTAAATTTTGTCTTTTTTGTGGTCCAAGTTTAATATGTTCTCCAAAATCTAAATCTTTTAATGTAACTCCTGGTTTCTTTTTTTTGGTTGAATCTGTTGATCTTCCACAAATTGAACCCTTTTATTAAAATTAAAATTAAAATTTAAAATTAAAATTAAAATTAAAATTAAAATTTAAATTAAAATTTAAATTAAAATTAAAATTAAAATTAAAATTAAAATTAAAATTGAAATTAAATGAAAATTAATATTAAAATTCATTTTGAAATTAAAATTAATATTAAAATTAAAATTAAAATTAAAATTAAAATTAAAATTAAAAATTAAAATTAAAATTAAAATTAAAATTAAAATTAAAATTTAAATTAAAATTAAAATTAAAATTAAAATTAAAATTAAAATTAAAATTAAAATTAAAATTAAAATTAAAATTAAAATTAAAATTAAAATTAAAATTAAAATTAAAATTAAAATTCATTTTGAAATTAAAATTAAAATTCATTTTGAAATTAAAAAAATTAAATTAAAATTAAAATTAAATGAAAATTTTACTTTAAGATCATATTTTTCTGTGACTTTTTTTTCTGGAACAAAAACATTTCCCATAACAATAAAATGTACTTTCTTTCCTTTATATGTTTTAACTCGATGAAGACCAAAAAATCTAGTTAATAAAGTATGTTCATTTTGAAGAACATGTTCATAATAATAAGGAAGAATTGATTGAAGAAATTTTGCTTCTCCACTTGTTGTAGTTTTAAGAACAAATCTCCCATCATATGAAAAATAAAACATACTTCCACTTTTTCCTGGTGTAATTAATTCATTCAAAATATAATCAGCTGTTAAAGAAACCTATTAAAAAATTAATTAAATTTTAATTTGAATTTAAATTTGTATTTTAATTTAAATTTGTATTTTAATTTAAATTTGTATTTTAATTTATATTTGTATTTGTATTTGTATTTTAATTTGAATTTTAATTTTAATTTTAATTTATATTTGTATTTGTATTTGTATTTGTATTTGTATTTGTATTTGTATTTGAATTTAAATTTTAATTTGTATTTTAATTTGAATTTTAATTTTAATTTTAATTTAAATTTGTATTTTAATTTGAATTTAAATTTTAATTTAAATTTGTAATATTTAATTTTAAATTTTTAATTTAAATTTGAATTTTAATTTGTATTTTTAATTTTAATTTGAATTTTAAATTTGAATTTAATTTTAATTTGAATTTAAATTTGTATTTGTATTTGTATTTGTATTTGTATTTGTATTTGTATTTGAATTTGAATTTAAATTTGTATTTGTATTTGTATTTTAATTTGTATTTGAATTTGTATTTGAATTTAAATTTAAATTTGAATTTAAATTTGAATTTGTATTTTAATTTTAATTTAAATTTGAATTTAAATTTGAATTTGTATTTGAATTTGAATTTGAATTTGTATTTGTATTTAAATTTGTATTTGAATTTGTATTTGTATTTGTATTTTAATTTGTATTTTAATTTTAATTTGTATTTAAATTTTGGAGGATATTCACCATATAATCACCAGCATCAATTCCAAATTTTTCTCTTAAATGTCTAAAAGCCATTGGTGCATAATCTTTGAATTTAAAATCATATCCTTTATGTGGAGGTGTTGTTGAACTTCCAGCTCTTTAATAAATTAAAATTAAAATTAAAATTAAAATTAAAATCAAAATTAAAATTAAAATTAAAATTAAAATTAAAATTAAAATTAAAATTAAAATTAAAATTAAAATTAAAATTAAAATTAAAATTAAAATTAAAATTAAAATTAAAATTAAAATTAAAATTAAAATTAAAATTAAAATTAAAATTAAAATTAATATTAAAATTAAAATTAAAATTCAATTTAAATTTAAAATTTAAAAATAAAATTAAAATTAAAATTAATATTAAAATTAAAATTAAAATTAAAATTAATATTCTTTTTTTACCGAGGAATTGCTAATTTATTTGTAATAGAAAAATCTTTTGAAGTTAAAACAGTTTTTTCAGGAAGTGCAGAAGTTTTTCCAACCTAAAAGAAACAAAAAAAAAGAAACAAAAAATGAGAAAAAAAGGAAAAAAAAATTTATAAAGAATTTAAAAACTTACAACAACACGAATACCTAAAAGCATTCCATACATTAAAACATAGCTTTTATCACCAAATTTAATTTCTTTGCCAACTTTATCATTCACTTAAAAAATTAAATAAAAAATTAAATAAAAAATTTAATTAAAAAATTTAATTAAAAATTTAAATAAAAATTAAATAAAAATTAAATTAAAAATTAAATTAAAAATTTAAATTAAAAAATTAAATTAAAAAATTAAATTAAAAAATTAAATTGTTTGTTAATTACTTTTAATACTATATCTTCTCGCTTTAAATTTATTCGCTCTTTTTTTAACAGTTGCTAATAATTCATTTGGATCAAAATGACTTACTCTTTCTTCAATTAAATGATCTGGATTTTTTTCATTTTCTTGTTTTTCTGTTAATTGTAAATCATTGTCAAAATGTATTTTACTTTCATTTTTTAAATTAATTATTTCTTTTTTTATTCCTCCAATTTCTATTTTAATTCCTGTATATTTAAAATCATCAAGTAAATCTTCTTTTTCAAATTGACTTAATTGTTTTTCCCACATTTCTTCTATACTAATATCTTCTTCATCTGATAATAAATCATCTACTTCAATCATTTTGAAAAAAATGAAAAAAATGAAAAAATGAAAAAATGAAAAAAATGAAAAAAATAATTTTTTTAAATAGATCTAGTTTAAATGTCTTTTGTTTTGTTTTCTCTTTTGTTTCCTTTTTTGTCTTGTTTTCTTTTTTAATTTTTTTTGGGGTTTTTTTAATTAAACTAATGAAAAAAAATTTTTTTTTTTAATTATTTTTTTTTCATTTTTTTTTTTTCATTTTTTTCTCTTTCTTTTTTTTAATCAAAAAAATTAAAGTAAAAAAATAAGTTACAAATAAAAAAAAAATATATGGATCATACTTTCCAAAAATATCAAAAGGAAGCTCAAAAACTTTTAAATGCAAAAACAAGAGTAAAAAATAAAAAATAAAAAATAAAAAAAAAAGCAAAAAAAAAAAATGAGAAAAAAATGATTTAAAAAAATATAAATAACAAATTAAAAATAAAACAGCCACATTTTCCAAAACATCCCCAATTATTAAGAAAGGTTACAAAAGAAATAGGGTCATTAAGCACACAAGCAAATGTTCAAGTTTCAAAATTAGAATCTTTAGTGAATGGTTATTGTCAATTGGCAATGGATTGTCTTAATAATTATGAAGGATTAATACTAAAAAAAGAAGATAAAAGAGAAGCAGATCTTATTTTAATAACGAATCCAAAACAAATTAAAATCAAAACTGAAAGTTTAAATGAAAATTCAAACGAAAATTCAAAAAAAAATTTAAACGAAAATTCAAAAAAAAATTTAAATGAAAATCTAAAAGAAAATTTAAACGAAAATTTAAACGAAAATTCAAATCAAAATTCAAATCAAAATTTAAATGATAATTCAAATGAAAGTCAAAAAGAAAGTACTATAACAAATGAAAATTATCTGGACTCAATTTCAGAAAGTACTCGTGAAATTGATAATAAAAATATGGATGAAAATGAAGTGGATGATGATGATTTTATTGAATTAGATTTTTCAAAAGACACTTTTTCTTTTGATAAAAGTAGAGGAAGGTCAGAAAGATCATCTAAAAAATTAAAAGCAAAAAACAAGTATGAAAAGTTATTTCAATCACAAATTTCAAAAATTCGAGAAACTCCAGATTTGGATCTTTCTTTACAAAGATATCTTTATGAAGCAGAAGGTGTTAATCAAGAATTGAACCAATTTTTGAATATGTATTCTTTATATCAGAGTAATATCACAAAGAAAAAGCTTAAAGCAGAAGGTCCAAAAATAGATACAATCCAAAAATTTCATCAAGATATTTCGTTAACGGAAATTCAACATATTAATTTAATTTTCGGTTTGAAAATGAGAAAAGTTGCTGAAAGGAAAAAAAAAATTTCAACAAAAAATTTGAATAAAAGAGAAGAAAAACTAAATGAGAAAAAACAAATTCTAAATAATGAAACTTTGAAAATGAAAGATGAAGATGTTTCTTGGGATGGTGAAATGTTATCAGAAAATGTTCCTCGTGAAGAACAAATTCAATCAATTAAAACTCATATCAACAAAATTATTGGGTTTGAATTTTTTTTTCTTCAAAAAAGAAAAAATTAATTCTGAAATTATTTCTAAAATTATTTATAAAATTATTTATAAAATTATTTATAAAATTAATTATAAATTTATTTATAAATTTATTTATAAAATTAATTATAAAATTAATTATAAATTTAATTATAAAATTATTTATAAAATTATTTATAAAATTATTTCTAAAATTATTTATAAAATTATTTCTAAATTTATTTATAAAATTATTTATAAATTTAATTATAAAATTAATTATAAAATTATTATAAAATTATTTATAAATTTATTTATAAAATTATTTAATTATAAAATTAATTATAAAATTAATTATAAAATTAATTATAAAATTATAAATTATTTCTAAATTTATTTATAAAATTATTTATAAAATTAATTATAAAATTAATTATAAAATTATTTATAAAATTATTTATAAAATTATTTATAAATTTATTTATAAAATTATTATAAAATTATTTATAAATTTATTTATAAAATTATTTATAAAATTATTTATAAAATAATTTCTAAAATTATTTAGATCAGAAGCACATCCAATTTCTAGAGCTTTGAAGAGATTTAAAATGAGAATTCAAAAAAATTATAATATGGATTTAAAGCAAGCAAAGAAAGAAATTCGAATATTTTGTGGTATTTTTTAAATCCAAAATTAAATTAAAAATTAAATTAAAAATTAAATTAAAAATTAAATTAAAAATTCAAAAATTTATTTATAAAATTAAAGAAAACTCAGCCCAATTTTTAAAAGAAAACTTTGCATTTTTTGATGAATCAACAAAAGATGTTAATCGATCAAGAGCTCTAATTCAAAATCATTTAGTTAAAAGCATTTATGAATTTTTATTCCCACTTTATGTTCAAGAATTCAAAAAACAAAACAAAATCATTGAAAATCAATTGAAAAAATTAGAAAATCACACACTTGCAGATTTTAAAGTAAGAGAAAGATTCTGGCTTATTCCAGAAAAATCAGATTCAGTAAATGAAAACACAGAAAATCAAGAACTACAAATTTATCAAGATCCATATATTAAAGCAATTGTGTCATTCCAAACAATTCCAAAACTTTATTCACCAATTAAAAAAATCAAAATAATTCTCAAAATCAAAGATGAAATTGAAGAAGCAATCACTGAATTTTATAAAGATAAAGAAATTAAACCTGGTTATTGTGATATTACTGCTGATGATAATTTGCAGTTATTTCTCTACACTTTTCTTAAAGCAAATATTCCAAGTCCTTATTCTGAAATGCAATTTCTTAATGATTTTATTCCTGAAGAATATCTTCTTGGAGAACTTGGATTTTGTTTAGCTAATTATCAATCTGCAGTTCAATTTTTCGTTAATAAAGATCAAAATGAAAGAAAATAATTCAAAAAAAAAAAAAGTGGAACAAAAAATTCAAATATTTTTTTTTCTTCATTTGACAGGAAAAACACAAATAAAATTTAACCAAAAATTAATTCATTAATTAATTGATTAATTTTCTTTTTCTAATTTTTCTTTTATTGATTTGAAATTTTTTTAATTTTAATTTGAAAATTTTAATTTGAATTTTTCTTTTTTAAATTTTAAATTGAATTAAAATTGCTATAAACTATAATCCAAATTAAAAGAAATAAAGCTGAAGAAGGCATCAAACCAGCAGATGCAAAAGTAAAAGCAGATCCGAAATCTTCAGGATCTAAATGATGTTTTTTTCTGCAATAAATTTCAAGAAAACCAACGCTAACTAACAAATAACTAAAAAAATTATTTTTTCAATTTAAAAATTAGAATATTTTTTTTTTCATTTCAATTCTTCGTTTTTTATTTGGTTTTTTTACAGAGCTATTGCAATAAAACCTGTTAAAGGAATTAAACCAAATAAAATTCCAAGAACAAAGCTTATTATAAATCTTGTCCATAATAAAATTTCTTGAAGATCTTCTTTTTGCCATTCAATTGTATCTTCATTTTTATAAAAATTTCGAAATAATTTTTGAATGTTTTCCCATTTCTCTTTAAATTGTAAAATAGATTCCTGTTTTATTTCTTGATTTTTTGCTTGTTTTTTTCTTTGTTGTTTTTCTATTTTTTTTTGCATTTTAATTTTTGTTTTATAAAAAAGAAAAAAATGAAAAAATGAAAAATATTTTTTTTTTCATTTTTTTACTTTTCAAAAATGAATGAAATTATATTTTTTGGTTCAAATCAATATCCAAAACTTATCAAAAATAAACCAAATAAAATAAAAAAACCAATTCAATTTAAATTTGAAAATGAAAATGAAAATGAAAATGAAAATGAAAATGAAAATGAAAAACAAATTAAACAAATTTCAACAGGAAATTTTTCAACAATTTTCCTTTTTAAAAATGGAAAAGCAATAGAATATTCAAATGAAGAAAACGATTCAAATCAAAATCCTCAAAAAATCCAAATTGAAAATATTCAAAAAGTAACTGTTGGTTTTCAAAATGAAGCTATTTTAACAATAGAAGGAAATGTATTTGCCAAAGGAGAAGATATTAATCCAAATAATCCAAATGAATTTATCAATATTTCATCATTAATTGAAGATAAAAATGATAGAATAATTGAAGATATTGTTTCTGGAGATAGTTCAATTTACTTATTAACTTCAAATCAAAATGTTTATGGAATTAGTTCAAATGAATATGGTCAACTTTGTTTTGATTCTGAAACACTTAAAGAAACAGAAAAACCAATTTTAATGATGAAAAATGTTTCTAAAATATTTTCAGGAAATTCTTCAAATCATATTTTTCTTTTAAATTCAAATCAAGAATTATTTGGATGCGGATATAATTATGGTCAACTTGGATTAGGAGAATCAAGAAAAGAAACAAAAATCGAAAAATTAACCAAAATCCAAAATATTCCAAAAGGCAAAATAATTGATATTCAATCTGGAAATTATCATTCAAAAAGAAAACTTTATTCATGTGGTTATCAAAATACTTATGAATTTACTGAAATCAAATCATCTTTATTTGAAAATGATAATAATATTCTTGATTTTTCTGTTGGATTTGAACATACTTTGATTTTAACATCCAATTCAAAATTAATAGGATTTGGAAATAATGGTTATGGTCAATTAGGAACTGGAGATACAAAATATCATTTAATTCCAATTCAAATTGAACTTCCTAAATTAAGATTTAATGAAGATATTTCCAATTATCATATTTCTTGTGGAGAATTCAGATCATTTCTTTATTATTCTCCTTTTTCTTTTTCTAATCTTGAAGAAGATTTGATAAAATTATTTGAAAGAAAAGAATTTTGTGATATTTCATTTAAAACAGAAAATGGAGAAATAATCAAAGCTCATAAATTAATATTGAAATATAGATTAAATCAAAATCAAAATGAAATCGAAAAACTTCAAGAAATTATTTCAAAAATCAATTAAAGAATCAAATCAAATATTTGAAATGATTTATTCAAACAGAATAATAAATCCAATATTACATTCTGAAATTAAAGAAATTATAAATTCAAATGAAAAAATTGAAGAAACAATGAAAAGAATTTATTTAAATGAAAATGAAAATGAAAATGAAAAAGATTTTATAATTGAAAGAAAAGAAAAACAATATAAATTTCCTAAATTAATATTAATAATGAGAAGTGAATTATATCGAGGAATGTTTTTATCTGTAACTGAAGATAAATCAAATAAAGTTACAGATTATAGTGAATTAAGTAATAAATCATTTCAAATATTTGAATATTGGATTTATTCAAATCAAATTAAAGATGAAATTCAAATTACACAAGAAATAATTAATGAAATTCAAATTGGAATTGATTATTTTCAATTAAATCAAACAAATCCAAATTTATTTGATTTATTAATTAACAAATTTAATCAAAATTAAAATTAAAATTAAAATCAAAATTAAAATTAAAATTAAAATTAAAATTAAAATCAAAATTAAAATTAAAATTAAAATTAAAATTAAAATTAAAATTAAAATTAAAATTAAAATTAAAATTAAAATTAAAATTAAAATTAAAAATTAAAATTAAAATCAAAATTAAAATTAAAATTAAAATTAAAATTAAAATCAAATTAAAATTAAAATCAAAATTAAAATTAAAATTAAAAATTAAAATCAAAATTAAAATCAAAATTAAAATTAAAATTAAAATTAAAATTAAAATTAAAATTAAAATTAAAATTAAAATTAAAATTAAAATTAAAATTAAAATTAAAATTAAAATCAAAATTAAAATTAAAATTAAAATTAAAATTAAAATCAAAATTAAAATCAAATTAAAATTAAAATTAAAATTAAAATTAAAATTAAAATCAAAATTAAAATTAAAAATTAAAATCAAAATTAAATTTAAAATTAAAATTAGAATCAAAATTAAAATTCAAAATTAAAATTAAAATTAAAATCAAAATTAAAAATCCAAAAATCCAAAAATCATTTTTTTTCATTTTTTTTCTTTTTGAAAATGAATGATTGTTTATTTTTTGGTTCAAATTATTCACCAAAATTTATCAAAAACAAACCAAATATAATAACAAAACCAATTCAATTTAAATTTGAAAATGAAAATGAAAATGAAAATGAAAATGAAAAACAAATTAAACAAATTTCATCAGAATTTTTCAACAATTTTCCTTTTTAAAAATGGAAAAGCAATAGAATATTCAAATGAAGATGATTTAAATCAAAATCCTCAAAAAATCCAAATTGAAAATATTCAAAAAGTAACTGTTGGTTTTCGAAATGAAGCTATTTTAACAATAGAAGGAAATGTATTTGCCAAAGGAAAATATATTAATCCAAATAACCCAAAAGAATTTATCAATATTTCATCATTAATTGAAGATAAAAATGATAGAATAATTCAAGATGTTGTTTCTGGAGACAGTTCAATTTACTTATTAACTTCAAATCAAAATGTTTATGGAATTGGTTCAAATGAATATGGTCAACTTGGTTTTGATTCTAAAACACTTAAAGAAACACAAAAACCAATTTTAATGATGAAAAATGTTTCTAAAATATTTTCAGGAAATTCTTCATATCATGTTTTTCTTTTAAATTCAAATCAAGAATTATTTGGATGTGGTAATAATAGATGGGGTCAACTTGGATTAACCAAAATCCAAAATATTCCAAAAGGTAAAATAATTGATATTCAATGTGGATATGGTCATTCAATAATGATGATTGAAAATGAAAATCAAAATCCAAAAAGAAAACTTTATTCATGTGGATATTGGGAATTTACTGAAATCAAATCATCTTTATTTGAAAATGATGATATTATTCTTGAAATTTCTGTTGGTGGAAATACTCATGCTTTGATTTTAACATCCAAATCAAAACTAATAGGATTTGAAGATAATGCTTTTAGTCAATTAGGAACTGGAGATATAAATGATCCATCAATTCCAATTCAAATTGAACTTCCTAAATTAAGATTTAATGAAGATATTTCTAATTATCATATTTCTTGTGGAGCCTTCTTTTTCCAATCTTGAAGAAGATTTGATAAAATTATTTGAAAGAAAAGAATTTTGTGATATTTCATTTAAAACAGAAAATGGAGAAATAATCAAAGCTCATAAATTAATATTGAAATATAGATTAAATCAAAATCAAAATCAAATTGAAAAACTTCAAAAAATTATTTCAAAAAAATCAATTAAAGAATCAAATCAAATATTTGAAATGATTTATTCAAACAATTCCAAAATAAATCCAAAATTATATTCTGAAATTAAAGAAATTATAAATTCAAATGAAAAAATTGAAGAAACAATGAAAAGAATTTATTTAAATGAAAATGAAAATGAAAATGAAAAAGATTTTATAATTGAAAGAAAAGAAAAACAATATAAATTTCCAAAATTAATATTAATAATGAGAAGTGAATTATATCGAGGAATGTTTTTATCTGTAACAGAAGATAAATCTAATAAAGTTACAGATTATAGTGAATTAAGTAATAAATCATTTCAAATATTTGAATATTGGATTTATTCAAATCAAATTAAAGATGAAATTCAAATTACACAAGAAATAATTGATGAAATTCAAATTGGAATTGATTATTTTCAATTAAATCAAACAAATCCAAATTTATTTGATTTATTAATTAACAAATTTAATAATCAAAATCAAAATTAAAATTAAAATTAAAATTAAAATTAAAATTAAAATTAAAATCAAAATTAAAATTAAAATTAAAATTAAAATTAAAATTAAAATTAAAATTAAAAATTAAAATTAAAATTAAAATTAAAATTAAAATTAAAATTAAAAATTAAAATTAAAATTAAAATTAAAATTAAAATTAAAATTAAAATCAAAATTAAATTCATTTTTTTCATTTTTTTCATTTTTAAATTTTTAAATAAAAATGGAAACTTATTTAAATTTAGAAAAACTTTCAAATGATTTAAAAAATTTATTTCAAAATCAAAATCAAAATGAAAATGAAGAAAGTTATTTTGATTTTGAAATAATTTGTGAACAAAATAAAATTTCATTTAAAACTCATAAATCAATTCTTTCTTCAAGAAGTGAATATTTTAAAACACTTTTTAAATCTAAAATGAAAGAATATCAAGAAAATAAATTAATTTTAAAAGATGTTTCAAGTTCAATTCTATTTTCAATTTTGAATTATTTTTATTCAGGAAAAATTGAAATTAATTTAGAAAATGCAATTCAAATTTTAATTTTTTCATCAAAATATTTAATTGATGATTTAATTAAAATTTCTTCAAATTTTATCAAAAAGAATTTACAAATTGAAACTATTATTGATGTTCTTAAATTATCCGAATCAATGAAAATAAATGAATTATTAGAATCTTGTTATCAATTTATTTCGAAAATCTTAAAAAATTTATTAAAACTTCATTTTTTCTTGAACTTGAAGAAAATCATTTAAATTTAATATTATCAAATGATAATATTTTAATAAATGAATTTAAAATATTTCAATCAATAATAAAATGGGGAAAACATAAATCAAATATTAATCAAATAAAAGAAAATGAAAAACTTGAAAAAGAAGAAAAAGAAAAAATTCAAAATCAAATTTCAAATATTATTCAAAAAATCAGATTTATTGATTTTTCTAAAAAAGAACTTACAGATACTTTGAAACAAAATTTAATTCCAAATCAAATTTCACAAAAATTAAATAATTTACTTAAATTAAAAACTAATAGAAACAAAAAAGAAATAAAAGAATTAATTAAAAAAGAAAAATCAAAATCAAACATTTTCAAAACAAGATTTCATTTTGAATCAACAATTATTAAAAAAGTTGAACATTACAATAAATTAAAAAAATGGATAAATGATGATAAATTCTTTTCCAAAATGAAATTAAGATATTCAGCAAAAATAGATGGATTTGATTGTAAAAAATGGCATGATAGATGTGATAATCAAGGAAAAACATTAATTATTATCAAAACAAAAGATAATTTTATTTTTGGAGGATTTACTCAAGTTGGATTTTCAACTGATAAATCAAAATGGAGTTATCTTTCTCCTTTTTCTTCTAAAGGAGGTTGGATTAAAGATTCAAATGCATTTATTTTTTCATTAAGAAATGATAAGAATGATAGAAAATCAGAGAAATTTTCAATTCAAGAAGGAAAAGAAAAAGTTGCAATTTTTTATAGTGAAAAAGAAGGACCAATTTTTGGAGGAAGTGGTTATGATTTGTATTTAAATTCTGAATTGCAACCTGGTTATACCTTCTTTGGTTCTACTTATATTCTCCCTCAAGGTATTTCCAACAAGGAACAATCTCAAAGTTATTTGGCTGGTTCTTTATATAATTGGGAAGTTGATGAACTTGAAACATTTTTTTAAAATTCAATTTTCTTTCTTTTTTCTTTTTCAAAATATTTTCATTTCATTTTCCAAATTAAAATTAAAATTAAATCAATATTTTTATTTGATTAAAAAAAATAAAGAATAAAAAAAAAGTGGAACATATTAATTTCATTTATTAAAATTAAAATTAAAATCAAAATTAAAATTAAAATTAAAATTTAAATCAAAATTAAAATTCAAAATCAAAATTAAAATTAAAATTAAAATTAAAATTAAAATTAAAATTAAAATTAAAATCAAAATTAAAATTAAAATTCCAAAAATCATTTTTTTCATTTTTTTTCTTTTCAAAAATGAATGATTGTTTATTTTTTGGTTCAAATCAAAATCCAATACTTATCAAAAATGAACCAAATAAAATAACAAAACCAATTCAATTTAAATTTGAAAATGAAAATGAAAATGAAAATGAAAATGAAAAACAAATTAAACAAATTTTATCAAATAAATTTTCAATAATTTTCCTTTTTAAAAATGGAAAAGCAATAGAATATTTAAGTGAAAAAGGTTCAAAACAAAATACTGAAAAAATCCAAATTGAAAATATTCAAAAAGTAACTGTTGGTCTTGAAAATGAAGCTATTTTAACAAAAGAAGGAAATGTATTTGCCAAAGGAGAATATATTAATCCAGAAAATTCATATGAATTTATCAATGTTTCATCATTAATTGAAGATAAAATGATAGAATAATTCAAGATATTGTTTCTGGATGGGATTCAATTTACTTATTAACTTCAAATCAAAATGTTTATGGAATTGGTTCAAATGAATATGGTCAACTTGGTTTTGATTCTGAAACACTTAAAGAAACAGAAAAACCAATTTTAATGATGAAAAATGTTTCTAAAATATTTTCAGGAAATTCTTCAAATCATGTTTTTCTTTTAAATTCAAATCAAGAATTATTTGGATGTGGATATAAATCATATGGTCAACTTGGATTAGGAGAATCAAGAAAGAAATAAAAATCCAAAAATTAACCAAAATCCAAAATATTCCAAAAGGCAAAATAATTGATATTCAATGTGGATTTGAACATTCAATAATGCTGATTGAAAATGAAAATGAAAATCCAAAAAGAAAACTTTATTCATGTGGAGATTATAGATATACTGAAATCAAATCATCTTTATTTGAAAATGATGATATTATTCTTGATTTTTCTGGTGGAAATACTCATACTTTGATTTTAACATCAAAATCAAAACTAATAGGATTTGGAAATAATTTTTATGGTCAATTAGGAACTGGAAATACAGAAGAACATTTAATTCCAATTAGAATTAAACTTCCTAAATTAAGATTTAATGAAGATATTTCTAATTATCATATTTCTTGTGGAGGATACAAATCATTTCTTTATTATTCTCTTTCTTTTTCCAATCTTGAAGAAGATTTGATAAAATTATTTAGAAGAAAAGAATTTTGTGATATTTCATTTAAAACAGAAAATGGAGAAATAATCAAAGCTCATAAATTAATATTGAAATATAGATTAAAAAATCAAAATGAAATTGAAAAACTTCAAGAAATTATTTCAAAAAAATCAATTAAAGAATCAAATCAAATATTTGAAATGATTTATTCAAACAGAATAATAAATCCAAAATTATATTCTGAAATTAAAGAAATTATAAATTCAAATGAAAAAATTGAAGAAACAATGAAAAGAATTTATTTAAATGAAAATGAAAATGAAAATGAAAAAGATTTTATAATTGAAAGAAAAGAAAAACAATATAAATTTCCAAAATTAATATTAATAATGAGAAGTGAATTATATCGAGGAATGTTTTTATCTGTAACAGAAGATAAATCTAATAAAGTTACAGATTATAGTGAATTAAGTAATAAATCATTTCAAATATTTGAATATTGGATTTATTCAAATCAAATTAAAGAAATTCAAATTACACAAGAAATAATTAATGAAATTAAAATTGAATTGATTATTTTCAATTAAATCAAACAAATCCAAATTTATTTGATTTATTAATTAACAAATTTAATAATCAAAACCAAAATCAAAAATCAAAATTAAAATTAAAATTAAAATTAAAAATAAAATTAAAATTAAAATTAAAATTAAAATTAAAATTAAAATTAAAATTAAAATTAAAATTAAAATTAAAATTAAAATTAAAATTAAAATTAAAATTAAAATTAAAATTAAAATTAAAATTAAAATTAAAAATCAAAATTAAAATTAAAATTAAAATTAAAATTAAAAATCCAAAATCATTTTTTTCATTTTTTTTCTTTTCAAAAATGAATGATTGTTTATTTTTTGGTTCAAATAAAAAAACCAATTCAATTTAAATTTGAAAATGAAAATGAAAATGAAAATGAAAAACAAATTAAACAAATTTCAACAGGAAATTTTTCAACAATTTTCCTTTTTAAAAATGGAAAAGCAATAGAATATTCAAATGAAGACGATTTAAATCAAAATACTGAAAAAATCCAAATTGAAAATATTCAAAAAGTAACTGTTGGTTATGAAAATGAAGCTATTTTAACAAAAGAAGGAAATGTATTTGCCAAAGGAAAATATATTAATCCAAAAACCCAAAAGAATTTATCAATATTTCATCATTAATTGAAGATAAAAATGATAGAATAATTCAAGATGTTGTTTCTGGACACAGTTCAATTTACTTATTAACTTCAAATCAAAATGTTTATGGAATTGGTTCAAATAAATATGGTCAACTTGGTTTTGATTCTGAAACACTTAAAGAAACAGAAAAACCAATTTTAATGATGAAAAATGTTTCTAAAATATTTTCAGGAAATTCTTCATATCATGTTTTTCTTTTAAATTCAAACCAAGAATTATTTGGATGTGGTAATAATAGTGGTCAACTTGGATTAGGAAAATCAAGAAGAAAAGAAACCAAAATCAAAAAATTAACCAAAATCCAAAATATTCCAAAAGGTAAAATAATTGATATTCAATGTGGATATGCTTATTCAATAATGATGATTGAAAATGAAAATCAAAATCCAAAAAGAAAACTTTATTCATGTGGATATTGGAATTTACTGAAATCAAATCATCTTTATTTGAAAATGATGATAATATTCTTGATTTTTCTGTTGGTGGATATACTCATACTTTGATTTTAACATCAAAATCAAAACTAATAGGATTTGGAAATAATGATTTTGGTCAATTAGGAACTGGAGATACAAAATATCAATTAATTCCAATTCAAATTGAACTTCCTAAATTAAGATTTAATGAAGATATTTCTAATTATCATATTTCTTGTGGAGGATTCAAATCATTTCTTTATTATTCTCCTTCTTTTTCCAATCTTGAAGAAGATTTGATAAAATTATTTGAAAGAAAAGAATTTTGTAATATTTCATTTAAAACAGAAAATGGAGAAATAATCAAAGCTCATAAATTAATATTGAAATATAGATTAAATCAAAATCAAA
This sequence comes from Anaeramoeba ignava, assembly GCA_028826165.1. Taxonomy (NCBI): domain Eukaryota; family Anaeramoebidae; genus Anaeramoeba; species Anaeramoeba ignava. The sequence goes on from JAPDFW010000070.1 coordinate 1,574,845, forward strand.
ATGAAATTGAAAAACTTCAAGAAATTATTTCAAAAAAATCAATTAAAGAATCAAATCAAATATTTGAAATGATTTATTCAAACAGAATAATAAATCCAAAATTATATTCTGAAATTAAAGAAATTATAAATTCAAATGAAAAAATTGAAGAAACAATGAAAAGAATTTATTTAAATGAAAATGAAAATGAAAATGAAAAAGATTTTATAATTGAAAGAAAAGAAAAACAATATAAATTTCCCAAAATTAATATTAATAATGAGAAGTGAATTATATCGAGGAATGTTTTTATCTGTAACAGAAGATAAATCTAATAAAGTTACAGATTATAGTGAATTAAGTAATAAATCATTTCAAATATTTGAATATTGGATTTATTCAAATCAAATTAAAGATGGAATTAAAATTACAAAAGAAATCATTGATGAAATTGAAATTGGAATTGATTATTTTCAATTAAATCAAACAAATCCAAATTTATTTGATTTATTAATTAACAAATTTCAAAATCAAAATCAAAATCAAAATTAAAATTAAAATTAAAATTAAAATTAAAATCAAAATTAAAATTAAAATTAAAATTAAAATTAAAATCAAAATTAAAATTAAAATCAAAATTAAAATTAAAATTAAAATTAAAATTAAAATTAAAATTAAAATTAAAATTAAAATTCAAAATTAAAATCAAAATTAAAATTAAAATTAAAAATTAAAATTAAAATTAAAATTAAAATCAAAATTAAATTCATTTTTTTCATTTTTTCAAATTTTTAAATTTTTAAATAAAAATGGAAACTTATTTAAATTTAGAAAAACTTTCAAATGATTTAAAAAATTTATTTCAAAATCAAAATCAAAATGAAAATGAAGAAGAAAGTTATTTTGATTTTGAAATAATTTGTGAACAAAATAAAATTTCATTTAAAACTCATAAATCAATTCTTTCTTCAAGAAGTGAATATTTTAAAACTCTTTTTAAATCTAAAATGAAAGAATATCAAGAAAATAAATTAATTTTAAAAGATGTTTCAAGTTCAATTCTATTTTCAATTTTGAATTATTTTTATTCAGGAAAAATTGAAATTAATTTAGAAAATGCAATTCAAATTTTAATTTTTTCATCAAAATATTTAATTGATGATTTAATTCAAATTTGTTCAAAATTTATCAAAAAGAATTTACAAATTGAAACTATTATTGATGTTATTAAATTATCTGAATCAATGAAAATAAATAAATTATTAGAATCTTGTTATAAATTTATTTTGAAAAATTTTAAAAAATTTATTAAAACTTCATTTTTTCTTGAACTTGAAGAAAATCATTTAAATTCAATTTTATCAAATGATTATAATTTAATAAATGAATTTAAAATATTTCAATCAATAATAAAATGGGGAAAACATAAATCAAATATTAATCAAATAAAAGAAAATGAAAAACTTGAAAAAGAAGAAAAAGAAAAAATTCAAGATCAAATTTCAAATATTATTCAAAAAATCAGATTTATTGATTTTTCTAAAAAAGAACTTACAGATACTTTGAAACAAAATTTAATTCCAAATCAAATTTCACAAAAATTAAATAATTTACTTAAATTAAAAACTAATAAAAACAAAAGAAATAAAAGAATTAATTGAAAAAGAAAAATCAAAATCAAACATTTTCAAAACAAGATTTCATTTTAAATCAACAATTATTAAAAAAGTTGAACATTACAATAAATTAAAAAAATGGATAAATGATGATAAATTCTTTTCCAATTTAATATTAATATATTCAGCAAAAATAGATGGATTTGATTGTAGAAAATGGCATGATAGATGTGATAATCAAGAAAATTTATTAGTTCTTATTAAAACAAAAGATAATTTTATTTTTGGAGGATTTACTCAAGTTGGATTTACAACTGATAAATCAGAATGGGAGAATGATCGAGGATATGGTTGGGGAAATATTCCTGATCCAAATGCATTTATTTTTCATTAAGAAATGATAAAAACAATCGAAAACCAAAAAAATTCCCTGTTAATGAAGGTGATGAAGAAATTGCTCTTAGTTATGATCCAGATTGGGGTCCAAGTTTTGGAGATGAAGATATTTATTTAAATCGTACATTAACATCAGGTACTTCCAAATTGGGTTGTAGTTACAAATTTGCCTAAAGGAATTAAATCTAGAACAAATGAAGCTAAAAGTTATTTAGCTGGTTCTTATGATAAATGGGAAGTTGATGAACTTGAAACATTTTTTTAAAATTCAATTTTCTTTCTTTTTTCTTTTTCAAAATATTTTCATTTCATTTTCCAAATTAAAATTAAAATTAAATCAATATTTTTATTTGATTAAAAAAAATAAAGAATAAAATGAAATTTGAGAAATAATTCTAAAATATTTCTTTTAAGAATTCAAATATAATATCAATTTCAAATTTAAATCAAATTTAATATTAATTTTGAAAAGAAAAATAAAAACAAAAAAAGTCGTCCACTTTGAAGCAAAAAAAAAAATGGATAAAAAAAATAAGTTGTCGAATTTTATTAATTATCAAAAAAATTTTTTTTTTCTTCACTTTTCTTTTTTTTTTTTTTTTGAATATTAATTAATTTAAAACAAATTTCCTTTCTAAAATTACTTTCTTTCTTATTTTCTTTAAAATCCACTTTTTGAAAAACTTATCATTTTCTTTTTTTTTTTCTTTAATTTAAACAAACAAAAAGAATCCCAAAAAATCAAAATAAAAGAAACAAAAAAGAAAAAAGAAAAAAGAAAATGATTACAAGAGATGATATTTTCGAAAGTTTATTTGAAGGATTTTCTGATCTATCAACTCTATTAAATAATAATTTAAGAGAAGAAATTCGTTCTTCTTTACAAGAAAAAAGAGAAGAATTTTATTTCTCTTCAATTCAATCTCCAAATCAAATAAATCCAAATCAAATAAATCCAAATAAAATAAATCCAAATCAAATAAATAAAATAAATCAAATAAATCCAAATCAAGTAAATTCAAATCAAATAAATCCAAATCAAATAAATCAAATAAATCAAATAAATCAAAGAAATAAAATAAATCAAATAAATTCAAATCAAATAAATCCAAATCAAATAAATCCAAATCAAAGAAATAAAATAAATTCAAATCAAATAAATCCAAATCAAAGAAATAAAATAAATAAAATAAATCAAATAAATCCAAATAAAATAAATTCAAATCAAATAAATTCAAATCAAATAAATTCAAATCAAATAAATTCAAATCAAAGAAATCCAAATCAAATAAATTCAAATCAAAGAAATCAAAGAAATCAAATAAATAAAATAAATCAAATAAATTCAAATCAAATAAATCCAAATCAAATAAATAAAATAAATCAAAAAATAAATCAAATAAATCAAATAAATCAAATAAATCAAATAAATCCAAATCAAATAAATCAAAGAACAAAAAGAAAATATTTAAATGAAAATGAATCAAGTGAATCAAATGAAAATGAATCAAGTGAATCAAATGAAAATGAATCAAATGAAAATATATCAAGTCAAACTGAATCAAATCAATCAAGTCAAATTCATCAACAACAAATCAAAAAACAGAAAATTAAAAGAAGAACTCCAAAAATTGGATATAAAATTGATGAAATTGCTTCACAACATCCAGAATGGTTTGAAGGTTGGGATCCAAATACTTACAAAAATTTTAAAGAAAAAGGAATTGTTCCAGATAGAATATTCATTAAAGATGAGGCAATTTTTCTTTTGGCAAATCTTGATCCTTCAAGCAAAAAAAAAACTGCAAAGTGGAAAAACAAAAGGAAAGTTGTGACTCAAATTCTTGCAAATGAGATGGAAATGGTAAATACAGAACATCCATTCAAAAGATATGGAATAGTTAGAGTTAAAAGAAAATAAATTCTTTCTTTCTTGATATTTTGCAATAATCATTTTGTTTTTTTTTTTGTTAATATGTTTATTTTGAAATTAATTTAATTTCTTTGTATTTTTTTGATTTTGATTTGGAGAAATTTTGAATAATTAAATTTTGGATCGTTCTTCTTTTTTATTTTGGAAAAAAATTTTTATTCTATTTGATCTTTTTGCTTTTTGTTTTTTGTGAGAAAAAAAAAAAAAGAAAAGAAAAGAAAATAAAAGAAAATCTAATTTGAAATTTTAAGAATAATTTGCTTCACAGTTTGATCTGCAGAAGCTGTTAATAAGTTTTGTGAATCAAGCCAATCAATATCCAAAATTTTCTCTGAATTTCTTTTCAAAGTAAATAAGGGAATTTTAGTTCGAATATCCCAAATCTTAACTGAACCATCATAAGAACCTGAAGCAAAAACAAAATCAGAATTTGGTTTCCATTTAAGAGAACTTATCCAACTTGTATGACTTTTAAAAAGAGTTTTTATAACACAACTTTCTTCTGAATTTGATGGAATTCTGTTATCCCATAATCTAATGATTCCATCACTATGTCCAGTAAGAAGAAGTTCTGATTCTTTGCGAGTTTGATTTTGATTTTGATTTTGATTTTGATTTGATTCAAAATTTAGATAGGGATATTCATATTGATTATAATGTAAACAATGAATAGTGTTTTTTGAAAATGCTTCCCAAACAAGTGATTGTTTTTCTACATCCCATTTCTTTATTGTGTAATCATATGATGTTGTATAGATTGAAGATTGTGATGGCCAAATAGCGGCTGAAACAGCCTGAGTGTGTCCTCGTAAGGAAGCAATTGGGGTATTATTTTCAATGATTTTGTTTTCATTTTGATTTTCATTTTGATTTTCTTCTTGATTTTCTTCTTGATTTTGATATTCATTTTTCTTATCGTTAATATCCCAAATAAAACAAAGTGAATCATTTCCACAACTACAAAAAAGATTTCTTTTAGGATTCAAAGCAATATCATTAATTCCTTCAGAATGACCAATAAATTTTGTTAAAATTGAATATGAGTTTAAATTTGAGGAAATTTTCCAAAGAATAATTTGCTCATCAAGTGAAGCACTAAGTAATAAATGATATTTTTGATTTGAGATATTTTCATTGAATTTAAGCCATTTAACAGATTTTATAGGCTTTGAATGATGGGATAAAATTAAAGAAGGTTGTTCTTGATTTTGATTTTGATTTTGATTCAAATTAACATGAATTGGTTTTTTTTCTTCAATTTCATTTCCCTTTAATTTATATAAACCACTTTTCCAAATTCTAACTAAATTATCATAACAACCAGTTGCAAAAATATTGAAACTATTTTTTCCATCAACTGCACTAACCCAATCATCATGAAGAAATTGATTAAATTGTTTTGGCTGAGGCAAAGCTGGAACATATTCAAGTGTAACTTGTTTTTCACTTGATAAATTTTTTTCATCCAAAAATTGTTTTAATGAAGTTCTTAAAAATTCTTCATTTATTAAAAATTCAAAAGGAATCGGTTTTTCTTTTCCAAGTAAATGATTAATCACTTCTGAAAGTCCATATCTTGTTAAACTCACTGGGATTTCAAATGGTGTTTCGATAACTTGATATTCTTTGTATTTTGTTGTGAAAATTACTTGTACTGTTTCTGTTTGTTTTTTTTCTTCTGTTTCGTTTTCTATTTCCATTTTATTTTAATAAAAATGAAAAAAATGAAAAAAATGAAAAAATGAAAATTTATTTTTTTTTAATTTTTAAATAAAAATGGAAACTTATTCAAATTTAGAAAAACTTTCAAATGATTTAAAAAATTTATTTCAAAATCAAAATGAAAATGAAAATGAAGAAGAAAGTTATTTTGATTTTGAAATAATTTGTGAACAAAATAAAACTTCATTTAAAACTCATAAATCAATTCTTTCTTCAAGAAGTGAATATTTTAAAACTCTTTTTAAATCTAAAATGAAAGAATATCAAGAAAATAAATTAATTTTAAAAGATGTTTCAAGTTCAATTCTATTTTCAATTTTGAATTATTTTTATTCAGGAAAAATTAAAATTAATTTAGAAAATGCAATTCAAATTTTAATTTTTTCATCAAAATATTTAATTGATGATTTAATTCAAATTTGTTCAAAATTTTATCAAAAAGAATTTACAATTTGAAACTGTTATTGATGTTCTTAAATTATGTGAATCAATGAAAATAAATGAATTATTAGAATCTTGTTATAAATTTATTTTCAAAAATCTTGAAAAATTTATTAAAACTTCATTTTTTCTTGAACTTGAAGAAAATCATTTAAATTTAATATTATCAAATGATAATATTTTAATAAATGAATTTAAAATATTTCAATCAATAATAAAATGGGGAAAACATAAATCAAATATTAATCAAATAAAAGAAAATGAAAAACTTGAAAAAGAAGAAAAAGAAAAAATTCAAGATCAAATTTCAAATATTATTCAAAAAATCAGATTTATTGATTTTTCTAAAAAAGAACTTACAGATACTTTGAAACAAAATTTAATTCCAAATCAAATTTCACAAAAATTAAATAATTTACTTAAATTAAAAACTAATAAAAACAAAAGAAATAAAAGAATTAATTGAAAAAGAAAAATCAAAATCAAACATTTTCAAAACAAGATTTCATTTTAAATCAACAATTATTAAAAAAGTTGAACATTACAATAAATTAAAAGAATGGATAAATGATGATGAATTCTTTTCCAAAATGAAATTAAGATATTCAACAAAAATAGATGGATTTGATTGTAAAAAATGGCATGATAGATGTGATGATCAAGGAAAAACATTAATTATTATCAAAACAAAAGATAATTTTATTTTTGGAGGATTTACTGAAGTTGGATTTTCAACTGATCGATCAGAATTGAGTGAAGAATATTCTTATTATGAGGAAATATATATTAAAGATCCAAATGCATTTATTTTTTCATTAAGAAATGATAAAAACAATCGAAAACCAAAAAAATTCCCTATTAAGGAAGATTATGGAGAAACTGCTCTCCATTATGAACCAGGTTGGGGTCCAGATTTTGGAGATGGAGATATTTCTTTAAATACTACATTAACATCAGGTACTTCCAAATTTAGTTGTAGTTACAAATTGCCTAAAGGAATTAAATCTAGAACAAATGAAGCTAAAAGTTATTTAGCTGGTTCACCTGATAAATGGGAAGTTGATGAACTTGAAACTTATTTCATTTAAAAATTAATTATCATTTTATTTTTCAAAATAAAGAAAAATAAGAAACAAATTCAAATTTAAATATTGAATTGAATTGAATTTTATTTGTTTAGAAAAAAATAAAATTTAAAAAGAAAATTCACCAATATTCTTCAAAAAGTCTTTGTTTTTGTCTTAAAACAGAAAGATCACCAAAAACACTTTCCAAAACTTTTCTAACATCTTTTCCCATTTGAATTGTTCCACATAAAAAAATATTTCCTTGATTTTGAGAAATATCTTTCAAACAATCAATATTGTCTTTCAAAACATGTTGAACATAAACTTTTTTGTTAGATTCTCTTGAAAAAGCAAATAAAGTTTTATCAATCAAATGATTTTCTTTCAATTCAAAAATTTCTTTTTTGAGCAAGAAATCATCATTTGAATTGCGACATCCATAGATGAAAACTAGGCTCTTGCGCTGAGAGTCTGGAACCAAGGTTCTCTCCATCAACATTCCATAGAAAGGAGCAATACCTATTCCAGCTGCAATAAAAACTGAAGGAATTTTTGGATTGTATTTAAAAGTGGATTTCTGAAGAAAAATTGAAATTTTAGATCCAATTTCTTTATGAGATAAATATCCTGAACAGAGACCATTTTGAACCACTCTAACCAGAATTCCCACACTCTCAGGATTACTATTAAAAGATGAAGCGATGGAATACAAACGCGGCGCCATTCTGGGAAGAGAATTCACAAGCTCTTGGAATTCTATCTCGATACTGGGAAACTTCTTCAAAACGTCAATAATATTCAATTTCTCTCTCATAATTTCTTTCTGATAAATTTCTTGGTTACTTTCATAAAGCAAGATTTTTTTCTTTTCTTTTTTGTTTTTGCAATACTGTGAGAGAATTAAAAGAGAATTCTGAGGAAGAATAGAAGAAATATCAACATATTTGGTCAGAAATTCTCCGATAGTGATTGTGTTTTGAAAACGAAGATCGTTTTTGATCATGATTGGTTTCATTGGATCAATCTTTATTCTTTCACAGAGTTGGGTTACTAGTTTTGGATCGTTTTCTGGAAAGACACAAAGATGATCACCTGCTTCATATTTCATAATTCGAGAATTTATTCTCATTTCCAAAAAATAAACGCTTCTTGGTTCATATGAGCGTTTTTTCCCAGATTGAGATAACTCCTTTTTCTGGATAATCTCTGATATATAAGGGTTAGTGTGATCATAATACATTTTTTGATTGTTTTCGTTGACGAAGTTTTGAATAGGAACATTTTGATTTGATTCATCCATTTGAATTTCAAATTTATTTTGTGAAATATTTGAATTTTTGAGTTGATTTTCCTTGACAACTATTCCTTGGGATTCAACAATCTCTTTAATTAGATTTTTGCTCCAAGAGTTGAATGTATTCGAGGATGGGTTAGTTATATCAATTTCGTTGAGAGGAAGAATTTTTTCTGCTCCAAGTTTTTCAAATTGATGATCCAAAAATCTACTAAATTTTTGGTAATTTTCTGAATATATTGAAGATCCAATTCCCAAGATGCTGTATTTGATTGATTCTAAAAGATGAGGAGTTTGGTTTGAGTTGAAACTTTGCAAATATTTCCATAAACGGTGAGCATTTTGAGGAGGTTCACCATTTCCATAAGTTGATGTCTTTTTTAAAAAAATTTGAATGAATTATTTTGATTTCATTTGATTTCATTTGATTCATTTATAAAAAAATTGAGAAAAGAAATGAGATGAGTTTTTTAGCGAATAAATATTGAAAATGATATTGTATTTAAAGAATATTTAGATACCAAAATAATAACTATTGATTCTGAAGGTAAATTTTCAACAGAATAATTTTCCAGATCAATGACATTAATATCAAAAGAACTTTCCACATGAGGAGTGAGTCTAAAACGGAGTAATAATTGATGAGCAAGTTCTTCAGTGGTTCCAGTTTGTGTACCGAATAAAATGGCTATTCTATGTTCCTTATCAAAATGAGTGATAGAAAAAGTTGGATTTTGCCTTATGTCGAGGATATTTGAATTAGAATTAGTCTCATAAATGATATCTTTTATATCCTTTGGTCTTTCTAAATAGGGTTTTGGGAATTCGTCTGACCAAATGCCTTTAACTTCCGTGCCACAAAATTTACAACAACCTTTAGAAATGTTCATTTCTATTAAAACTCTTCTTTGTCTTTTCATGATCATTTTGTTACAATTTGGACAATAAGTTGAAGTATGTTTATCACTTCTAACATTTCCCAAATAAATGTGATTCAGGCCTTGTTTCTTCCCAATTTTGTAAGCTCTTTTTAGTGTTTCTAATGGTGTTCTTCCGTGGTTTTGCATCTTAAAATCGTCATGATATGCACTTACATTCCAAGGTATATTTTTATCAATTCCATAAATAAATTTTGCGATATTTTCTAATTCTTCATCGCTATCATTTTCGTCTGGAATTACGAGTGTTGTCTTGAAAATGAATATAAATATTTAAAATATAAATATAAATATTTAAAATATAAATATTTAAAATATAAATATTTAAAATATAAATATTTAAAATATAAATATTTAAAATATAAATATTTAAAATATAAATATAAATATTTAAAATATAAATATTTAAAATATAAATATAAATATTTAAAATATAAATATAAAATTCATTTCAAATTCTTCTTTTTTAAATGTTTACAAGTTCAACCCAAACTCCTAATCTATACCATCTTTCAATATTTCTTAAAACTGGTGATAATCTTACACCAGATAAATTTTGATAAAATTCATTTGTAAATGCTTTAAGATCAATATTAATTCCATCAATATATGGTGATAATAATTCAATTGTTTCAGGTGACATATATCCATTTGAAACCATAACATTTTTAATACCTTTTTTATGAGCCAATCTTAAAAAAGAAAATTGAATTGATTTAATTTAATTTAATTTAATTTAATTTAATTTAATTTGATTTGAATTAATTTGATTTTAATTTTGATTTTAATTTTGATTTTAATTTTGATTTGATTTAATTTGAATTTAATTTGATTTTGATTTTGATTTTGAATTTAATTTAATTTGATTTGATTTGATTTAATTTGATTTTAATTTGATTTGATTTGATTTAATTTGATTTTGATTTTGATTTAATTTGATTTGATTTGATTTGATTTGATTTGATTTGATTTAATTTGATTTGATTTAATTTGATTTTGATTTTGATTTTATTTGATTTGATTTGATTTAATTTGATTTTAATTTTGATTTTGAATTTGATTTGAATTAAATATTATTGAAGATTTTTATGATTTACTTTGCAGTATCATAAATATATTCAGCAAATATTGTTGGTTCCTGTTTTATTTGTGTTTTTTTTTTGAAAAATTAAAAATCGGAAAAAAATAATTTTTGAAATTAAATTTTACATTATAAGTATAAGCGATTGATTTGCAATTTTCTTTTATACAATTTTTCACAATTTGTTCTGGTGATAATTTTTTTCCAATATCCAAATCTTCAATATCAATTCCTTGTCTTGTGGCCATTGAAGTTTTCCAATTTTGACAAAAACTACAAGTAAAATTGCAACCTATTGAACCAATTGAATAAGCAAAACTTGAAGGATAAAAGTGCCTTAACTAATTTTGATTTTGAATTTTGATTTTGATTTTGATTTTAATATTTATTTTGAATTTTGATTTTAATTTTGATTTTTATTTTGATTTTGATTTTGATTTTAATTTTGATTTTGATTTTGATTTTAATTTTAATTTTGATTTTGATTTTAATTTTGATTTTAATTTTGATTTTTGATTTTTGATTTTGATTTTGATTTTAATTATAATTTTAATTTTGATTTTAATTTTGATTTTAATTTTAATTTTAATTTTAATTTTGATTTTGATTTTAATTTTGATTTTTACAGGTTTTTTTTCAATTGGATCAACATGAACAGATTTTCCATATCCATAAACTTCTAAAAATAATTCACCATTTCTGTTTTTTCTAACTCCACATTCTCCTGTTTTTCCATTTGCAATTACACATCTTCTATAACAACAAGTGCATTTTACACTTTTATTATCAAGTTTTTCAAATAAAATTGCTTTGCTCATTTATTAAGAACAAAATGAAAAAATGAAAAAAATGAAAAAAATTTTTGCTTTTTTTTTAATTTAAAAAGAGGAAAATTAGATTTTTATTTGTTCAAAAAAAAAAGTGGATTTAATTAAATTAAATATTGAATTAAATTAAATTAATATTAATTTGAAAATTTGTTTTTAAATTTAAATTTAATATTAATTTGAAAATTTAAATTCCATTTTTCATTTTTTTCATTTTTTTCATTTTTTTCATTTTTCATTTTTTAAATTTTTTAAATAAAAATGGAAACTTATTTAAATTTAAAAAAACTTTCAAATGATTTAAAAAATTTATTTCAAAATCAAAATCAAAATCAAAATGAAAAGAAAGTTATTTTGATTTTGAAATAATTTGTGAACAAAATAAAACTTCATTTAAAACTCATAAATCAATTCTTTCTTCAAGAAGTGAATATTTTAAAACACTTTTTAAATCTAAAATGAAAGAATATCAAGAAAATAAATTAATTTTAAAAGATGTTTCAAGTTCAATTCTATTTTCAATTTTGAATTATTTTTATTCAGGAAAAATTAAAATTAATTTAGAAAATGCAATTCAAATTTTAATTTTTTCATCAAAATATTTAATTGATGATTTAATTCAAATTTGTTCAAATTTTATCAAAAATAATTTACAATTTGAAACTGTTATTGATGTTCTTAAATTATGTGAATCAATGAAAATAAATAAATTATTAGAATCTTGTTATAAATTTATTTTCAAAAATCTTGAAAAATTTATTAAAACTTCATTTTTTCTTGAACTTGAAGAAAATCATTTAAATTTAATATTATCAAATGATAATATTTTAATAAATGAATTTAAAATATTTCAATCAATAATAAAATGGGGAAAACATAAATCAAATATTAATCAAATAAAAGAAAATGAAAAACTTGAAAAAGAAGAAAAAGAAAAAATTCAAGATCAAATTTCAAATATTATTCAAAAAATCAGATTTATTGATTTCACAAAACAAGAACTTACAGATACTTTGAAACAAAATTTAATTCCAAATCAAATTTCACAAAAATTAAATAATTTACTTAAATTAAAAACTAATAAAAACAAGAAAGAAATAAAAGAATTAATTAAAAAAGAAAAATCAAAATCGAACATTTTCAAAACAAGATTTCATTTTAAATCAACAATTATTAAAAAAGTTGAACATTACAATAAATTAAAAAAATGGATAAATGATGATGAATTCTTTTCCAATTTAATATTAGGATATTCAGCAAAAATAGATGGATTTGATTGTAAAAAATGGCATGATAGATGTGATGATCAAGGAAAAACATTAATTATTATCAAAACAAAAGATAATTTTATTTTTGGAGGATTTACTGAAGTTGGATTTTCAGCTGATCTTTCTGAATTGAGTGAAGAAGATTCTTATTATAAGGAAATATATATTAAAGATCCAAATGCATTTATTTTTTCATTAAGAAATGATAAAAACAATCGAAAACCAAAAAAATTCCCTGTTAAGAAAGATTATGAAAAAACTGCTCTCCATTATGAACCAAATTGGGGTCCAATTTTTGGAGATGAAGATATTTCTTTAAATCGTACATTAACATCAGGTACTTCCGAATTGGGTTGGTTTTACAAATTGCCTAAAGGAATTAAATCTGGAACAAATGAAGCTAAAAGTTATTTAGCTGGTTCACCTGATAAATGGGAAGTTGATGAACTTGAAACTTATTTCATTTAAAAATTAATTATCATTTTATTTTTCAAAATAAAGAAAAATAAGAAACAAATTCAAATTTAAATATTGAATTGAATTGAATTTTATTTGTTTAGAAAAAAATAAAATTTAAAAAGAAAATTAATCATATCGATCTAAAGGAATTGCTCCTTTTGGAGGGAAATTTTTGGATCTTCTAAAAACCCAAATCAAAGCAATAATCACAATAAAACCCATAGAAACACAAACACCAATAATAATACCAGCATTATATTTTTGACTTGAAATATCAACAGAAATAGGAATAGGAGTAGGAGAAGGATTAACATCAGAAACTTCGACTTGAATCACAATTCCAGGTTCAGTATTTGTTCCAAAATAAATATTCAAGTTCTTGTCATCAAAACTTGCAGAAGAAACATAAACTTCACCTTGATCCAAACTAATTGTTGAGTCTATTGAAATATTTGCCAAATCAATTCGATAAATAACTTCATTCCAAGTCATTGACATAGCTGCAAAATAAGCATATCCATGTGAAGAATCAATTAATCCTGTATCAATAAATCTTTCACCAGATGAAAGTGAAATTTGACCAGTTTTTTCTAGATTCATTAGCTCAACTTGTATGATTTTTGAGGTTGAATCATTAACTCCAAAATATCCAAATCCATTCACAGAATCAATTACAGATGAACTAAAAAAATTATCATCTTGAAATTGTGATCTTCTTGTTGCTATAAAAGTTCCAAGTTCAATTTGAATTATTTGGCCTGGAGAAGTATTTGTTCCAAAATAAACAAATTTATTAACAATATCAATACTAGCAGTTGTTAAAGAATCTTCGCCTGAATTCAAAGTAATTTTGTTTGCTCTTTGAAAATTAATTAAATCAATTTTGACAATTTGACCTGGAGAAGTATTTGTTCCAAAATAAGCAAATTTATTATCAATATCAATAACAGAGGACACTAACAAATCTTCACCATTTCCAAGTTGGATTTCATCTTCTTTTTTGAACTGATCAATATTGAATTTGATAATTTTGCCAGGCGAAGTATTTGTTCCAAAATAAGCAAATCTATTTTCATTATCAAAAACAGCAGTTGTTAAGTAATTATCACCATCGCTCAAAGTAATTTTGTTTTCTCTTTGGAATGTTGTTAAATCAATTTGAATTATTTGACCTGGAGAAGTATTTGTTCCAAAATAAACAAATTTATTAACAATATCGATAACAGAAGACACAAGATAATTTTCACCAATATTAAGAGTTTTTTCTGAGTTTTGAGACAATGAATCAATATCAATTTGAATAATTTTTGTTGGTGCTGAATAGGATGAAAAATAAGCGAATCTGTTTGTAGTATCAATTAAACCAGTTGATAAAGGAAGTTGATCCAAACTTAATTGAACTGAATTTTTAATTGTGAAATTTTGCAAATCAATTTGGTAAAGAAAAGGATTATCAGTATCAGAATCGCCATCAGAATCAAAAGCAAAATAGGCGAGAGAATTTGGGATATCGATAAGAGAAGTAATAAAATCGCTATTATTTGAAGAAATTTCTAAAGAATCAACTTTTGAAAAATTATCTGTTTTGATTTTAATAATTTTTTGAGATTTTTTTGTTCCCAAATAAATAAACCCGTTTTGGGAATCGAAAACCGAACAAGCAACATTATTTTCATCAGAATCCAAAGTTATGATTTGTGAATAATTAAAAACTGTCAAATTGATTTGGATCAATTTTGAAGGGAAAGTGTCAGTAGCAAAATAAGCAAGAGAATTCAAAGGATCATAAACACTTGTTGAAATTTTTGCAATTTCAGTTGGAAGATCAAGAACAGAAACTTTTTGGAATGAAGACAAATCAATTTTGATAATTTTTGCAGGAGATAAATACAATCCAAAATATAAAAATTGATTTAATTGATCGATAAAAACAGTATTAAGTGAATATTCTTGTTGATCAAGTTCTAAAGTTTGAACATAAGTAAAATTTAATAAGTTGATTTTAATAATTTTTCCAGGTGATATTTGAGTTCCAAAATATGCGAAATTATCATTGCTATCTATTACTCCACTGCATATTTCAGTGATATCTTTGGGAAGAAATAATACTCCTTCTTTTGAAAAATTTGAAAGTCTAATTTTGATAATTTGTGAAGGTGAAAATTCAGTTATAAAATATCCAAATTTGTTTTGATGATCTGAAATTGAGAAAATAATATTATTTTCTCCAGCTTCAAGATCGATTGATGCTTTTCTTATAAATGAAGTTTTATTTTGTTTAATTATTATTAAAATGAGAATTAAAGTGAGAAAAATTTTCATATTTAAAATGAAAAAAATGAAAAATGAAAAATGAAAAAAATGAAAAATGAATTTTGAATTTGATTTTAATATTGAATTTGATTTTAATTTTGAATTTGATTTTGATTTTGAATTTGATTTTAATTTTGATTTTTAATTTGATTTTGAATTTGATTTTGAATTTAAATTTGATTTTAATTTTGATTTTAATTTTGATTATTTTAATTTTGAATTTTATTTTGAATTTGATTTTGAATTTTGATTTTGATTTTGAATTTGATTTTGATTTTGATTTTGATTTTGAATTTTGATTTTGATTTTGATTTTGATTTTGATTTTAATTTTGAATTTTGATTTTGAATTTGATTTTGAATTTGATTTTGATTTTGAATTTAATTTTGATTTTGATTTTGATTTTGATTTTGATTTTGATTTTGATTTTGATTTTGATTTTGAATTTTTAATTTTGATTTTGATTTTGATTTTGATTTTGATTTTGATTTTGATTTTGATTTTGATTTTGATTTTGATTTTGAATTTGATTTTGAATTTGATTTTGATTTTAATTTTGATTTTTAATTTTGATTTTGATTTTGATTTTGATTTTAATTTTGATTTGATTTTAATTTTAAATTTTAAGTTTTTCAAGTTAATTTTAATTTTGAATTTGATTTTGAATTTTAATTTTGATTTTGATTTTGAATTTGATTTTGATTATTAAATTTTAAGTTTTTTCAAAGTTAATTGAATTAAATTTCCACTATCTTTAGAAGGAACTTCTTGAATCATACAAGAATATTTCCAAGCAATAGAACCAAGATGAAAAGGAGGAATACTTGCAATTTTATCCTTTTCATCAAATTTAAAAATATGAGTATGACCAATTAAAATAAAATCATCATCTGTAATAAATCTTGAATAAAAATGTCTAAGACCACAAATAAAAGGTTTAACTTCTGTACTTGTTAATTTATAATTATTTCCTCCATCATGTGACATAACTAGAGATTTAATTTGAGTTTGAATAAAATTTGTTGATTGAAAAACTCCTTGATTTTTGATTTGATTTTTGAAACTATTTTGATTTTGATTTTGATTTTGATTTTGATTTTCATTCTCATTTTGATTTTGATTTTGATTTTCATTTTCATTCTGATTTTGATTTTGATTTTCATTTTCATTTTCATTTTCATTTTCATTCTCATTTTCATTCTCATTTTGATTTTCATTTTGATTTGTATTTCCAACTGAAATATTATTATGTGGAGTAATTTTCATAAAATAATGTTTTGTGATTTTAATAAATTTCTTTTGTTCTTTTGTTAATTTTTCTTTTATTCTTAAAACTTTTCTTCTATCATGATTTCCACCAATTATATAAGTTGGAAGTTGAAATTTTAAAAACTCATTCATAATATCAAGACAATAATTTAAATCACTACAAGTTGAATGGAATAAATCACCCAAAATTATAATTTGATCTGGTTTTTCTTTTTGGATCATTTCTCCAAGAAATTTAAATGTTGCTGGAATTTTGGAAATAGGAAACCACGACTCTTCTACATTATTCAAATGCATATCAGCAATAACAAATGCATTCCATGGTTTATTTCCTTCAGTTTTGATTTCCTTCATTGTGCCTTCATTGAAACGAAGATTCATGATTTTTCCTTCAATTTTTTTCGAACTCGATTTTTTCTTTGTTTTTTCTTCTGGTTTTTTTCTTGTTTCCTTTGATTCATGTTTTTTGGATTCTATAGATTTTTTTGCATTTGGTGGATTTGAATTTTTTCCTTTTGGAGGAGGAGGAATATTTGAGTTTGGAGGTGTACTTTTTTTTGGATTTGGTGGATTTGGAATTTTATTTTGTTCTTCCGTTTTATTTTGTTCAATGGATTGTTGTTTTTCTTCTTTTTCTTTTTTGCTAGATGAATTTGTTTTATGAGAATGATGTTTTTTTTCTTTGTTTTTTGAATTATCTGAACCCATTTTTTAATCAAAAAATAAAAAATGAAAAATGAAAATTGATTTTGTTTGTTCATAAAAAAAATCACAAATAATATTTTGGATTTCTTATGAAATTTTTATTTTGAATTTGATTTTGAATTTTAATTTTGAATTTGATTTTGATTTTGATTTTGATTTTGATTTTGATTTTGATTTTGATTTTGATTTTGATTTTGATTTTGATTTTGATTATGATTTTGATTATTTTGAATTTGAATTTAATTTTGATTTTGATTTTGATTTTGATTTTGATTTTGATTTTGATTTTGATTTTGATTTTGATTTTGATTTTAATTTTGATTTTAATTTTGAATTTGATTTTGATTTTGATTTTAATTTTGATTTTAATTTTGATTTTGATTTTGATTTTGATTTTGATTTTGATTTTGATTTTGATTTTGATTTTGATTTTGATTTTGATTTTAATTTTGATTTTGATTTTTTTTAATTTTGATTTTGATTTTGATTTTGATTTTGATTTTGATTTTGATTTTTATTTTTGAATTTGAATTTAATTTTGATTTTGATTTTGATTTTAATTTTGATTTTAATTTTGAATTTGATTTTGAATTTGAATTTGAATTTGATTTTGATTTTAATTTTAATTTTGAATTTGATTTTGAATTTGATTTTGATTTTGATTTTGATTTTGATTTTGATTTGAATTTGAATTTGATTTTGAATTTGGATTTTAATTTTAATTTTGAATTTTGATTTTGATTTTAATTTTGATTATTAAATTTTAAGTTTTTTCAAAGTTAATTGAATTAAATTTCCACTATCTTTAGAAGGAACTTCTTGAATCATACAAGAATATTTCCAAGCAATAGAACCAAGATGAAAAGGAGGAATACTTGCAATTTTATCCTTTTCATCAAATTTAAAAAGATGAGTATGACCAATTAAAATAAAATCATCATCTGTAATAAATCTTGAATAAAAATGTCTAAGACCACAAATAAAAGGTTTAACTTCTGTATTTTTTAATTTATAATTATTTCCTCCATCATGTGACATAACTAGAGATTTAATTTGAGTTTGAATAAAATTTTGTTGATTGAAAAACTCTTTGATTTTTGATTTGATTTTTGAAACTATTTTGATTTTGATTTTGATTTTGATTTTGATTTATATTTTGATTTTGATTTTGATTTTGATTTATATTTTGATTTTCATTTTGATTTTGATTTTGATTTTGATTTTGATTTTGATTTTGATTTTGATTTTGATTTTGATTTTGATTTTCATTTTCATTTTCATTTTCATTCTCATTTTGATTTTCATTTTGATTTGTATTTCCAACTGAAATATTATTATGTGGAGTAATTTTCATAAAATAATGTTTTGTGATTTTAATAAATTTCTTTTGTTCTTTTGTTAATCTTTTTTTTATTCTTAAAACTTTTCTTCTATCATGATTTCCACCAATTATATAAGTTGGGAGTTGAAATTTTAAAAACTCATTCATAATATCAAGACAATAATTTAAATCACTACAAGTTGAATGGAATAAATCACCCAAAATTATAATTTGATCTGGTTTTTCTTTTTGGATCATTTCTCCAAGAAATTTAAATGTTGCTGGAATTTTGGAAATAGGAAACCACGACTCTTCTATATTATTCAAATGCATATCAGTAATAACAAATGCATTCCATGGTTTATTTCCTTCAGTTTTGATTTCCTTCATTGTGCCTTCATTGAAACGAAGATTCATGATTTTTCCTTCAATTTTTTTCGAACTCGATTTTTTCTTTGTTTTTTCTTCTGGTTTTTTTCTTGTTTCCTTTGATTCATGTCTTTTGGAATGTTTGGATTTATTTTCATTTGGTGGATTTGAATTTTTTCCTTTTGGAGGAGGAGAAATATTTGAGTTTGGAGGTGTACTTTTTTTTGGATTTGGTGAATTTGGAATTTTATTTTGTTCTTCCGTTTTATTTTGTTCAATGGATTGTTGTTTTTCTTCTTTTTCTTTTTTGCTAGATGAATTTTTTTTATGAGAATGATGTTTTTGATGTTTATGATGTTTATGATGTTTATGATGTTTTTCTGAATCCATTTTTTTTTTTAATTAAAAATAAAAATATAAAAAGAAAATTAAATTTTTTTTTTTCATTTTTTTATTTGCTTTTTCAAAAATAATAAATTTAAAATGTTTGTTTTTTTCTTTTTTTAAAATTAATTTATAAAAGAAATAAACGTTAATTTAATTTAATTTATTTTAATTTAATTTTAATTTTAGGAATCAAAAATTAATTCAAAATTTCTCTCATAAATCAATTTGGAAAGAAATGTTATCTCAAGAATGTAGAAAACAAATTCAAAATAAAAGAAAAAATTTAATTAATCAATTAAGACAATCTGTTCAATCTCAAGAATCTCAAAATATTAAATCTAATTTTTTACAACAAATTGTTAATGATGAAATTTCTAGAATGACTGAAAGCGAAAATTATGGTATTTCTTTTTTTAATTATATATAATTTTATAAATAATTTTATATTAAATTTTATAAATAATTTTATAAATAATTTTATAAATAATTTTATAAATAATTTAATAAATAATTTTATAAATAATTTTATAAATAATTTTATAAATAATTTTATAAATAATTTTATAAATAATTTTATAAATAATTTTATAAATAATTTTATAAATAATTTTATAATTAATTTTATAAATAATTTTATTAATAATTTTATAAATAATTTTATAAATAATTAAATAATTTTATAAATAATTTTATATTTAATTTTATAAATAATTTTACTAATTTTAATAAATAATTTTATATATAATTTTATATATAATTTTATATATAATTTTATAAATAATTTTATAAATAATTTTATAAATAATTTTATAATTAATTTTATAAATAATTTTATAAATAATTTTAATAATAATTTTTATAAATATTTTATAAATAATTTTATAATTAATTTTATAAATAATTTTATTAATAATTTTATAAATAATTTTATAATTAATTTTATAAATAATTTTATAATTAATTTTATAATTAATTTTATATTTAATTTTATTATAATAATTTTATAAATAATTTTATAATTAATTTTATAAATAATTTTATAAATAATTTTTATAAATAATTTTATAAATAATTTTAATAATAATTTTATAAATAATTTTATATTTAATTTTATATTTAATTTTATAAATAATTTTATAAATAATTTTATAAATAATTTTATATTTAATTTTATAAATAATTTATATTTAATTTTATAAATAATTTTAATAATTTTATAAATAATTTTATAAATAATTTTATAAATAATTTTATAAATAATTTAATAAAAATTTTTATAAATAATTTTATAATTAATTTAATAAATAATTTTATAATTAATTTTATAAATAATTTTATATTTAATTTTATAATTAATTTTATATTTAATTTAATAAATAATTTTATATTTAATTTTATATTTAATTTTATATTTAATTTTATAAATAATTTTATATATAATTTTATAAATAATTTTATAAATAATTTTATAAATAATTTTATAAATAATTTTATAAATAATTTTATAAATAATTTTATATTTAATTTTATAAATAATTTTAATAATAATTTTATAAATAATTTTATAAATAATTTTATAAATAATTTTATAATTAATTTTATAATTAATTTTATAAAAGAATTTGACATTTCAGATGATGAATATTTGGAATTAATGTTACATTTAGAAGAGAGTTTAGAAAAAGAACTTAAAGAAAAAGAAGATTTAATAAAATATCAACAACTTGAAGAAATGGAAAAAGAAGAAATTGATGCAGCTGTTACTTTTTGGATAGAATCACCTGTAATTTGTCCTTCTTGTAAACAAGGTTATTTAAATGAAGAGAATTTAAGTTTTAATTGTCAAAATTGTTCATTTTATATTAAAAATTCAACTGGAATTTCTCTTTCTGATTTTCAAAAATCTTTAGAAAATATGATTCAAACTCACAGGTTTTAAAAAAATTTCATTTTGAAAATTAAAATTAAAATTAAAATTAAAATTAAAATTAAAATTAAAATTTATTTCAAAATTAAAATTAAAATTAAAATTAAAATTAAAATTAAAATTCATTTTGAAAATTAAAATTAAAATCAAAATTATTTATAAAATTGTTTTTATTAGATCAACTAATTGTTCTGCAGAATTACAATTTAATGGAAATGAAAATTTAAGAGTTTATTGTCAAGAATGTGGTTTAGATGAAACAATTAATTTTTAAAAAAATTTCAAAAAGAAAAGAAAAGAAAAGAAAAATTTTATTTTGTTTAAAAAAAAAAAATTTCAAAAATAAAAATCAAAAAAATCATTTTTTTCTGTTTCATTTAATTTAAAAAAAAAATATATAAAAATGCAAAATGAAATTTCTACAACAATTCCAAATACAAATAAAATGGAAAAAATAATGGAAAATATTTTTCATAATCAAGAAACATCAGATATAAAATTTATAGTTGGAAATGAAAAAGAAGAAATATTTGCACATAAATTAATATTATCAATATCAAGTTCATATTGGAAAAATCAATTTTATCCACCAAATTGGGATCAACAAGAACAAAAGAAAATGATTGAAATATTTATTCCAGATGTTCCAGTTCAATATTTTGTCACAATTTTAAAATTTCTTTATTCAAGAAAACTTGATTTGGGAGATGAAACAATTGAAGAAATTTTACATCTTGCTGATCGTTTTAAAATTCCTACTTTAATTGAATATTGTCTTGATTTTCTTTATCACAAAACAACTTTTGATAATTGTTTTAGAAATCTGCGAATTTCTCAAGAATATCATTCAATTAAACTTCATAAAGAAGTGTGTTCTTTTATTCAAAAATATTCTTTGGAATTATTTTCTCATCCTCAAGTTTTAATTCCTTTTCCAAAAGAAATTGTAATTGAAATTGCAAAGTTGGATTTTTTAAGGATTAGAGAATATGATTTTTTGGTTCAAGTTCTTGAATGGGCAAAACAGAAAGCTCAAGCTGTTCCTTTAATTGAAATTGTTTCCCCAATTCTTCCTTTTATTAGATTGGAAATTATGAATTTTTTTGATTTGAAAAATGTTTTACAACTTGATATTTTTCCTCGATATCAAATTGAAGGTTTAATGAAAGAAGTCGAAAATAAAGGAAATGATTATTTTGATGGAAGAAGAGAAATTCCTGCGAAGGAACCACATCAAGTACAAATCAAATTACAAATCAAATTACAAATCAAATTACAAATAAAATTACAAATAAAATTACAAATAAAATTACAAATAAAATTACAAATCAAATTACAAATCAAAATTACAAATCAAATTACAAATCAAATTACAAATAAAATTACAAATAAAATTATAAATAAAATTACAAATAAAATTACAAATAAAATTACAAATAAAATTACAAATAAAATTACAAATCAAATTATAAATAAAATTACAAATCAAATTACAGATAAAATTACAAATCAAATTAC
Organism: Anaeramoeba ignava; assembly: GCA_028826165.1. NCBI lineage: Eukaryota > Anaeramoebidae > Anaeramoeba > Anaeramoeba ignava. The sequence continues at coordinate 1,597,675 of JAPDFW010000070.1, forward strand.
AAATCAAATTACAAATCAAATTACAAATCAAATTACAAATCAAATTACAAATAAAATTACAAATAAAATTACAAATAAAATTATAAATAAAATTATAAATCAAATTATAAATCAAATTATAAATAAAATTACAAATCAAATTACAAATCAATTTACAAATCAAATTACAAATCAAATTACAAATCAAATTACAAATCAAATTATAAATAAAATTACAAATCAAATTACAAATCAAATTACAAAATTACAAATCAAATTACAAATCAAATTACAAATAAAATTATAAATAAAATTACAAATAAAATTACAAATAAAATTTAAAATAAAATTACAAATAAAATTACAAATCAAATTACAAATCAAATTACAAATAAAATTACAAATAAAATTACAAATAAAATTACAAATAAAATTACAAATCAAATTGCAAACAAATTAAATTACAAATAAAATTACAAATCAAATTACAAATAAAATTACAAATAAAATTACAAATAAAATTACAAATAAAAATCAAATTACAAAAATAAATCAAATACAAATAAATTATAAATAAAATTACAAATCAAATTATAAATAAAATTACAAATAAAATTACAAATAAAATTACAAATCAAAAAATTACAAATCAAATTACAAATAAAATTATAAATAAAATTATAAATCAAATTATAAATCAAATTACAAATAAAATTACTATAAATAAATTATAAATAAATTACAAATAAAATTATAAATAAAATTACAAATAAAATTACAAATCAAATTACAAATCAAATCAAATTACAAATAAAATCAAATTATAAATAAAATTACAAATAAAATTATAAATAAAATTACAAATAAAATTACAAATCAAATTACAAATCAAATTACAAATAAAATTACAAATAAAATTACAAATAAAATTATAAATAAAATTATAAATAAAATTACAAATAAAATTACAAATAAAATTACAAATAAAATTACAAATAAAATTACAAATCAAATTATAAATAAAATTATAAATCAAATTACAAATAAAATTACAAATAAAATTATAAATAAAATTACAAATAAAATTACAAATCAAATTACAAATAAAATTACAAATAAAATTACAAATCAAATTTAAAATTTATAATTTATAATTAATATTAAAATTAAAATTGAAAAAAAATAAAAGATTTCAGTTATTATTGTTGCTTCAGATGATCGAGATAATTATCTAGAAGATGCAAAAAATTCAATTAAAAGTATGGGAATCAACAAAATAGAAACATATAACGGAAGAATATCTACACCAAATTTAAGCAAATTATTAGATTATGATGTATTATTTTTATATTCAGATTACAATTGGAAAGATAATCAAGCAATAAGTCAAGTAACTCAAAAATTTGTGGAACATGGAGGCGCATTAGTTTTTGCAGGAGCATTTGCATTATCAATTGAACATCCACTTAAGGATCTTGTTGGAAACATAATCAATGGATTTCTTCCACTTGCAAAAGAAAGAGTAATTAGACATCATAATTCTTCACTTGGAGAATTTGAACTAAATCATCCACTTATGAAACAAATCAAAGTTTTTGATGGTGGAAGAGCTAGTTTTTATGTTGATACTGAAGAGGTTTTTGGTGGAAAAGTTATTGCTCGTTGGAAAAATGGTCGTCCTCTTGTAATTGAGAAAAAAATTTCGCCTGAATTCGGACAAATTGTTGCTTTAAATATTTTCCCCATTTCAGAATCTGCTTTTGGAAATGGTTGGATTCCTGATACTGATGGTGATAAATTAATTTCAAATTCTGTTATTTATGCTGCAAATCATTCTCCTCATACATTTAGAGAATTTCGAAAGAAAAATATTTTATAATCATTAAAAATACAAATAATTTTTTTTTTTCAATAAATAAAAAGCAAATGAAAAAATTAAGAACAATTTTTGAAAGCAGAATAACTTATAATTTGAAATGAAAAATTATAAGCATTTCATTATTAAAAAGATATTTCTTTTTATTTTGTTTTGGATTCCAAATTCTTTTTTTTAAAAAAAAAACAAAAAACACTCTATCAAAATTCATATTCAATTTTCCCATTCTTCTCTTCTCATAACAAAAGGTAATTTTCTTGAAATAGAACCAATAGGTTGAGGAACAGGTTCATGAGCTCCAAGTTGAAAATCCATTTTTACAATAGGAACAGAATCAACAGGAAGTCCATATTTATTTGATTTCTTAGGAATCAGCCATCTGACATAACACAAATTCATTGGAGAAGATTTCGCATAAATAATTGTTTTTATAACTGCAAATATTTCAATGGTTCTTGATATTTTCATAGCAACACAATCACCAGCTGAAACTTGAGGAAAAGCAAAAATATTTTGAAAATTTGGGACTAAATTCATATTTCCTTGATTTCTTGCCATAGATTGATACTGAGGCATTTGACTCATCAAGAAATTATTCATTGATGTGGTTGCATTTGGTTGCATTTGGTTTTGTGCCATTTGTTGAAGATATAAAAATGGCATCGGATACATAAATGGTAATCTTTGTTGTTGTTGTTGTTGATTTGTTGATTTGAAATTTCCTCCAATAATATTATTAGTTCCAAACAAAGCATTATTTGGATTATTTAAAATATTCAATGTGTTTTGTGGTTTTCTTTGATTCATCATGTTAATATAGTTTATATTGTTGGTATTTGTATTTTGTGTTAATGTATTTAAATTATTTGGTTGTTTTGTTTTTTTTCGTTTTTCTTCAAAATTTTGAGATGTTTGGATTGGATTATTTTGTATTGATTGCATTTCATTTACATTTCTTTTTGAATGTAATGCTTCATTTTGGATTTTATTTTGCATCATTTGATTTTGAATTTGATTTCTAATTTGATTTCTAATTTGATTTCTAATTTGATTTTGATTTTTATTTTGATTTTTATTTTGATTTTTATTTTGATTTTTATTTTGATTTTTATTTTGAATTTTATTTTGAATTTGATTTTGATTTTGAATTTCTAATGACTGAAGTTTTTTAATTGTTTGTCCGATATTTTCAACCAAAAAACTCAATTTTAAAGGAAAATAAAATTGTTGTTTAATTTGGAATTTTGAATTAATTTTAGATCTCAAATCTGGAAAGGAATCTGAATCTGAATCTAATTCTGATTCTGATTCTGATTCTGATTTTGATTTTGATTTTGATTTTGATTTTGATTCTGAATTTGATTTTGAATTTGATTCTGAATCTGAATCTGAATTTGATTCTGATTCTGAATCTGAATTTGAATTTGAATTTGAATTTGAATTTGAATTTGATTCTGAATTTGAATTTGATTCTGAATTTAAATTTGAATTTGAATTTGAATTTGATTTTGATTTTGATTTTGATTTTGATTTTGATTTTGAAGATGAAGTTAATTTTTTTCTTTTATTTCGATTTTTATTTCGATTTTTATTTTTGTTTTTATTTTTTTTTTGATTTTTGTTTTTATTTCTATTTTGATTTCTAATTTGTTTTTCTGGTATGAATACTCTTTCTTTTCCATATGTTTTTAAATATACTGCACATCTATGACAATAAATTCGTTCGTTAATTTTTCTCCATGTTTCTGTTTGTTTAGTTAAACAATTTGGATTTGAACATTTATATTTAATTCGTTTTTGCATAATTTTAAAAAAATGAAAAATGAAAAAATGAAAAAATAAAAAAATTTTTTTTTTCTTCTTTTTTTTAAAAATTAAAAAAAATTGTTTATAAAATAAAAAATCGAAAAAATAAAAAATTGGAAAAATTCCAAAAAGAAGAAAAGATCTATTATTTAATCTAAAATCTAAAATCAAAAAATAAAAATAATCAAAAAATAAAAATAATCAAAAAATTTTTTTCTTTTTTTAAATTTGAATTAAAAATAAAAATAAACTTGTAATTGAATAAAATGTTAAATTGGATACTTCGTAAATAATTTTAGGTGAAAAAACAGTCCAAATAAATAAATGATTTTGTAAAATAAAGATGAATATAAAAAAAAGCATTAAAGTAAGTGAACTTATTTCTGATAGAAAAAAAGGGAAAATAGAATAATTTCCCAATTGATTTTCTAAATGATTTTCTAAATGATTTTCTAAATGATTTTGATTTTGATTTTGATTTTGATTTTGATTTTGATTTTGATTTTGATTTTGATTTTGATTTTGATTTTGATTTTGATTTTGATTTTCATTTTTTAAATGATTTTGATTTTGAATTTGATTTTGATTTTGATTTTGATTTTGATTTTGATTTTGATTTTGATTTTGATTTTGATTTTGATTTTGATTTTGATTTTGAATTTGAATTTGATTTTCATTTTTTAAATGATTTTGATTTTCATTTTTTAAATCATTTTGATTTTCATTTTTTAAATGAATTTGATTTTCATTTTTTAAATAATTTTGATTTTCATTTTTTAAATGAATTTGATTTTCATTTTTTAAATCATTTTCTAATTTTAAATAATTTTGATTTAATTTCGAAATTAAAATCATCATTGAAATAGAAAAACAAAAAAATATTGGTCCAGAAAAAGTTATTAAAAATGTTAAAAATCCAACAATTATCTGATTATATTTAATCAATCCTGTATAAGCTCCATTTATATCCAAACTAGATAATGAATTTGTATTTCCAAAAGCAAAAAAAGCAAGTCGAGAAAGATAATAAAATATGATCATAATTTCCTTATAATTTTGTTTTGATTGATTTGTTTTTTTATGGAAAAGAATTAATACTTCTTGTTGTAAATAAAATAACACAAAAAGAAATGAATTTTGAGGTTTATGTATTAGAATCAATAAAATCACTAAAATAGACTGAATATTTTGAATCAAATTCACTTTGATTTTGAGTGTTAAATTTGGATCGAAAAATTTTGAATAATAAACCAAATATATATAAATTCCAACAAAAATTATCATGAAAAGAATAACAGTTAAATAATTGAACCAAATTGAAAAAAATTGAATTTGATAAATTTTTTGGTTTGATGATTGATTATGAAAATTTGCAATGAAAAACTGAATAATTGAGAAAAAAGAACTAATAACAAGTAATAAAATAAAGCTTATATAAATTTTTTGCTGTGAAAATTTGCTTTTTTGTTGTTTTAGCAAGTTAAAAAATTGAGTTAATCCTTTTAAATTGATGATCATAACAAACAAAATTGTGGAAATATTCAATACAATCAAAGCAAAACTCGAAAGTTTAGACGATGAATATTCAGAAAGCCATTTAGAAATATCTGGATCATTAAGCCATTTATCACCTGATTTATTCCATATTCGAAAAACACGAACAAAAATTAAAGGGATAATTGGAAGAAATGAAATGAAATTAAAATTGAAATTATTTTGGAATAGATTCTTCAAGAAAAAAATAAGAATTAAAGTTGTTGAAATGTAATAAAATGTTTGGTGTTCTTCTTCTACAAAACTACTTGAACTAAGTGAACAAATGTGGAACAATTCAAAGAAAAAAATGAATACTTCCATTTTAAGTGAATTGGCAATTTTTTTAATTTCTTGCTTTTTTTCGTTTTTGATAAAATGGATCAAAGGAGATATTAAATTACTCATTGTTTTTACTAAATAGGCAATAAAAATCCAGTACAAAATACCATATTTCCCAGAATCAACACATAAAAATGAATCAAAAAACACTCTGCAAATTAAGTATTTTTGTGCCAAAACAAGTGAAGATGTGAATAAAAAGAACTTCAAATTAAATCCTTTTGTTGCTTGAATAATAATTTCGAATTTTGGATCAACTAAAAAATTCATCATTGTGAAAAATATATTGAAAATGATTAAAAAGAGCAATAAAATTGAAGAAAGCATCGAATAAGAATCTGATTGAGTAGAATTTTGAGTGAGAGTGTCTTGGAGAATATCCAAAGCTTCGAGATATAAATTTTCTGCATTTTGATATGATGCTGAAATATTTTTGGGAAATAAATGTTCATTTTGAGCTTGTTTAAAAATATTGTTAATGTGGTTCATTTTCTTAGAATCGATTGATTGAAAATTTATGTTCATTTTTTCTGCCAAATTAAGTAATTGTTGAGTATTTTTTCTCAAAAAATCCAATCTAATTTTTGGTGGATAAATTTTAAAGACTGGCAATATTAATTTTCCCATATTTTTTTCAGGAATTCCCAAATCAAACATTAAAGATAAAGTGGGGGAAATATCAAGTTGAGAAATTGATTGTGCTGGAGAAGAAACACCATTTCCATTTGCAAAAATTGATGGACTTAGAAAAGAAGCAATTGTTGATGTTTCTTGGGCAGAATTTCCGCCATGATTCCCCATATCATTCATTCCATGATCTGAAACAATAAGAATCAATGTATTTTCATCATAAATATTTTGAGAATTTTGAGAAGAATTTTTGAGAAATGATGTGTAAATTTTTTGGATGATTTGATCCATTTCTTGTTGTTTTTTTTTCAGTAAATTTGAGTTTGCTCCTGAAATATGTCCTGCATGATCCAATCCGAGATAGTGAAGAATCATTATATCCCAGGTATTTTTATTTTTTAATTCCTCATCAAGATGTCTTGTTACATTCCAATCCACTTCAGTTGTATCTTGAACAAAAAAACTTGAGACATCATCTTTTCTTGTGAAATAATTTGGAAATAATTTAATCCAAGTATCATCTCCATAAAAAATGATTTTTTTATTTTTTTCATAGAAATTTTTGATTATGTTATCCTCCAAAAACTCTACAGCTTGAAAATTATGAACGATATCTAAAAAATTTGGTATTATTCCTGCTGTTATTGATTTTATTCTTGGGAGTGTAACTGTTGGTGATTCGCATTTGGCTTTCATTGTGATTGATGAATTTGAATTAATTAAAGAAGACCAAAAAGGCATTAATAAAGATCTTTTTGGATCAAGAATGAAATTTGAACGAAAAGCGTCAATAAGGATTATAATTAATTTATCAAAAATTTGATTTTGATTTTTTAATTGATTTTGATTTTGATTTTGAAATTGATTTTCAAATTGATTTTGATTTTGATTTTTATTTTGAAATTGATTTTGATTTTCTAATTGATTTTCAAATTTATTTTCTAATTGATTTTCTAATTTATTTTCTAATTTATTTTCTAATTGATTTTCTAATTGATTTTCTAATTTATTTTCTAATTTATTTTCTGAATTGATTTTCTTGATAATTTTTATCCAAAAACTGATTTTCTAATTTATTTTGAAAAAATTTAGTAAAAAATTGATTTTGAAAACCAATAAAAATTATTTGATTTTCTAATTGATCAAAAATTTTATTTTCTAATTGGTTTTGATTTTGATTTTGATTTTCAAATTGAAAAAAGAAAAATCCAAAAAAAAAAATAAAAGAGGAAAAAGGAAAAAATTGAAAAATTATTTGATTTCTTCTAAACCAATTCATTTAAAAATTTTAAAAACAGAAAAATGAAAAATGAAAATTAAAAGAAATTTAAAAGAAAATTGAATTGAAAAAAGAAATTTATTTTTTCTCATAAATCCATTTATCTAAATCAGCTGTTTGATTAACAATTTCATTATTTTTAAACCAAATTGAAATTTCCTTTTCAGCAGATTCTTTTGTTAAACTTCCATGAATTAAATTTCGAGCTAAATTTTAATAATTATAATTTTAATTTTAATAATTTTAATAATTTTAATTTTAAAAATTTTAATTTTAAAAAAACAAACCAATATTAATTCCAAAATCTCCTCTAATTGTTCCTGGTTTACTTTTTAATGGATCAGGATCTCCAATTAATTTTAAAGCTGATTCAACAACATTTTTACCTTCCCAAATCATAGCAACAATAAAACTAGAACATAAATAATCAACTAAATTTTTATATTCTGGTTTTGATTGATCTAATAAATCCATTTCGAAAATTATTTATAAATCCATTATTAAAATTATTATTAAAATTATTAATAAAATTATTATTAAAATTATTTATAAAATTATTATTTAAATTATTATAATTTATTTATAAATTTATTATTAAAATTATTTATAAAATTATTATTAAAATTATTATTAAAACTATAAAATTATTATTAAAATTATTATTTAAATTATTATTAAATTTATTATTAAAATTGTTATTAAAATTATTATTTAAATTATTATTTAAATTATTATTAAATTATTATTAAAATTATTAAATTTATTATTAAAATTATTATTAAAATTATTATTAAAAATTATTAAAAATTATTAAAATTATTATTAAAATTATTATTTAAATTATTATTAAAATTATTATTAATTTATTTATAAATTTATTATTAAAATTATTATTTATTAAAATTATTATTAAAATTATTATTAAAATTATTATTAAAATTATTATTAAATTATTATTAAAATTATTATTTAAATTATTATTTAAATTATTTATAAAATTATTATTAAAATTATTATTATATTTATTATTAAAATTCATTATTAAATTTATTATTTAAAAATCATTATTAAAATTATTATTAAAATTATTATTAAAATTATTATTAAAATTATTATTAAAATTATTATTAAATTTATTATTAAATTTATTATTAAAATTATTATTAAAATTATTATTAAATTTATTATTAAATTTATTATTATAATTATTATTAATTTATTATTAAAATTATTATTAAAATTATTATTAAGATTATTATTAAAATTATTATTAAATTTATTAAAATTATTTATTAAAATTATTATTAAAATTATTATTAAAATTATTATTAAAATTATTATTAAAATTATTATTAAAATTATTATTAAAATTATTATTAAAATTATTATTAAAATTATTATTAAAATTATTATTAAAATTATTATTAAAATTATTATTAAATTAATTTGCCAAGTGATCTATTTTTAGTTTACATTCTAAATAATGTTTTTCTGCTTGTTGTTTTGTTGGTTTTATTAATTTAATGGCTAAAAAAGAAAAGAAAAGAAAAGAAAAGAAAAGAATTAAAATTTTGATAATTCTTTTAACAAACTTTAAAAAAAAATTTTACAAATTAATTTAAATCCTTTTGCTTCAAATCTTGATATTATTGCTCCAATTTTTTTAATTTGAATTCCTTCTGGTTTAATAGCAATAAAAGTTCTTTCATTTACTATAATTTTAATTTATTGATAATTTTATTTATAAATTGAAAATTAAAATAAATTGATTTTCATTTAAATTTTTACTTGAATTTTTTTCTTCTTTTTTTTCTTCTTCTTTTTCTTCTTTTTGTTCTTCTTTTTCTTTATGAATAACATAAGCACTAACACTAACACAAGCAATTAAAGTTGAAAGAAAAACAAATTTTTTAGAATTCATTTTATTTTTCTAATTAAAAAAAATGAAAATTAAAAAAACCAAAAAAAAATTTTTTTTAAATTAAAAAAAGGAGAAAAAAAAATAATTAAAAAATTTTTTCTCTTTTTAATTTTTAATTTTATTTTTATTTTTTTCATTTTTTTTTTGGTTGGTTTTTTTCTCTTTTATAATTCTTTATTATTTCTATTATTTTTTTTTTATATTTTTTTTTCCTTTTAGCTTGTTAAAGTTTTTGTGTTTTTTTTTTTGTTAATATGGCAGAGTTTTTACAAAAAGCAATTTCTACAGTAAATCTCGCAATTGCAGATGATAGAGAAAAAAAATATGAATCTGCATTTAATCAATATAAATTAGCACTTGAATATTTTGTTTGCGCTTTAAAATGTAAATAATTTTTTTAATAATTAATTAATAAAATAATAATAATTACGTTTACATTACAAATTTTTTTTTAAATTTAAAATTAAATGTTTTAATAACATTTTGACATTTTACATTTAATTTCTTTTAAAAAAAAACAAAAATCAAATAAAATTTCATTTTTTTTCCCTTTTTTTTATTTTTCATTTTTCCAATTTTTATTTTTTTTTTTATTAATTATTTTTTTTTTGTGGTTAATTTAATTTAATTTAATTTAATTTAATTTAATTTAAAAAATAGATGATAAGAATGAAAAAAGCAAAGAAACAATAAGAATTAAAGTAGTTGAATATATGGATAGAGCAGAAACACTTAAAAAGATTCTTACTGAAAAAAAAGACCCACCAAAAAAGAAAGTTGCAGCTCATTCAGGTAAAAATACTAAAAAAAGTCCTAAAACTTCCAAATCAAACAAAGATGATAAAAATGGTGAATCTGAGTCTGAAGATGATCCTGAAAAAGCAAAAATGGAGAAAGTATTTATAAATATAAATATAAATATAAATATAAATATAAATATAAATATAAATATAAATATAAATATAAATATAAATATAAATATAAATATAAATATAAATATAAATATAAATATAAATATAAATATAAATATAAATATAAATATAAATATAAATATAAATATAAATATAAATATAAATATAAATATAAATATAAATATAAATATAAATATAAATATAAATATAAATATAAATATAAATATAAATATAAATATAAATATAAATATAAATATAAATATAAATATAAATATAAATATAAATATAAATATAAATATAAATATAAATATTCAATATAAATATAAATATAAATATAAATATAAATATAAATATAAATATAAATATAAATATAAATATAAATATAAATATAAATATAAATATAAAATTAAATATAAATATAAATATAAATATAAATATAAATATAAATATAAATATAAATATAAATATAAATATAAAATTAAATATAAATATAAATATAAATAAAAACATAAATAAATATAAACATAAAATTAAAAAAAATTAAATATAAATATAAATATAAATAAAAATAAATATAAATATAAATAAAATAAAAAATAAATATAAAATATAAATATAAATAAAATAAATATAAATATAAATATAAATATAAATATAAATATAAATATAAATATAAATATAAACATAAACATAAATATAAATATAAATATAAATATAAATATAAATATAAATTAAATATAAATATAAAATATAAAATATAAATATAAATTAAATATAAACATAAATATAAACATAAATATAAATATAAATATAAATATAAATATAAATATAAATATAAATATAAATATAAATATAAATATAAATATAAATATAAATATAAATATAAATATAAATATAAAATAAAATATAAATAAAAATAAACATAAAAATATAAAATATAAATATAAATATAAATATAAATATAAATATAAATATAAATATAAATATAAATATAAATATAAATATAAATATAAATATAAATATAAATATAAATATAAATATAAATATAAATATAAATATAAATATAAATTTAAAAATAAATATAAATATAAATATAAATATAAATATAAATATAAATATAAATATAAATATAAATATAAATATAAATATAAATATAAATATAAATATAAATATAAATATAAATATAAATATAAATATAAATATAAATATAATTATAAATATAATTATTAATTTTAATATTAATTAGGCAATGGAATCAGCAATTTTAACAGAAAAACCAAATGTTAAATGGGATGATGTTGCTGGATTAACTAATGCAAAAGAAGCATTAAAAGAAGCAGTAATTCTTCCAATAAAATTCCCACATTTATTTCAAGGAAAAAGAAAACCATGGAGTGGAATTCTTCTTTATGGAGTAATTAAACAATTTATTTTAAAATTAATATTAAAATTAAAATTAAAATTAAAATTAAAATTAATATTAAAATTAAAATTAAAATTAAAATTAAATATTAAAATTAAATTTAAAATTATTAAAATTAAAATTAAAATTCCAATTAAATTTAAAATTAAAATTAAAATTAAAATTCAATTTGAAATTCATTTATAAAAATTAAAATAATTAAAATTAAAATTCAAATTAAAATTAAAATTAAAATTAATATAAAAATTAAAATAATTAAAATTAAAATTAAAATTAAAATTAAAATTAAAATTAAAATTAAAATTAAAATTAATATTAAAATAGCCACCGGGAACTGGAAAATCTTTTCTTGCAAAGGCAGTTGCAACTGAAGCTAATTCAACATTTTTAACAGTTTCTTCATCTGATCTTGTTAGTAAATGGCTTGGAGAAAGTGAAAAACTTGTAAAACAACTTTTCGAAACAGCAAGAGAGAATAAACCATCAATTATTTTTATCGATGAAATTGATTCACTTTGTAGTGCTAGAAGTGATAATGAAAGTGAAAGTGCAAGAAGAATTAAAACTGAATTTCTTGTTCAAATGAATGGTGTTGGAAATTCTATGGAAGGTATTTTGGTTCTTGCTGCTACAAATATTCCATGGAATTTAGATTCAGCTATTAGAAGAAGGTATTTCTTTTCGATTCAAAAACTAAAATTAAAATTAAAATTAAAATTAAAATTAAAATTATTTAAAATTAAAATTTAAAATTAAAATTAAAATTAAAATTAAAATTAAAATTAAAATTAAAATTAAAATTAAAATTAAAATTCAAAATTAAAATCAAAAATTAAAATTAAAATTAAAATTAAAATTAAAATTAAAATTAAAATTAAAATTAAAATTAAAATTAAAATTAAAATTAAATTTAAAAATAAAAAAATTAAAAAAAAATTATTAAAATTTAAAATTTAAAATTAAAATTTAAAATTAAAATCAAAATTAAAATTCATTTAAAATTAAAATTAAAATCAAAATTAAAATTTAAAATTAAAATTAAAATTAAAATTAAAATTAAAAATTAAAATTAAAATTAAAATTAAAATTAAAATTAAAATTAAAATTAAAATTAAAATTAAAAATTAAAATTAAAATTAAAATTAAAATTAAAATCAAAATTAAAATTAAAATTAAAATTAAAATCAAAATTAAAATTAAAATTAAAATTAAAATTAAAATTAAAATTAAAATTAAAATTAAAATTAAAATTAAAATTAAAATTAAAATTTAAAATTAAAATTAAAATTAAAATTAAAATTAAAATTAAAATTAAAATTAAAATTAAAATTAAAATTCAAAATTAAAATTAAAATTAGATTTCAAAAAAGAATTTATATTCCACTTCCTGATGAAGCTGCAAGAGCAAAAATGTTTGAAATTCATCTTGGTTCAACTCCTCATTCACTTCAAAAAAGAGATTTCAAATATTTAGCTAAAAAAACTGATGGATATTCTGGTTCCGATCTTTCAATTCTTGTAAGAGATGCTTTAATGCAACCTGTTAGAAAAGTTCAAACAGCAACACATTTCAAAAAAGTAAAATTTAAATTAAAATTTATTTTAAAATTAAAATTAAAATTAAAATTAAAATTAAAATTAAAATTTATTTTAAAATTAAAATTCATTTATAAAATTAAAATTAAAATTAATATTAAAATTAAAATTAAAAGTAAAATTTATTTTAAAATTAAAATTAAAATTAAAATTAAAATTAAAATTAAAATTAAAAATTAAAATTAAAATTAAAATTAAAATTAAAATCAAAATTAAAATATAAAATTAAAATTATAATTAAAATATAAAATTAAAATTAAAATTAAAATTAAAATTAAAATTAAAAATTAAAAATTAAAATTAAAATTAAAATTAAAATTAAAATTAAAATTAAAATTAAAATTAAAATTAAAATCAAATTTTTTAAAATTCATTTATAAAATTAAAATTAAAATTTATAAAATTTATTTATAAAATTAATTAAGGTTACAGGACCTGATCCAACAGATGAAACAATTACAAGAAATGATTTATGGACTCCTTGTTCTAGTGGAGAAAAAGGAGCTAAAGAAAAAAGTTGGATGGATATTGAAAGTAATGATTTATTTGTTCCTAAAGTTAGTAAAGAGGATTTCTTAAAGAGTTTAGCAAGTGTAAGACCTTCTGTTAGTGAAGATGATATTCAAATGCACATTAAATTTACAAAAGATTTTGGAGAAGATGGATAAACATTATTATATTTTTTTTTTCTCTCTCTTTTATTTTTCTCAATTTTTTTTTACTTTCTATTTCTTTCTTTCTTTCTTTCTTTCTATTTGAATTTCATTTCAAAAAATTTGGTTTCTTTAATTTTGAAAAAACAAAATCAGTTTATTTTTCCTTAAATTTATTTTTCTTTTTTTTTTTGCTTTTTTTTTGGAATTGTTTTTTGTTTTTTTTAATTAGCAAATTTTTCTGCAATTTCAAGTGAAATTTCTTTTGCTAATCCAATATAAGTTTCTGGAATAAGTAATTCTTTAATTTGTTCTTCTGAAAAAATTTGTTTAATTGTTTCATCTTCTCTTAAAGCTTTTTCAAAATCTTTTTCAAAACTTAAAACTCTTAAAAGCTAAAAAAATAAAAATTAAATAAAATTAAAATTTAATAAAATAAAAAAAATCGGATAAAAATTATTTTTACTTCATGTGCTTTTTGTCTTCCAATTTTTGAAGTTAATTCAATCATTAATCTTTCAGCAAGTTGTTTTCCTTTTTAAAATTAAATTAAATTAAAAAATTAAAAAAAAAGGAAAAGTTTTTCTTAAATTTTTTCTTTACCTTTTAAAAAATGAAGATTTCTTTCAATAGATTCTTTATTAACATAAAGTTTAGAAAGAATTTGAGTTAAAGAAAGTAATTGGAAATGATATAAAATAACAGAAGTTGAAACAGATACTCTTTCAACAACTGAATTAGTTAAATCCCTTTCATGTTCTAAAGCAATAGTTTCAATTAAAGGATTAAGTTGAGCATGAACCAATCTAGTAATTCCACAAATTCTTTCAGATTTATGAGGATTCTAATTAAAAAAAAAATAAATAAAATAAATTAGGGAAAAATGAGAACAATTTTTTTGAACTAGCAAAAAAATTTTTTTACTCTTTTTTGAGGCATTGTTGAACTTCCAACTTGTTTTGGAATAAATTCTTCAGAAAATTCATCAATTTCAATTCTTTGTAAATTTCTAATTTCTTTTGCAATTCTTTCAAGAACACAAGAACCAGTTGTTAAAGAAAAAACAAAATCAACAAGATGAAGACGAGTAAGAACTTGAGTTGAAATTGGGGCTGGTTCAAGTCCTAAAAACAAATTCAAAAACTTAATATTTTTTTTTAAAAAAAAAATAGAACAAACCAAGTTCTTTAAGAGCTATTGTTTGAACATCTTTTGTTCCTAAAGCTGCGAATGTACCAATTGCTCCTCCCAATTTAGCTTAATTTTTTAATTTAATTTTTTAATTTAATTTTTTAATTTAATTTTTTAATTTAATTTTTCAATATAATTTTTCAATATAAAATACCAATATTAATTGTTGTTCTTTTAAGATGATTTTCTGCAACACTAATTTCATATAAAAAATTAGCAAATTTAAAACCAACTGTAAGAGGAATTGCATGCTAAATTTTAAATTGAATTTTTTAATTCAAATTTTTAATTCAAATTTTTTAATTCAAATTTTAATTCAAATTTTTAATTCAAATTTTTAAATCGGAATTCTATAAATGTTTACTTGACCATGAGTTCTTCCAATTTGAACAACATCTTGATTTTCTAAAATTAAATTTTTTAAAGTTTTTTTTAAATCTAAAATTGATTGTAAAAGAATGTTTTTAGCTTGAACTAATTGCAAAGCTTGAACAGTATCATTAATATCCTGACTAGTGCATCCAAAATGAACATACTCTCCATATTTCTCTGATCTTTCTGCAATTGCTTTAACCATTGCCATTATATCTTTTGAGAAAAAAAAAGCAAAAAATTTTTCGATTTTAAAAAAAAAAAAGCAAAAATTATTTTTTAAATTAATTTCCGTTTTTTTGTTTTTTTAATTTTTACCGTGATGAATTTCTGATTCAATTTCTTTTACTCTTTCTAATAAAATTGGTTCTTTTTCAATTAATTCTTTCATAACTGAATATGTTTCTTTTGGAATTTTTCCAATTTCTCCTAATGCTTTTAAAATTGTTAATTCAACTTCAATTTGTAATTTTAATTTGTTTTCTGCTGAAAAAATTTCACTAATTGGTGTTTCATATCTTGAAATCCAATCCATTTTTTTTTATTAAATTTTATTTTTTAAAAAATTTGAAAAGAAAAAAATGAAAAAATGAAAAAATTTTTGGAAATTAAAATTTGGATTTGGATTTGAACTTTCACATGAAAAAACATTTTTTTTCAGAATTTCCAAATTCATAAGTGTGAGTAAATGATTGATTCACAAGAAGTTCTGTATCAACATTAATTTTGTTTAACATCAAACACATTATTGGACATCTCAAAATACAATCTTCAGTTATTTCTCTTGCAACATCAACAGTTTGATCAGTTCCAACATCAAAATGAAAAGACAAATGAGGAATAACCTCATTTTGATTAAGTCCAAATTCAGCATTAATATTTTCATCAAGTTGTGATTCAATAGAAAGATGTTCTAATTGAAACCCTCTTAAAGAAGAAGCATAAGCATAATGGGTTAATAAACAGCAACTGATTCCGGCAAGAAAATATTGAACAGGAAAAGGATAACTTGATTCACCTCCAAGTAAAATTCTTGAATCAGTAAAAAATTTGTGAGTTTTGCCATTTCCATAAGTAATTAATGCTGAAAATTGTGGACCTTCGTTTTTATCACAAATCCATTCTCCTTCAATAATACATGGAACTATTGATTCATTTGGGTTTCTTTTTAAATAATCTCTTGATTCCAATACTTGATCCATATTGATGTTATTGATTTTTTTCGTATTTGTTTCCTTTTTGGGTGTTCTTGTTTGAACAGTTGTTTTTGTTGTAACTGAAATTGAATTTTCTGCCATAAAAGTAATTGGACATCTTTTTTTGGTTAGTTCAAAAATTTCTTCTAATTCTTCTTTTGAATTATGATCGGAAAAAACTGAAAGGATAATTGAAAAAGAGTTGATAGGCTTTTTGGACATATCAACTCCAGTAACTTTGAGAAATTCAAATTCAAGTGTTGATCTAATTTTTAGTTTCTTAATTAAGATCCCTTTTAAACTACATAAAGTTGCAAATGTTCTTTTTATTTATTTTTTTTAAGAAAAATTTAAATTTTAAATTTAGAAAAGAATAGAAAAATAATTTAAAAAATAATTTTACGAAGTAAACATTGCAGCAAATCTAAATATTAAAAAGAAAAAAAAAAAGGAGAACAAATTAGAAAAAAAAAAATTTTATTTTTTTCTTTTTTTTTATTTTACGAAAAATTGCAAATATCTAAAGGATTTGGTGCATTTCCTTTTCCTCCAGTCATTTTTGAATTATCAACAAAAAGATCTTGAGATCCTTTTTCAAAAAAAAGCTCTAAAAAAAAGAAGAAAAAAAAAAAAGCAAAAAATTTAAAATTGAAAAGAAAAATTTTTTTTTTGTAATTGAAAAAAATTTTTTAAATTAAAAATTCTTTCAGTTTTAAAAATATAATAAAAATTGAAAAGATTTTTTTGAATTTGATAAATTTACTTGCATTAAATTGTCTCTTTCCTTTTGTTAACCAATCAAAACTAAGATTGACTTGTTTAATAGAATCATTTTCATTTTGTTTAACTTCTTCAATAGCTTTATTTAATTCTTTTAAATTAATATGATTTAAAATTGAAACCATTTTTTATTTTTTGAAAGGAAAAAATGAAAAATAAAAAATAAAAAGTAAAAATTAATAAAATTTTTATTAGTTGGTTTTTTTTTCAAATACAAATTTAATTTACGAAAAACCCCCTTTAGATCTTTTCTCCCATTTTCTCTCTTTTAAAAAAAAAATTTATTTTTTATATTATTAATATTATTTTTGATTTAAAATTGATTGTATTTCTTGTTTTCGAATTTCGAATTTATTTTTCGCAATTTCCATTTCAGTTTCTTTTTTTATTCGAAAAATATCAACTAAAAGAGTTAATTCTTCTGAACAAATTTCTTCAATCTAAATTAATTAAAAGAAATTTAAATTTAAATTTTAAATTATAAATTTATAAATTACATTTTGATAAAGATATTCTTCTAAATTATTCATAACATTTCGATATTTAATCAATTTTCCAATTTCAATTTTTTGCACTGATGATGTTCTTCTTGATACTTTTTGTAAACTAGGTTTTGTTTTCTAATAATTTCATTTTTAAATAAAAAATCAAATAAAAATTTTTTTATAAAAAGAAATTTATTTACATTCTCAATTTTTTTTTCATTTTCAATTTCAATTTCATGTTCATGTTCATTTTCATTATTTATTTCAAAACTAGTTGATGAAAATGATGAAAATGTTGAAGTTGATGAATTTGATGAAGAAAATATTTCAGAATCACTTTCACTTTCATTTTCATTTTGATTTTCAATATGAAATGATTTTCTTTTAAGTTTTTGAATAATTTCTTTTGATTTTGAAACAATTTCATAAAGAGTTTGACTACAATCTTTTGCTGTTTTAATAAATGGATGCTTTTTAAATTGAAATGAAATTAAATTAATTTTCTTTTTCTTTTTCTTTTTTTCTTTTTCTTTTTCTTTTTTTTTTGGAAATGATTAAAATACTTCAAGTAAATCTTCAACATTTGGTCTTTCATTTGGATTTTTTATAAGACATTTTGACAAAAAATCTTTACAATTTGAACTCCATTTATCAGGTTCTGAAAATTTTGGTGAAGGTTGTTTTGGAATATGAAAAACTACCTTTTAAATAATTTTAAAATCATTTTAAAATCGGATAAAAATTTTTGTAAATTAAAAATACTTTAATTGGATGAATATTTGATAAAGGTGGTGAACCTTCTGCTAATTCTATAATTGTTATTCCTAATGACCAAACATCAACTTTTTGGTCATATCCACTTTCTTGAATAATTTCTGGTGCCATCCAATAAGGCTAATTAATTTAATTCAATATATAAATTTAATTCAAAATATAAATTTAATTTAAAATATAAATTTAATTCAAAATATAAATTTAATACAAAATATAAATTTAATTTAAAATATAAATTTAATTCAAAATATAAATTTAATTCAATATATAAATTTAATTTGAAATATAAATTTAATCCAATATATAAATTTAATTCAATATATAAATTTAATTCAAAAAATATAAATTTAATTTAAAATATATATTTAATTCAATATATAAATTTAATTCAAAATATAAATTTAATTTAATATAAATTTAATTTAAAATATAAAATTTTAAAATTCAAAAATATAAATTTAATTCAATATATAAATTTAATTTGAAATATAAATATTTAATTCAATATATAAATTTTAATTCAAAATATAAATTTAATACAAAATATAAATTTAATTCAATATATAAATTTACTTCAAAATATAAATTTAATTCAATATAAATTTAATTCAATATATAAATTTAATTCAATATAAATTTAATTCAATATATAAATTTAATTTAATTCAAAATATAAATTTAATTCAATATATAAATTTAATTTAATATATAAATTTAATTTAATATATAAATTTAATTCAAAATATAAATTTAATTCAAATATAAATTTAATTCAAAATATAAATTTAATTCAAAATATAAATTTAATTCAAAATATAAATTTAATTCAATATAAATTTAATTTAATATATAAATTTAATTCAAAATATAAATTTAATTCAATATAAATTTAATTCAAAATAAATTTAATTCAAAAATATAAATTTAATTTATTAATAAATTTAATTCAATATATAAATTTAATTCAAAATATAAATTTAATTCAAAAATATAAATTTAATTCAAAATATAAATTATTCAAAATATAAATTTAATTCAATATAAATTTAATTCAAAATATAAATTTAATTTATATATATTTAATTCAATATAAATTTAAAATTCAAAATATAAATTTAATTCAAAAAATTTAATTCAAAATATAAATTTAATTCAATATAAATTTAATTTAAAATATAAATTTAATTCAAAATATAAATTTAATTCAAAATATAAATTTAATTCAAAATATAAATTTAATTCAAAATATAAATTTAATTCAAAAATATAAATTTAATTCAATAATATAAATTTAATTCAATATATATTTAATTCAAAATATAAATTTAATTCAAAATATAAATTTAATTCAAAATATAAATTTAATTCAATATAAATTTAATTCAATATATATTACAGAACCAATAACTGTATTTCTTTTTAACATTTTATCTGATAAATAAGCTGCAACTCCAAAATCAGCTAAATTTTGTTTATAATATTCATTTTTAAATCATAAAAATTGTTTTTTTTTTCAGTTTGAGAAATTAATTTTAAATAATTTAAGAACAATTAATACAAATTTTGCAATTAGCATTATCTGTTAATAAAATATTTCCAGCTTTAATATCTCGATGAATTTGATTATTTTTATGAAGATAACTAAGACCTTGAAGAACTTCTTTACAAATAGCAGCAATTTGTTCTTCATTAAAAGTAAATTTACATTTTTGTAAAATATCACCAAGTGATCCTCCTCCACAATATTCCAAAATAATCTATTATAAATAATATTAAATTTATAAATTAATTTGAATTTATAAATGAATTTTAATTTTAATTTTAAATTTAATTTTAATATTAATTTTGATTTTTATTTTTATTTTAAATTTATAAATGAATTTTAATTTTAATTTTAATTTTAATTTATAAATGAATTTTAATTTTAATTTATAAATGAATTTTAATTTGAATTTATAAATAATTTTAATTTTATAAATGAATTTTAATTTATAAATGAATTTTAATTTATAAATGAATTTTTATTTTGATTTATAAATGAATAAAACCCAAAGTTCGTTATTTTTAAAATAAGTTCCTTGATAGCTAACAATATGACTGAAATTACAAGATTTTAAAACTTCAATTTCATGAACAATTTTTTGTAAATCACTTTCAATAGAAACTTTTTTAACAGCAATTAAAGAACCAGTTTTTTTCAAAATTGCTTTATAAACAACACCAAAAGCTCCAGATCCAATTTCCTCAATAATATCAATATCTTCTTCTGGATCTATTGAACTTTCAATTAATATTTGTTCTAAACTCATTTTAATTTAATTATTAAAAAATGAAAAAAAAAAATGAAAAAAAAAAATGAAAATTTTTAAATTTCATTTTTTTATTTCATTTTAAAAATAAAATGCAAAACGATTCAAAAGAAAATCAAAAAGAAAAAACTCAAAGTTTTGATTTTATTAATGAACTTATTAATTTTCAACAAAATTTAAAACAAAGTAAATTTTAATTTATAAATGAATTTTAAATTTTAATTTTGAATTTTTAATTTTAAAATGAAAATAAAAAGATTTTGGTGAACAATTTATTAAAATTTTAGAACAAATGGATAATTTATTAAATAAATTTCAAGAAAATCAAGAAAACCATGAATTAATTATAATTGAATTTGGAAAAAATTTATTGAATATTCTTCAAGATTTAAGAAGAAGGTAAAAATTTTTTTTCATTTTAAATAAAAAATTCTCAGTTTTTTTTTTTGAAATTCATTTCCTTATTATTTATATTACTAAAAATAGAGTTTTAGATAATTCTGCAAGTTCTGTTTTGATGAAATTTTATCAATCAATAATTATTTTTTCAATTAAACATTTAAAAGACTCAAATTATCAAAATATTTTGGAAATTCTTTCTTATTTATTTTCAAACTCTCTTTATTCTTTTGATAATGTTTCAAATTTAATCAAAAATGATTCAAAATATCAAAAAAAAAGACATAATTATACAAAAGAACCAAATCAAAAAAAAAGAGCAAAAAAAAAGAAAAAACCAAAATTAGTTATTCTTGGTGTAAATGAATGAATTTTATTTATTCTTTATTATAAATTAATTTTAATTTTAATTTTAATTTGAATTTGAATTTGAAATTTAGTCAAAAGATAACAAAACATCTCTTTATTTACTATCAAATATTCAATATTTTGGGGAAAATGAAGGATTTGAAGTATTAATAGAATCTTTAAAAATTGATGAAAATATATTTTTAAATGAAAATGAAAATGAAAATGAAAATGAAAATGAAATGAATCAAAAAAATAGAATGGAAAAAAATCAAAAAAATCTTGAATCCATTTTTAACTATATCAAATTCTTGCAAAACGTAATTATTCCCTTTTTCTTTCTTCTCCAAATCAAATTGAGAGAAGGGAGACAAAAAAAAAAAAGGAAAAACAATTTATATATTCATTTATAAAAATATTTCAAATTAAATTAAATTAGATTGATGAATTCCTAAATACATTTACTCATGAAAAATATATCAAGAAATTTATCGATATAGCCTATAATGAATTAGAAAAAATTTTTAAATACGAAATACCTGATTCAAATAACTTCACAAGAACTCTAAATACTTCATTATCAAACATGAAAAAACTAATGCAAAAAATACCAAGTTTGAATCATCTTCATATCCTTGAAAAATCAATACAATTTAAAATGGAAATATCAGAAATACTTTTGGATCATTCTCGAATCGAAGATCAATCTCTCGGATTAACAACAATATCTTCTTTGATAAGAGAGATTAGAGATCTTATGAATGGTTCAAGAAATGACAAAATATCGCGTTCCAGACGCAAAATATACTCTTCAGAATCAGAATTGGCTATTAAAACATTTATGAATTGGTTGAAGGAAAAAAAAATTATAGAAAAGGAATTCCAAAGAGAAAAAAAAAACACAAATAATTTGAAACAAATGAATGTTATCATCCTGTTTTATGGAACAATCCAAGATTTCCCAAATGATATTCTTGATTATATTTGGAAACTCTCACAGCAAAATTGGGATTCAAATCGGCCGTTAAAACAAGCATTACATTCTAATTTATCAGCAGTTTCACAAATTGCAACAACAAAACAATTGAAGCAATTTGATGAATATTTTCGCAAAATCCCAAAGGAAAAGTATGATTTTGATTTTTTGGAGGTTCTCAACAATTTCACAATTGCAATGATCAGAAAAATTCCCAAAAAAGAGGCCAAAAAATCCTTTGGAATTTCAATCATGTGGAAATTAATCCAAGAGAACTCGGGTGTTTCTCCTTCACTATCAACAAAAGCAACATCAAACCTCAAAAATTTACTCAATAAACCAGAATGCAAATCAATTCGCAGCTTTTATCAAAAATTATGTGTCCAAAATATTGAAAAACACACAACAATTTTATTGAGTCTCAATCTTCTGAAAAATATCATTTTTAGAGAAGGAAAAGATGATCATTACGACAAAATTAATTTCAAAGCAATTGAAAATAAAATTCATGATTTGGAAAAGAAAAAGCACATTGTGGATATTTTACTCAATGATTTTGATGTTTATCATAAAAATGCAAAGGAACAAGCCTACAAACTTTCGAATTTACAGAAGGAAATCTCGTCAGAATTATCATCCAACTCGAAAATCCAGAGTGAAAAAATTGAATCAGATATTTTGGAAATTTCTAAATTAGTGGAAAATAACGAAAATATTTGGAATTACAATTCAGATCATTTTTTTGATATTGATATTTCAACAACATATCTTGTTGGAGCACAATCTCATCTCGAAAATATTCAACAAAGATTACTTTTCCTCACTTTTATTCTTTCAAATTCCAAAATCACATTATCATTATCTCAATTTAATATCTTGTTTAAAATTCTTGTTTTGGATTCAATCGCAAAAACTGAAAAAGATTTACTCATCCAATTTCTTCTTTCATTAAAGCTAAATAACGCTGAAATTGGGGAATCATTTACAACAGAAGATTTGCAGTTTATTTCAACCAAAATTATTGCCAAATTGGATTTTAGACATTCTAATATTTCGGAATACAACGTTTTCCAAAAATTCTTTATTGCTTTGAATTATCGTCTTAAAAAAATTACTTTTAAAAATGAAAAAGTAGAATCCTCCCAACAAGATAAATCGCCTTCCCAAAATCGTCCAAGATATTTTCTCCGCAGAAATCAATCTAACGAAGATTTAACAAATCAATATTCCAATATTCCCAAACCAGATAATCTTTTTATTTGTTCTCCAAGCCTTTTTTTGATTGAAAATCTTTGGGATTTGATTTTATATGCGACTGATTCTGAAGTGATAGAACAATCTATTAATTTTATGTCAAAACTGCATCTATCTCTTTCTTCTCAATTTTTCAAAACACCAGAATCACAAAAGAATTTTTATCATCAATTCATCTCATTTGTAATGGATCGCATTTCACAAATTTTTGAATCTGAGAGTAATTCTAAAGAAAAAGAGCTTGTAAAATCAAATGAAGATCAAGAAAAAATTTGTCGTTATTTGCAATTATTGCAAAAATTTATTGATTTATACGATGCAAAATATTTTCCCGAAAATATGCTTTCAGAATATCTTCAACCTCATCGTTTAAGACTTGGAGCTTCTCAATTAAATTTGGTTTTTAATTATGAGGAAAATCAATTCATGGTTATTATTCACAACACATCAAAGGCACAAACATTAAAACAAATCATTTCAAAGCAAATTGAAGTGAATATTGAAGAATTAACGTTTTTTGTTGATAAAAAAACTCTTAAATCAGATGACAAGAAATTATATTCAATCGGAATCAATAATTCATCATCAATTATTGTGAAAAGGAAAACAGTTCCAAAAACACAAACTCAAAATACAACAACACAAAAAGAAACAAATGACGAAAAAAATAAGGAAAGTTCTGTTCCAAAAAAGAATGAAACAGAACCTAAAGAAAAAAAAAAGCTCACAAAGGATGAAAAAAAATTGCAAAAATTAAGGAAAAAATATTACAAAAAGCAAGAAAAACAACAGAAAAAATTGGCAAAAATGGAAAATAAATTGGAAAAAATGGAAAAGAAAAAAGAATTCAAAAAAAAGAAAAAACAACAAACTGAAAAAGATGAAATTGGGAAGGAAAATGAAAACGAAAAAGAAAATGATGAGAATTCAAAACCAGATCGATTTCCAGCAATTTTACTTTCTCAAAAAGATAATTTTGATATTCTGATCAAATTGTTTACTTTATCATTAAAAGTTGGACAAACAACTTGGGAGCTTATTCAAAAACTTCCAACAAATTCAATTTTATTAATGCAATTAGCATCTTTAACTGAAAATAAACTGAAATATTTTGGAGACCAAATTAAAAATGAAGAAATGGAGAAAAAAGAGAATGATCTAGATGCTATAATTAGTGATAATTATTATCAATTACTTTACATTTTGGATATTATCCAGATTATGACTATTGTTGATGAATCACAAAGAGAAGAAAACATATCGAAATTTGGGAATTTGAGAGATGATGAATGGTGTTCTGCTTTTATTGAAAAAAAGGGATTTGCAAGACTTATTAATATTATTACCAAATATTCAGAAAAACTTAACAGCAAAGAAAACAAGAACAATTCGCAGAAAAATCAAAAATTAAACACTGCTTTAATTAGTGTTTTGAATCGATTGATGGAAATCATCCTCTTTATCATAAGTGTACAACCTCCTCAAAGGATGGAATCTCCAATACCAAAGATTCTTCACCAAGAATTGCAAGAATCAACAAAATTAGATGATATTCTTTCCCAATTTTTCCTTTCTGTTTGCCAACTTATTTTGTTTTTCTCAATTGAATCAAACAGAACTGATATTTCACAAGAAATTTCCCAAAATTGTGCGCATTTTATTGAATCATCAATTGTTGTGATTGGGTTATTATTCAGAAACAAGCCGAGTATTATTAGCAAAATAAAAGAGGATTATCTACTTGCAATATTCCTAAATTTGATTGAGTATTCTGTTTTGAATTCAAACTCCCAAATACGTAGTGCAATTTCTGAGTTTCTTTACATTTTATTAACATATTTAATTTCCATCAATGATTTCCAAGGATTTGTTGAAAGGCTTTTCAAACAACTTATTATTGAAACACTTCCACAAGTTGAGAAGGCTTCTCAAAAAAGCTCTGAATATTTTCTTCTGACAACTCGATTACTGAATTACTCGCAAAAACAAGGAAATGAAGAAAAAATGATTTATCCATTTGCCATTTTTATTGAAAAATTTGGAATCGAAAAGTTTATCGGAGATGTAGTCAGTTATATTAAGAATCATCCCTTGATTGAGAAAAATTCAATATTGGAAAATACAGATTGGACTCTTAAAGGGTTTTTTGATTTGCTATATTCATTGATCGTAATTTTCAATTTTGATGCAAATTTTAAAGAAGAAATTGGGATCCAAAAGGGATTAATTGATGAACTTTATGAAAATTGTTTATTTCCTTCAGTAGAAAAAAATCCAGATGAAAATTCGAATTCAAAATTCGAAGAACAAAAATTTATGGAAAAATTGCAAAAAGAAAATATAAATGAATTGGAACCTCTTTTTCAAAAACAGGAAATACTCGAAATAAAAATGCCCAAATGTCAAACACAGCATAGCAGAACATCATGTTTCAATCTTTTATTTGGAATAATCCATCACTCTTCCAAAAATATTGAGTATTTAATGGAGAAAATGAAAACGCAATTAAGAAATTCAGAAAAAATATCAAGTTGGGATTTTACGCCTTCAGTTATGGGGACAGAAAAGAACATTGGATATCTGGGACTCAAGAATCAAGGAGCAACATGTTATATGAATTCTGTTTTACAACAACTTTTTCTTGCTCCTGAATTTCGAGAAGGAATTCTTGCATCAAATTTAAAGAAGAAACAAGAAGGAGAAGAAATTTCAGACAACGAAAAACTATATGAAGAATTTTATTATTTATTCCAAATATTACAAAACTCACATAAAACATACCACGATCCAATTTCATTTTGCAAAAACTTTAAAGATTTAGAAGGAAATCCTATTAATTTGCATCAACAACAAGATGCAAACGAGTTTTTGAATATGCTTTTCGAAAGAATCGAGGATCAATTACAAAGCAGTGAGCAGAAGAATCTTCTCAAACAAACATTTGGAGGTAAATTAATACATCAAGTGATATGCGAAGAGAGTTCTCATCGTTCAGAAAGAGAAGAGCCATTTTTTACAGTGTCTTTGCAAGTGAAAAATAAAACATCATTAGAACAATCACTTGATTTATTTATTGCAGGAGATTTACTTAACAATGAAAATCAATATTTCTGCACATATTGTGATAAGAAAGTGGATGCTGTTAAAAGATGCTGTTTCTTTTCATTACCAAACACTTTGATACTTCATTTGAAACGATTTGAATTTGATCTTGAATCAATGAAAAACATTAAGCTCAATTCCTATCTTGAATTTCCAACAGAAATATGCATGAAACCTTATACACTTGAAGGTATTTTGGAAAAGGAGTTGAATTTAAAAAAGCAAAAGCAAAATCAAAAATCAAAATCAGAATGAAAATGAGAATGAAAATGAATCAATTAACGAATCAACAAATGAATCAACAAATGAAATTGAAAATGAAAATCAAAATGAAAATGAATCTACAAACGAATCTATAAATTCAGAAAAAAGTTTGAAATCAAAAGAGATTGAAATCCAAAATCGAACAAAACCTGATGATTATTATAATTATAAACTAGTTGGGGTTGTTGTTCATTCAGGATCTTCTGAATTTGGACATTATTATTCTTATATTCGAGAAAGAACATCCAAAAATCAAAGCACATTTTTATGGAACGAATTCAATGATACAGCAGTAAGAAGCTTTGATATAAACGATTTATCAAAAGCAACATTTGGATCAAAAAAAAACGCAAATGAATTTGAAAAAAGATATAGCGGATATATGTTACTATATGAAAGGAAAACAAGATATGATTACGAAACACAAGAACCAAAAGAAATGAAACTCAAACAACAGAATTCATTTGAATTGATGAAAAAAATACGCAGACAAAAAATGATGCAAAAAAACAATGAATATCGAATTTATGATCCAAAATATTTCGAGTTTTTAATGACGTTTTTGCAAGATTTTCAATCAATTCAGGAATTGAAAGACCATCAAATTGAATTGAATACTTTTGATATTGTGAAATTCTTTACAGTTTTTAGTATTGATATTATTCTTCATTCAAAAGCAAGATCTGAATTTAATATTTGGATGAAATTTTTGGAAAAATTTTATACAAATGAAGAATCATCAAAATGGTTTATTAATAATTGTATTGAATCTTCTTGGATTGAATCAATTATTGTGAAATGTCCTTTTATTGAGATTAAGAAAGAATTTGTTCATTTTATTGATTCTGTAGCAAAAGTTCTTTCAAATTTTGAAAAGGAAAAATATCATGAATTTGAAAATGAAAATGAAAATGAAATTCCAAAATCATTTTTGATTAGATTAATTAATCATCTTCTTTTAAATGTATAATTTCTAAAAAAAAAAAACAAAAACAAGAAATGATCTTTATTTAAAAATTTTTAATTCTTTAATTTTATTATTTTTAAATTTTTAGATGGAAAATTTTGAAAGGAAAAAAAAATCCTTATTATTTTATTCTTATTCTCTCAAATTTTTCACTTCTTGGCGAACAAGAATCAAAATATCTGATTAAAAAACAAACTCATTTCAAAATTATTGATTTATATATGAATGAATATTATCATTTTGTTAATCCAAAAAATACTACACGACCAATTAGAACAAATTTAGTCCAAGCAAATCGATTTAAAAAACAAAATATTTCAGAAGAACAACCTCAAAATATGACTAAAAATTTATTTCCGCTTATTGAATTATTAACTACATTATTTACTCAGTGCAAATTTTCAGATGGAATTGTTGAATTAAATGAAGATTTTTTTGAAATACCTTCAAATTTTATTATTGAAAAGAAGAAATTTTTTAAGCAAATTATTGAAATTCCATTGAATATTTTCTCTCTTTACACATTAATTCGTCATCTTAGTAAAGAGTCAAATCAACTTTCTAATTTCTTTATTGATTTATGTTTGAATGAATTGAAAAATCTTGATCCAAAAAAATTTCATTATGAAATTGATTTAAATATTTTAAAAAAAATTTTGGAAATTTCTGATAATTTTCAAGAAGAAAGAACAAATAAAATTCTTTTGGAATTGATTGGAATTGTTTCTGAAATTGGAAATTCTAATAGATTTATTGGATCTAAAATTGCTTCTGAAATTAAATTACTTTTTAAATTTAATCCATTTACAAAACAATGGAAAAAACAAAATATTGAAAATGTTGAAAAATTTTATGAAAAATTTCCTTCTCTTCGAAAAAAATAAGATTTATTTTTCTTTTCTTTTCTTTTCTTTTTTTTGATTTTCAATTTGATTTTCAATTCATTTCAATAAATGGTTTTAAAATTTTAATTTCATTTTCAATTGAAAATATTGTTGATCCAAAAAAATCATTAAAATTTTTATTTGAATTTAAAGCTTTTCTTTCTCCTTCTTTCATTAAACACATTTTAATTTTTTCAATAAAAGATTGAGCAGAAGTCCAAAAAATTTTACGAGCTTCAATACATAATCTTTAAAAATATAAATATAAATAAAAATAAAAATATAAAAATATAAAATTTAAATGAAAATAATTTTTTTTTACTTGATTGATGTTGTAATTTCTTCAGAACTCCTATTTAAGTTTATAAAAAAAAAAACCAAATATTATTTAATTATTTAAAGATTTATTTATTTATTTACTTATTTATTTACCATAAACTACTATTATTATTAATTGAACGTTCAATTACTTCTTGTAAAAAATAAGTTGTTGTACAAAATTGCCAAGAAACACTGCATAATAATTGGATTAATTGATAAAGGAACCAATCCAAACTAAATATTTATCAATTTCATATTTTTTTTAAATATTTATCAATTTAATTTAAATATATTTCATGTTTTTTAAATATTTATCAATTTCATTTAAATATATTTCATGTTTTTAAATATTTATCAATTTCATTTAAATATATTTCATGTTTTTTTAAATATTTATCAATTTCATTTAAATATATTTCATATTTTTTTAAATATTTATCAATTTCATTTAAATATATTTCATGTTTTTTTAAATATTTATCAATTTAATGCTGTTTAAATATTTATATTTCATTTTTTTGTTTAAATATTTATATTTAATGTTTTTTAAATATTTATCAATTTAATGTTTTTGTTTAAATATATTTCTTGTTGTTTAAATATTTATATTTCATTTTGTTTAAATATATTTAATGTTGTTTAAATATATTTCATTTTGTTTAAATATTTATCAATTTAATGCTGTTTAAATATATTTCATGTTGTTTAAATATTTATCAATTTCATTTTGTTTAAATATTTATCAATTTAATGTTGTTTAAATATTTATATTTCATTTTGTTTAAATATATTTCATTTTTTTGTTTAAATATTTATCAATTTGTTTAAATATATTTCATGTTTTTTAAATATTTATCAATTTAATGTTGTTTAAATATTTATCAATTTAATGTTGTTTAAATATTTATCAATTTAATGTTGTTTAAATATTTATCAATTTAATGTTGTTTAAATATTTATCAATTTAATGTTGTTTAAATATTTATCAATTTAATGTTGTTTAAATATTTATCAATTTAATGTTGTTTAAATATTTATCAATTTATTGTTTAAATATTTATCAATTTAATGTTGTTTAAATATTTATCAATTTAATGTTGTTTAAATATTTATCAATTTAATGTTGTTTAAATATTTATCAATTTAATGTTTTTGTTTAAATATATTTCTTGTTGTTTAAATATTTATATTTCATTTTGTTTAAATATATTTAATGTTGTTTAAATATATTTCATTTTTTTGTTTAAATATTTATCAATTTAATGTTGTTTAAATATATTTCATGTTGTTTAAATATTTATATTTCATGCTGTTTAAATATTTATCAATTTAATGTTTTTTAAATATTTATCAATTTCATATTTTTTAAATATATTTCATTTTTTTGTTTAAATATTTATCATTTTGTTTAAATATGTTTTAAATATTTATCAATTTAATGTTGTTTAAATATTTATCAATTTAATGTTGTTTAAATATTTATCAATTTATTGTTTAAATATTTATCAATTTAATGTTGTTTAAATATTTATCAATTTAATGTTGTTTAAATATTTATCAATTTAATGTTGTTTAAATATTTATCAATTTAATGTTTTTGTTTAAATATATTTCATGTTTTTTAAATATTTATCAATTTAATGTTGTTTAAATATATTTCATGTTGTTTAAATATATTTCTTGTTGTTTAAATATTTATATTTCATTTTTTTTAAATATTTATCAATTTCATGTTTTTTTTTAAATATTTATAAATTTAATGTTGTTTAAATATATTTCTTGTTGTTTAAATATATTTCATGCTGTTTAAATATTTATCAATTTCATATTTTTTAAATATTATATTTCATTTTGTTTAAATATATTTCATTTTGTTTAAATATTTATCAATTTCATGTTTTTTAAATATTTATAAATTTAATGTTGTTTAAATATTTATCAATTTAATGCTGTTTAAATATTTTTCATGTTGTTTAAATATATTTCATGCTGTTTAAATATATTTCATGCTGTTTAAATTTTCATATAAATTTACTCAAAAACAATATTAATTTTTTCTTTTGGACTCATTAAATTTTGTTGTTCATTTTCTTTTTCAGTAAATGTTTCTGAAGTTGATTCAACCATATCAGATTCCATTTCAATTTTTTCAAATTCACTTTCAGTTTCATTATCTTTTTCTTTTTCTGAATCTTTTTCATTAGTTTTTGATTTTTCTCTTATATTTGGAGATGAATCTTTTTCAGATTGATTTGATTGGTATAAATACTTTTCTTCTCGTGGAATTTTTTTTGATTGATATTCACAAATTTTAAAGTTTGATTTAATATGTTGTAAAAGATCTGTAATTAAAATATCAATTCTGGAAAGTTGTTCAATTCCATAATTTGAGAAATCTGTAAATTGTTTAGTTAATTGTTTATTATTTAAAATTTCCTTAACTTTAAAAGAAGAAGAAAAGAAAAGAAAAGAAAAGAAAAGAAAAAAAATTATTTTAGTTTTTGTTTGATTTTCAATAAATTATTTTTTTATAAGAAATGCACTTGTTAAACTTTGTTTTTCACAAAAAGAAAATAAATCCACAATAAAATTACGAAGAGACATAAAAAGAAAAAAAGAAAGAAAAATGAAAAAAAAAATTTTGAAAAAAAAAAAACACAATTTCATTTTTTCCTTTATTTTTTTTATAAAATGTCAAGAGTAATAAATCAACAATTTCAAGTAGTAATTTTAGCAGGAGGACATGGAAGCAAGATGAATCCATTAGCAAAAGATATAGCAAAACCACTTTTAAGAGTAGGAAATCGACCGTTAATTTCATATGTTTTAGAAATGATGCAAAAAGCACAATTTGATGAAGTAATAATAGTAACTCATTCACAAATGGTTTCTCAAATACAATCCTATCTTGAAACTTCTGATATAAAATCTAACACTCGAATTATTACTGTTAAAGAAGATCTTGGAACTGCAGATGTTCTTCGTTCAATTCGTGAGCAAATTAGAAGTGATTTTATCGTCATTTCCTCTGATTTGATTACTGATGCTCCTTTACATCATGTTGCTGATATTCATCGTATATTTCCAATTATTTTTATATTCAAAAAAAAATTTTTTTTTTCTTTCTTTCTAAATATTTGATTTGATTTGATTTTAAAATATAAAGGTGTTTTTGATAGTACAGTTACTCTTCTTCTTCATCAAGAAGAAAAAGAAACTTTAACCCAAATGCAAAAGGATAAATTTTACTATCAAGATTATATTGGTCTTAATGAGGACAATATTTGCTTTTTTGGATCTTCAATTGATTTTGAAAAAAGAATCAAAACAAAACCTTGGATTCTTAATAAATACGGAGAATTTTCTTTGCATAGAAATCTCACTGATAGTCATATTTATATATTCTCAAGATGGATTCTTGATCTTCTTTCAATCAAGAAAGAAATATCCTCGATAAAAGGAGATTTAATTCCTTATTTGGTTTCCAAGCAAGCAACTTTACTTCAAAAAGAAAAATACTCCAAAATATTCAAGAGATTCCACAAACAAGCACCTGTCCAAAAATCCATCAATTGCATTGCAGTTATCGATAGCAAAGAGCCTCATATCTCCAAATTTAATAACTATGAAAATGTCAAATCAAGCAATATCTTTATTCGTGTTAATACAGTCTCTTCTTACAAAAGAGCAAACTTTGAAATTGCAAAAGCAACATCGGAATTGCTACCGTTTGAGAAAAAAGTGAGTGATGATTTTGTTGATGCAACAACAAATTTGGTAAATGATCCTTTCTTGACTTCTCCTTGCATTATTGGTCAATGTGTTTCAATCGGTGCAAAAAGTGTATTGATGAAATCTATTATTGGTCCTCATTGCAAAATTGGAGAAAATGTGAAAATCCAAAATTCCATTATTATGGATCATGTGACAATTGGAAATGATTGTGTTATTAATGATTCAGTTATTTGTAGTAATTCTCTTATTCAGAATAATTGTGAATTGGTTAGTTGTGTTGTTGGTTCAACATATTCAATTGAAGAAAATTCATCTTATAAAAACAAACTCTTGAAAAATATGTTCAATTTTTCTAAATGATTTTTTCACTTTCTAAAAATAAAAATTAAAATCAAAATTAAAATAAAAATTTAAATAAATTTAAATTAAAATTATTATTCCTTTTATGTTCCTCTTTTTGTTGTATATTATTATTAAAAATGAAAAAAAAACATAATAAAAAATTCTATTTGTCATCAATTTGATTTGAAACTTCTATATTAATTGTTTCATCTTCTTTTGAATTTTCTTTTGAATTTTCTTTTGAATTTTCTTTTGAATTTTCTTTTGAATTTTCTTGATCATTTTCAAATTCTCCAACTAAAGATGTTTTCTCATTTGGGAGCGAAGAATCCAAACTAGAATAAATTTTTCTTTTTGGAGAATCAATTTTATGGATTTTCGCATCAAAATAAAAGACAGAAAGCATCCCAGTACCAAGAAAACTAAAGAAAATGATCAAATTTTGTTGGAGAGTAATTTTATCTCCATAAACAAAAGCCAAACCAGTAGAAAGGGATTGAATCAGTCTGAAAACCGCGAAAGCAGCTTCTTCTTGATTCCTGAATAGAAATCCCAACAAAGAGTAGAGTTGTGTGTATGTTGCACCATCACCAACTCCAAAAACTCCCATTCCGAAAAAAAAAAGGTAAATTTTATCATTGGAAGCAAACCAAATGATAAGGGCACCAAAAAGCTGATAAAAAGTTGCGAAAATCAATACGATTTTGCGACCAAACTTATCTGAGAGCTTTCCGTGAAGAAAAGAACTAACTACATCAGCAAATCCAAACACAGACATTACATAGGACACATATTTTTTTTGGATGTGCGATGTAACAGTTCCAAAGTAAATGGTTTGTGAGATTCCACTAAAAGTCATTAGTAGAAGTAACCATCTCATTTTCTTCTCAACAAAAAGACGAAATGTTTCAGTTAGTCGAGAAGATAATGAAGTTTGTTGAGAAATGATTTTTTTTTGATCATTTTGATTTTTTTTATTTTCACTTTCAATTTCATTTTCAATTTCATTTTTGTCATTTTCATTTTCAATTTCATTGTTAATTTCATTTTTGTCATTTTTGTCATTTTCATTGTTAATTTCATTGTTAATTTCATTGTTAATTTCATTGTTATTAATTTCAGTATTTTTGGGAACATTTTCAGAATCAACTAAAATTTCATCATTAATAGGGACATATCTTGGACCAGGCTTCCTGAGGAAAAACAGCACAACTAATCCGAAAGTACCCATAATTGTGAGTATAGTGAACAAGGTA
This sequence comes from Anaeramoeba ignava, assembly GCA_028826165.1. Taxonomy (NCBI): domain Eukaryota; family Anaeramoebidae; genus Anaeramoeba; species Anaeramoeba ignava. The sequence goes on from JAPDFW010000070.1 coordinate 1,632,579, forward strand.
GAATCATTTGCACCACTATTTATAATTCCAGCAGCAACAAGATTTCCAATCATTTGATTAAGTTGAAACAAACCGAAAAAAATTCCACTTAAAAGACCAATATTATCTTTAGAAGAACATTTAACAACATAAGTTCCGTTACCGCACCAAATCAAAGAAGCACCCAAACCCATTAAAGCAGAAACGCCAAGATAGATCCATTTGACAAGCTTTATATTAGCAGCAATATAACAGACATAAATAGCTCCTCCAATTATCATTGCTATTCTTGGTTCCATTTTCCGAACCAAAATTGGAATAAAACAATTCGCTATTGCAAAGCATATATAAAGTACTGCTAAGCTTATAAAACCTAGATCTTTGTTGATTGTTGTCATTAAATTTTGTGTTGAATTGAATGCCGAAAATAATATGAAAAATCCAATCCCCATAAATGTAACGTTTGCTATATCATATCTCCATCCACATGTTTTTCTTTCATAAAATCCTGGTTTGATTGTTGTTGTTGTTGTTGTTTTTTTTGATTTCTCTTTATTTTGCATTTTTTAAAAAAGAAAAAAAATGAATTTTTAAAATTAAAAAAAAAATTTATTTTTTTTCATTTTTTTCTTTTCAAAAATGAATGAAATTATATTCTTTGGTTTAAATCAATATCCAATTATTTTCAAAAATGAATCAAATAAAATAATAAAACCAATTCAATTTAAATTTGAAAATGAAAATGAAAATGAAAATGAAAAACAAATTAAACAAATTTCAACAGGTTATTTTGGAACAATTTTCCTTTTTAAAAATGGAAAAGCAATAGAATATTCAAATGAAAATGATTCAAATCAAAATCCTGAAAAAATCCAAATTGAAAATATTCAAAAAGTAACTGCTGGTGAACAAAATGAAGCTATTTTAACATTAGAAGGAAATGTATTTGCAAAAGGAAATAAGATTAATTCAAATAATTCATATAAATTTATCAATATTTCATCATTAATTGAAGATCCAAATGATAGAATAATTCAAGATATTGTTTCTGGAAATGGTTCAATTTACTTATTAACTTCAAATCAAAATGCTTATGGAATTGGTTTAAATCAATATGGTCAACTTGGTTTTGATTCTAAAATAATTTATCAAACACAAAAACCAATTTTAATGATGAAAAATGTTTCTAAAATATTTTCAGGAAATACTTCATTTCATGTTTTTCTTTTAAGTTCAAATCAAGAATTATTTGGATGCGGTTGGAATGAATATAATCAACTTGGATTAGGAGAATCAATAAAAGAAACAAAAATCCAAAAATTAACCAAAATCCAAAATATTCCAAAAGGCAAAATAATTGATATTCAAAGTGGATATTTTCATTCAATAATGTTGATTGAAAATGAAAATCCAAAAAGAAAACTTTATTCATGTGGATACTGAAATCAAATCATCTTTATTTGAAAATGATGATAATATTCTTGATTTTTCTGTTGGAAATGCTCATACTTTGATTTTAACTCAATTCAAAATTAATAGGATTTGGAACTGGAGATACAAATGATCAATTAATTCCAATTCAAATTGAACTTCCTAAATTAAGATTTAATGAAAATATTTCTAATTATCATATTTCTTGTGGATATCAAAATTCATTTCTTTATTATTCTCCTCCTTCTTTTTCCAATCTTGAAGAAGATTTGATAAAATTATTTGAAAGAAAAGAATTTTGTGATATTTCATTTAAAACCAAAAATGGAGAAATAATTGAAGCTCATAAATTAATATTGAAATATAGATTAAATCAAAATCAAAATCAAATTGAAAAACTTCAAGAAATTATTTCAAAAATCAATTAAAGAATCAAATCAAATATTTGAAATGATTTATTCAAACAGAATAATAAATCCAAAATTATATTCTGAAATTAAAGAAATTATAAATTCAAATGAAAAAATTGAAGAAACAATGAAAAGAATTTATTTAAATGAAAATGAAAATGAAAAAGATTTTATTATTGAAAGAAAAGAAAAACAATATAAATTTCCAAAATTAATATTAATAATGAGAAGTGAATTATATCGAGGAATGTTTTTATCTGTAACAGAAGATAAATCAAATAAAGTTACAGATTATAGTGAATTAAGTAATAAATCATTTCAAATATTTGAATATTGGATTTATTCAAATCAAATTAAAGATGAAATTGAAATTACACAAGAAATAATTAATGAAATTCAAATTGGAATTGATTATTTTCAATTAAATCAAACAAATCCAAATTTATTTGATTTATTAATTAACAAATTTAATAATCAAAATTAAAATCAAAATTAAAATTAAAATTAAAATTAAAATTAAAATTAAAATCAAAATTAAAATTAAAATCAAAATTAAAATTAAAATTAAAATCAAAATTAAAAATCAAAATTAAAATTAAAATTAAAATCAAAATTAAAATTAAAATTAAAATCAAAATTAAAATTAAAATCAAAATTAAAAATCAAAATTAAAATTAAAATTAAAATCAAAATTAAAATTAAAATTAAAATCAAAATCAAAATTAAAATTAAAATTAAAATTAAAATCAAAATTAAAATCAAAATTAAAATTAAAATTAAAATTAAAATCAAAATTAAAATTAAAATTAAAATCAAAATCAAAATTAAAATTAAAATCAAAATTAAAATTAAAATTAAAATTAAAATTAAAATTAAAATTAAAATTAAAATCAAAATCAAAATTAAAATTAAAATTAAAATTAAAATTAAAATTAAAATTAAAATTAAAATCAAAATTAAAATCAAAATTAAAATTGAAATCAAAATTAAAATTAAAATTAAAATCAAAATTAAAATTAAAATTATTCCCTTTTATTTGGTCTTCTTTCTTGATTTGTTCTTTCATTTTAAAAATAATGAATTTCCATAAACAGATCTTTGAAATGGATTATCAAATTGATTTTGTTGAAATTTCCAAATCTTTTTAATCATTTCAGATCTAATTCTTAAATGATCATATTTTTCAGGAAAAATAATTTTTTTGTTTGTGAAATCCAAAGCATTTGAAACAACCAATTTAGCAAAAAAACACATAAAAACAATTGAATCATTTTGAGGAATTTTTAAATCAAAACTTTCATTTTCATCATAATCATCATAATCATTAATTAGATCATCAATTTTTTGATCTTCAGATTCTTGAGTTGGAACAAGTATATTTTCTCTTTCCAAATCAACTCGAGTTTTCCAATCCCAAATTCCACCACTTTTGAAAGTGTTTTTGGAATATAAATTTGCAATGCTTGATAATAATTTATAAACATTATGCAGAGATCTTAAGTCCTCATGATTTGGCAATGAATCGATATTGAAAAATATTCTGTTTCTTATATCAACAACAGACAAAGAAAAATGTGAGGTTTCTTGATCAAAAATTGGGAAAATCAATTTTTCAAAATTTAGTAAACCTTTTTGAATCGGAATCAATTTTTTGATTTCCTGTTTTTTTAATGATTCAAAACTTTTTAAACGAGGATAAAAATTAAGATCAAAAATCCGACAATTTGGATAGTTTTGTTGAAGAATCTTCAAAAAAATGGAAGCAATTTCCCAAATCAAATGCTTTTTATCGAAAAAATTAATCAATTGAATTCTTGTGATTTGCAATCCAAAAAGATCAATAACAATTTCATCTGGAATTCCATCATACAAAATAGAAATGACAAAATCCGCCAATTTTTTCATTTTCAAACTTTCCAAATCCTTTTGGTTTTGATTTTGGTATTTTGATTGAATATTTTTAAATATTTTGGAAAATTCTTGTTCATCTTGAGTATTTGAATTTCCAAACAAATTTCCAAAATTATTATTATCATTATCATTATCATTACTATAATCCTCTTTTGTTAAATCTATTGTTGAATTTTGTGGTATTTTTTTTATTGATTGATTTTGAATTGATTTGAATTGAGTATTAAGGAGTTCAAGTCTTTTTTTCTGATTTTCTATTAATGAGGATATTTTTTGATCATCGAGAGAGTTATATTCTGTCGTGGATGTTTGATCTGAAGTTGTATTTATTTCTTGACTACTATCATTTTGATTCTCACTATCTGAATTTTGTGATAAATTATTTTCATTTTGAGAAATGGAAGAAATGGAAATTTTTTGGAAACTATTTTTTGCAATTTTCAGAAAAAGGAATATTTTTTTTCAATCTTTAATTTTATTGTGAATTTGATTTAGAAAATGATATACTTTCTAATATCAATAGTATCAAGTGGAATATATCCTTCTTGACAAGAATTTTCTTTTGAATGAATTATATATTTTCCAAAAACCCAATTAATTTCATTTATTTTTTCATAAAGAATTTTATTTGAACTGAAACATTTCAAGTAAATTTTTTTATTTTTTAAAGGATAAATTGTTTTCAAGTTTGGGACTTTTAAATGTCTTTTTAAATCTGTTTTTGAGCATTGGAACTCTTTCCATAAAATCTATATAAATTTTTATTATTTTTATTATTTTTATTATTTTTATTATTTTGATTTTTGTTTTTACGTTTTGATTAAAATTTTCTAAAATTGGAAAATCCATTTTTTTATAAGAAAATATGAAAAAAAAAATGAAAAATAAAAAAATGAAAAAAAAAAAACATTTTTTATTTGGAATTCAAATAATTTTTCTTAAGAAAATGAAGTAAATATTCAATATCTTCATAAGTTGAGAAATAACCAAGTGAAACACGAACAACACCAAAAGGTTTTCCATTAATAAAATCAATATTATCACTACAACTTTTTTTGGAGTCAGCCATTTCCATAATTTCTTCTGAAGTTATTCCTAATGCTTCATTACATCCACCCTATTTATTTATATTAAATATTTTATTTTAAATATTTTGAATATTTTGAATATTTTATATTTTTTGAATATTTTATATATTTTGTATATTTTATATTTTATATTGAATATTTTGAATTGAATATTTTGAATATTTTATATATATTGGATTTTTTATATATTTTATATATTTTATATATTTTATATTGAATATTTTATATATTTTATATATTTTGGATATTTATTTTGTATATTTTATATTGAATATTTTGTATATTTTATATATTTTATTTTGTATATTTTATATTTTTTGAATTGAATATTTTGTATATTTTATTTAAATATTTTGAATATTATATATATATTTTATATTTTTATATTATTTTATTTATATTGTATATTTTATATATTTTTTTATATTTTTATATATTTTTTGAATATTTTGGACATTTTGTATATTTTATATTTTGGATATTTTTGTATATTTTTATATTTTTTATATTTTATATTTTATATTTTATTTATCTTTATATTTTTATATATATATTTTATATATTTTGTATATTTTTATATATTATATATTTTGGATATTGGATATTTTATTTTGAATATTTTGGATGTTATTTTTATATTATATTTTTATATATTTTTATATATTTTTTATTTTATTTATATTTTATATTAAATATTTTTGAATATTTTTTATATATATTGGATGTTTTTTATATATTTTATATATTTTTTTTATATTTTTTTTATTTTTTATATTTTTATATTTTGGATATTTTATATATTTTGTATATTTTATATATTTTAAATATTTTAGATATTTTGTATTTTATACTTTTTAAATATTTTATATATTTTGGATATTTTATATATATTGGATATTTTATATATTTTATATTAAATATTTTGAATATTTTGGATATTTTGTATATTTTATATATTTTATATATTTTTATATATTTTTGAATATTTTTGGATATTTTTTTTTTATATTATATTTTATATATTTTTATATATTTTTATATATTGAATATTTTATTTTATTATATATATTTTGGTATTTTTTTTATATAAATTTTGAATATTTTTATATATTTGATATATTGGATTTTTATATTTTTTTATATTTTTTATATATTTTATATTTTATATATTTTTATATATTTTATATATTTTATATTTTATATATTTTAAATATTTTTGTATATTTTTTGGATATTTTATATTTTTGAATATTTTTATATTTTTTTATTTTATATTTTTTTTTGGATATTATATTTTATATTTTATATATATTTGGATATTTTTATATATTTTATATATTTTATATATTTTATATATTTTATATATTTTATATATTTTATATATTTTTATATATTTTATATATTTTATATATTTTATATATTTTTATATATTTTAAATTTATATTAAATATTTTTGAATATTTTTGAATATTTTGAATATTTTGAATATTTTATATTTTATATTAAATATTTTGAATATTTTGGATTTTTTTTTTATATATATTGGATATTTTTATATATTTTTATATATTTTTATATTTTGGATATTTTGTATATTTTTATATTTTAGTTATTTTTATATTTTTGTATATTTTATATATATTGGATATTTTTGTATATTTTGAGATTGAATATTTTGAATTGAATATTTTGTATTTTATATATTTTATATATTTTATATAGTTGAATATTTTATATATTTTTATATATTTTATATATTTTATATATTTTATATTTTATATTTTTATATTTTTATATATTGGATATTTTATATATTTTATATATATTGGATATTTTATATATTTTATATATTTTAAATATTTTATTTATATTAAATATTTTGAATATTTTATATATTTTGGATTTTTTATTTTATATATTTTATATTGAATATTTTATATATTTTGAATATTTTATATATTTTATATATTTTGTATATTTTGGATATTTTATATATTTTATATATTTTATATATTTTATATATTTTATATATTTTATATATATTTTGGATATTTTATATATTTTGTATATTTTTTATATGGATATTTTATATATATTGGATATTTTTATATATTTTATATATTTTATATATATTTTATTTTATATTATATTTTTATATATTTTTACAGGATTGCAATGACATCCTGTTCTTAAATGTATTCCCTCTTTTGCTGAATCTGTTTGTACTTGATAATATCCTATATATTCCCCTAAAGAATTTTTCAAATTAAATGAAATAATTCCACCTTGTTTACCAGGATCATTCAACTCATGATTTCCATAAATTTCAACAAGTGGTTTATTATTATCATGCTTTAAATTTTTAAGATTTTGAAATAAATATCGGGTCAAAGACCAAACATGATGATTGATATTATTTATTCCAAATGAACTAAGCATTTCCAATCCATATTTCAAAGAAATTATACTAAGAAAATTGATTGTTCCATCTTCAAATTTAGATGATGGTTTTGGATTATAAATACAAAAATTATAATCACAGCACGACAAAATAACTGTTCCTCCTCCAAAAAAATGTTTTTTCATAACAGAAGTTACTTCATTTCTCACTATCAATGCTCCTATCCCTGTAGGAAATCCAAACATTTTATAAAATGAAATGGTAACAAAATCTGCTGGATATTTTGAAAGATCCAATTCGTTTGTTGGAACAAATGCTGCTGCATCAAGCAACACATAGAATTTGTGCTCTTTTGTTGATTGCGAATGAATTTGGTTAATTAAATTCAAATCAAATTTGGATCCATCAAAATTACTTTCAGCTGGATAAGCAATTAAATGAGGAATTCCTTCAATTTCTGTTTCTTCATTTTCATCCAATTTTGTAAACTGTGTAAATTTTGTAAACTTTGTAAATTTTTCAATATCATCCAAATTTGTGAATTTTTGTTTCTTTTTAAATTGTGTAAATTTTTGGTTTTCCTTCATTTGATTGTCTTTAAATGTTTTGTCTATAAAAGATGTTATTTTAAATCTTTTGTCCCACAATTCTTCATCTGGAATAACAGCAAATCCGTTTCCATTTTCGATTGAATATCCTCGAATACCAAGAACTGAATTGTGATTAGAACGAGAATAAACAAATTTTGACTCTTCCTTCCAAGGAAAAGATTCGCCAACTAATTTCAAAGCGCTTGTTGCGCCTGATGTGAAAATGACAGAATATTCCGAAGAATTTGTATGGAAAAAACTGAGGATTTGCTTTCTAACTTGTTCAATTTCATTTTCTGTTTTTAAAGATGATGGTGATCTTGAATGTGCGTTTGAATACAATGATTTTTGATAATTTTCAAAGCTCTTTTTTATTAATGATTGTAAATAAACTCCTGCTCCTGTATAATCAAGATATACTTCTCCATTCAAATGGCTTAATTCTTTACTAATTACTGAATCGATTTTTCTTGTAAATCCATCTTCGAATTCTTTTATATATTTTTCTTTATCTTTTTCATTGAAAATTTGATCTTTTTTTTCTTGCATTTCTGTGTTTATATTTTTATTGTTGGAATTTTGCTTTAAAACAATGAAATAAATTGAAATGGAAAAAAGAATAAAGAATAAAATCAAAAATTTTTTGAAGTTATTTGAATTGCTATTTTGTTTTGTTTTGTTTTGTTTTTGAAAGGAAATTTAAATCAAAAAAGAAAAAGAAAATTTAAATCTTATTTTAATAAAAATTAGGAAAAAAAATTTGTTTACTTTCTTCTAACCAACATTTTGAAAAGAAAAAAATGAAAATGAAATAAAAAGAAAAAAAAATTAATAAATAAATTAATAAAAATGTTTGCTGATTCATTTTTTTCGTTGAGTCCTTGATTATTGAATAAAATCAAAATTAAAATTAAAACTATAATTAAAATTAAAATTAAAATCCAAAATTATTTTTTTCATTTTTTTCATTTTTTTCTTTTTTTTATTTTTCAAAAAATGAATGATTGTTTATTTTTTGGTGAAAATAATCTTGGTTGTTTTAAAAATAAACCAAATAAAATAACAAAACCAATTCCAATTCCAATTCAATTTGAAAATGAAAATGAAAATGAAAATGAAAATGAAAACGAAAAACAAATTAAACAAATTTCATCAAGTTTTTTTTCAACAATTTTCCTTTTTAAAAATGGAAAAGCAATAGAATATTTAAATGAAAAATATTCAAAACAAAAACCTCAAAAAATCCAAATTGAAGAAAATATTCAAAAAGTAAAAACCAATTTTGATAATATAGCTATTTTAACAATAGAAGGAAATGTATTTGCCAAAGGAGAAGATATTAATCCAAAAAATCCATATAAATTTATCAATATTTCATCATTAATTGAAGATACAAATGATAGAATAATTGAAGATATTGTTTCTGGATATCAAACAATTTATTTATTAACTTCAAATCAAAATGCTTATGGAATTGGTTCAAATTATTATTCTCAACTTGGTTTTGATTCTAAAACACTTCCAAAAACAGAAAAACCAATTTTAATGATGAAAAATGTTTCTAAAATATTTTCAGGAATTTGCTCAAATCATGTTTTTCTTTTAAATTCAAATCAAGAATTATTTGGATGTGGTGATAATCAAAATGGTCAAGTTGGGTTAGGAGAATCAAGAAAGAAACAAAAATCCAAAAATTAACCAAAATCCAAAATATTCCAAAAGGAAAAATAATTGATATTCAATGTGGGAATGCTCATTCAATAATGTTGATTGAAAATGAAAATGAAGATGAAAATCAAAATCCAAAAAGAAAACTTTATTCATGTGGAAGCTATCGATATAATGGACTTGGCAAAGGTGAAATTACTTATGAATTTACTGAAATCAAATCATCTTTATTTGAAAATAATAATATTGTTGGTTTTTCTGTTGGAAATGCTCATACTTTGATTTTAACTTCCAAAGGGAAAGTGATTGTTTTTGGATCTAACTATTATGGTGAATTAGGAACTGGAGATACAATAAATCAATTAATTCCAATTCAAATTAAACTTCCTAAATTAAGATTTAATGAAAATATTTCCAATTATCATATTTCTTGTGGATATTGGAATAATTCATTTCTTTATTATTCTCCTCCTTCTTTTTCCAATCTTGAAGAAGATTTGATAAAACTATTTAGAAGAAAAGAATTTTGTGATATTTCATTTAAAACCGAAAATGGAGAAATAATTGAAGCTCATAAATTAATATTGAAATATAGATTAAATCAAAATCAAAATCAAATTGAAAAACTTCAAGAAATTATTTCAAAAAAATCAATTAAAGAATCAAATCAAATATTTGAAATGATTTATTCAAACAGAATAATAAATCCAAAATTATATTCTGAAATTAAAGAAATTATAAATTCAAATGAAAAAATTGAAGAAACAATTAAAAGAATTTATTTAAATGAAAATGAAAATGAAAAAGATTTTATTATTGAAAGAAAAGAAAAACAATATAAATTTCCAAAATTAATATTAATAATGAGAAGTGAATTATATCGAGGAATGTTTTTATCTGTAACAGAAGATACTTCTAATAAAGTTACAGATTATAGTGAATTAAGTAATAAATCATTTCAAATATTTGAATATTGGATTTATTCAAATCAAATTAAAAATGGAATTCAAATTACACAAGAAATAATTGAAGAAATTCAAAAAGGAATTGATTATTTTCAATTAAATCAAACAAATCCAAATTTATTTGATTTATTAATTAGGAAATTTAATAATCAAAATTAAAATTAAAATTAAAATTAAAATTAAAATTAAAATTAAAATTAAAATTAAAATTAAAATTAAAATCAAAATTAAAATCAAAATTAAAATTAAAATTAAAATTAAAATTAAAATTAAAATTAAAATTCAAAATTAAAATTAAAATTAATTGGAAAACAAAATTAAAATTAAAATCAAAATTAAAATTAAAAATCAAAATTAAAATTAAAATCCAAATAAAAATCAAAATTAAAATTAAAATCAAAATTAAAATTAAAAATCAAAATTAAAATCAGAATTAAAATTAAAATTAAAATCAAAATTAAAATTAAAAATCAAAATTAAAATCAAAAATTAAAATCAAAATTAAAATTAAAATTAAAATTAAAATTAAAATTAAAATTAAAATTAAAATTAAAATTAAAATTAATTGGAAAACAAAATAAGAGAAAATAATAAAAAAGATCAGAAAATGGGGGTCAAAATTCTTTGCGAAAAATTCAATTTTTTTTCATTTCATTTTTTTTTTTCTTTCTTTTTTTGAGTTTTTTTAATCAAAAAATTTCATTTTGGCTTTTTTTTTTTGCTTTTTATTTTTTCAATTTTAAAAATGTTTTCAACACTTAATCACATTCATGTAAATGAATTAAAAAACACATTTGAAAAATTAAAAAAAAATGAAAGGAGTTCAATTAAAAAAGTAAACCTTTCTTTTGATTGGTTAACAAAAGGAAAAAAACAATTTAATGCAAGTAAAATAATTTTCTTTTATTTTTCTTTTACAATTTTTTTTTTTTGATTAAAAATTATTTAATCTCTTTTTTTTTTAGCACTTTTTTATGAAGAAGGATCACAAAATCTATTTGTTGATAATCCAAAAGTAACTGGAGGAAATGGAAAAGCACCAACTCCTTTAGATATTTGCAATTTCTCGTAAATTTTTAGAAAATTCAAATCAAAATAAAAATCAAAATTAAAATTAAAATTAAAATCAAAATCAAAATCAAATTCAAAATCAAAATTTAAATTAAAATCAAAATTAAAATAAAAATCAAAATCAAAATCAAAATCAAAATAAAAATCAAAATCAAAATCAAAATCAAAATCAAAATCAAATTCAAATTCAAAATCAAAATAAAAATTAAAATTAAAATTAAAATCAAAATTTAAATCAAAATCAAAATCAAAATCAAAATAAAAATCAAAATCAAAATCAAAATTAAAATCAAAATTAAAATCAAAATCAAAATCAAAATCAAAATTAAAATCAAAATCAAAATCAAAATTAAAATCAAAATTAAAATTATTAAAATCAAAATCAAAATCAAAATCAAAATCAAAATCAAAATCAAAATCAAAATCAAAATTAAAATTAATATTTTCATTTTATTTTTCTTTGTTAGTTTTGCAGCAATGTTTACTTCGTAAATTTATTTTCAATTTAATTTCAATTTATTTTTAATTTATTTTTAATTTATTTTCAATTTAATTTCAATTTATTTTTAATTTATTTTCAATTTAATTTCAATTTAATTTCAATTTATTTTCAAAAAAAAAAAAAAAAAGAACTTTTGCAACTTTTTGTAGCTTGAAAGGAATTCCACTTAAAAAATTAAAAATTAGATCAACACTCGAAATTGAATTTGCTAAAGTTACTGGTGTTGATATGTCTAAACCTCCAATAAACTCTTTTTCAATTATTCTCTCAGTCTTTTCAGATCATAATTCAAAAGAAGAATTACAAGAAATTTTTGAACTAACCAAAAAAAGATCTCCAATTATGTTTATGGCTCAAAATTCAATCCCAGTTACAACAAAAGCATCAATCCAAATGAAACCCTCAAAAAAGGAATCAAATTCGAAAAAAATCAATAACATCGATATCGAAGAAATATTGAAAACGAGAGAATATTTCAAAAAAAACCCAAGTGATTCAATAATTCCCTGTATTATTGAAGGAGAATGGATTTTTGATAAAAATGAAGGTCCACAATTTTCTGCACAAATTGGATATGGAAACGGAAAGAATCTTAAATTGTTTACTGATTCAAGAGTTTTCCTTGGAGGTGAATCAACCTCACCTTTTCCTATTCAGTATTTTCTTGCAGGAATTAGTTGCTGTTTATTAACTCACTATGCTTATGCTTCTTCTTTAAGAGGTATCCAATTAGATCATCTTTCTATTGAATCACAAATCGATGAAAATATTACTGCAGAATTTGGACTCAATAAAAAAAGTATTATTCCAGAAATCTCTTTTCATTTTGAAGTTGGAACTGATCAAGGTATTGATGTTGTTAAGGAAATAACTGAAGATTGTATTTTGAGATGTCCAATCACCTATCTTTTGTTAAACAATTTTAATGTTGATACAGAACTTCTTGTGAATCAATCATTTGCTCATACTTTTGAATTTGGAAATTCTGAAAAAAAGTGTTTTTTGATGTGAATTTCTTTGAGACTAATTGATTCTTCTTTTTTTTTTCATTATTTCATTTTGATTTTTTTTCTTCATAATTTCAAATAAACCTTTCTTTTTTCTTGATTTTAAGATTGATTTATTAATTGATTTTAAGATTGATTGATTGATTGATTTATTGATTGATTTTAAGATTGATTAATTGATTGATTAATTTATTAATTAATTGATTGATTTTAAGATTTATTTTAAGATTGATTAATTGATTGATTGATTGATTAATTGATTGAATTATTGATTGATTAATTGATTAATTGATTGATTTATTTTAAAATTGATTATTGGTAATTTTGATTGATTTTATTGACAATTAATTTTAAAATTAATTATTAGTAATTTATTATTATTTTTGATTAATTTTTAGTATTATTGATTAATTTTATTAATTAATTGATGATTAATTATTAATTAATTGGTGATTTTTAAAATTGATTTTAATTTTTAATTATTTTAAATTTTTTGAATTTTGATTGATTAATAATTAATTTTTATTAATTGTAATTGGTAATTGATTAATTAGTAATTATTGGTAATTTAGTAATTTGTATTAATCAATTATATTGTGGTAATTGGTGGTAATTATTTGTGGTTGGTAATTAGTAATTGGTGGTAATTGCCAATTGGTGGTGGACAATTGAGCCAATTGGTAATTAGTAATTATTATTATTAATTGGTAACAATTGGTAATTGATTAATTAGTAATGGTAATTGGTGGTAATTATTAGTAATTGGACAATTAGTAATTGGTAATTGGTAATTGTAATTATTGTATCGCATTTTAAATTTATTTAATTGCCAATTGATTTAAAATTGGTAATTTTATTGAAATTACCAATTTTAGGTGATTTTAATTAGTTAGTAGTAATTGGTATTGGTAATTATTATTGCAGTGGTAATTGATTGATGGTGATTGGTAATTGGTAATTATTAATTGGTAATTGGTGGTGGTAATTAGTATTTCATCATTAATTGGTGATGGTGGTTTGGTAATTGGTATTTTATTTATTTGGTATTGCATTTACCAATTTATTGGTAATTATTGATTGGTTATTGATTGATTAATGATTGGTCATTGATTAATTGGATTGATTGGTATTGATTGATTGATTGGATTGATTGATTGGGATTGATTGATTGATTGATTGATTGATTGATTTGAATAAACAAAAAATAAATAAATAAATAAATTAAATAATAAATAATAATAATAAAAATTATTTTTAAATATTAATTTTATATTAATTTATTTATTAAAACTTATTTAATTTAATAAAAATTAAATAAAAATTAATAAAATATTTGATTTTAAAATATAAATAAATAGATAATAAATTAATAATAAATAATAATAAAATTATTTTTAAATATTAATTTTAAATTAATTTATTTATTAAAAACTTATTTAATATAATTAAAAATTAAATAAAAATTAATAAAATATTTAATTTTAAAATATAAATAACTAAATAATAAATTAATAATAAATAATAATAAAATTATTTTTAAATATTAATTTTATATTAATTTATTTATTAAAACTTATTTAATTTAATTAAAAATTAAATAAAAATTAATAAAATATTTAATTTACAAAATATAAATAAATAATAAATTAATAATAAATAATAATAAAATTATTTTTAAATATTAATTTTATATTAATTTATTTATTAAAACTTATTTAATTTAATTAAAAAATTAAATAAAAAATTAATAAAATATTTTATTTATAAAATATAAATAAATAAATAATAAATTAATAATAAATAATAATAAAATTATTTTTAAATATTAATTTTATATTAATTTATTTATTAAAACTTATTTAATTTAATTAAAAAATTAAATAAAAAATGTAATTTTCCGATTTTTAATTATTTTTAAAAAACAAAAACAAAAAATTTTTTATTGAGGCAAAAATAGACAAAAAGCAAAAAGAATTTAATTAAAAACAAAAACAAATTTTATTTTTTTATTCTTTTTATTTTTTTATTAATTTTAATTTTAATTTTAAAATTCAAAAAAAAACCATTTCATCACAATAAAAATACTCAAAACAACAGAATGAACAATAAATTAAGATACAATCAACCCATAAAACATAATTCACAAAATCAATATCTTAATAATTCAAATTCAGAAAAACATAAAGAAAGAAAAAAAGAAGAAACAAATCTTATAAATGAAATAACTTCCTTTTTTGATAAACAAAAAAAAGAAGAATTAAACTCTTTCCTTTCTGAAATTTTTTGTTCTTTTTTCCTTCATAATGAAAAATCTCCAAATCTTGTTTCTCTTGATACTTTTATTGATTTCTTTTGTTTAATTATTAATCAAATTCCTCAACAATTTCAAATCTTAAAAGAAAAAAAAATTTATCAAAAATTTAATTTACTCAAAAAAAGTAAATCAATTCCTTCTCAAATTCTTCTTGCTGAATTGAAAGAATTAGATTCTATTTATATTTTTGATAAAAGAAATCGAGATATTTCAAAACCAATTATTTATGAAATTGGAACTAATTCTCAAAATCAAGATTTTATTAACATTTTCAATTTTTATTCTTATGATAAAAATCATCCTTTTACTTATAAAACTATTGAAAGAGAAAATGTTTTAGAAAGAAATAAGAAAAAGAAAATAATAATCAAAAAGAAAATTATTCCAATTCTTCATATTCAAGAATCAAAAGAAAATTTATTAAAAGAAGAATGTTTAAGAATTTTAGAAATTGCTGAAACTCAACAAAATTTGAAAGATCTGATTTTTATAATACATTTCTATTTCGTAATAAATCTCATTCAATTCAAAAAATGTTTGATTCAAATAAAATGATGAATGTTGCTAAATCAGAAAATAGTTTAATTTGGAAAACATTACTTTCTATTTTCAGAAATATTTTTGATAGCAAAATTATTTATCAAGAATTTAAAGAATTTATTTATTTTTTGATTTTTTCCTCAATCCTTAATTTTATTCAAAAAGAAGAAAACAAAACAATTTCTTTCAAATTTTATCAAATTTTAGAATCAAGTTTACAAAAATATTCAAATTATATTTGTAAAATTTTTCAAAAACAATCAACAAAAATCGGAAGTAGATGGGAAATAATTAAAAAATTAAAAAATGAAATGAAAAAAATTCAATTTTTCAAACCAATTCCAATAAATATTGAAGAATTTAAACAAGAATATAATGTTTATTTCAAAAATTGGAAAGAAAATACAAATAATCAAATTCAAAAATTCAAAAATTCAATTATATTTTACAAAACCAAAATTCAAATTTATCTCTTTCAAAACAAGAAGAAAATAAAACAAAATATATTATTGATACTTTCAAATTTCAAAAAAATAATTTCACATTAAAAGAATTATTAAATGAACTTAATCAATTTCAATCTTTTCTTGATAATTTAAATTCAAATCAAAATCAAAATAAAATTTCAAATTATTTTATTGCAAATCTTTTAATGATAATTCCAACTCCAAAAATAGAAAAACCTTATTCATTTTATCAAATTCAAAATTCAATTAAAAATGAAGAAACAAGAAATGAATTATTTTCTCTTATTAATCATTTTCAAAATTTTTTGAAAAATCTTATTGAAATTGAAATTGGATCTTCTTTTTTTGGATTAGCTGTTTTCAATAATTTAGCAATTTTAATTAGAATTATTCAAATTTATGATGAAATTTTTGAAACACATATTGATCAAAGAATTGATAAATTTAAAATTCATTCTGAACCTTTTTATCAATTTTATTATCAAGGAAATTTATTCTTAAATATTTTAGAAGCAAATAAAATTTCAGAACTTAAACAATTTTATGATAAATTTGGAACAAAACAAAATGGATTTGGATTTAGAGTAACAAAAGTATTTTCATTAAATATTCAAGAAGAAATTCAATTTCTTACTTCATTTGTTGAAAATGAATTTTCAGATGATGAATTAATTTCAAATTTTCAAATTATTATTTCTCCTGAAATTAAAAAAGATGGTTTTATCAAAAAAGAGAAATTTTATGAAAAACATTTTAAAAAAGAAATTCATTCTTTTCTTAAAACACAAATTGAAGAAATTAAACAAAAATGGGAAAAAGAAAAAAAATATTTACATTTAGGATTATTTTATGAAACTCAAATTTCTGAAGGAGAACAAGGAGTAAATACATTGAAAACTTGTGAATATTATTTAAAATATTTTGAACAAAACAATCAATCAATTTCAGATCAATCAATTTTTGAAAAAGCTAAAAACAATTTAGAAAAAAGAGGAAAATTTGATAAAAACAAAAATCTTTACACAATTCAAAAAAGTTTGAAAAATTTCCAACAAATTCTTCCAAAAAATGAAGTTGAACAAATCAAAAATGAATTAGATTTCCTTAAAATTTCTGCTTTTCATCTTCATAATTCTTCATCATATTTACATAAAAATACTATTAATTTATATCAAAAATGTATTAAGAAAAGTGAAAATAAAGAAGAAAAAATTATTTTTAGTGCATTTATTTCTGATTTAGCAATGGAAAGAAAATATTGGAAAACAGCATTCAATTTCTTAGATTATTTACTTGAAAAATCATTTTCAAATGAAGAATTAATTAAAAAATATCAAGATCTTTTTATTTATAATAGAAAAATATGTTTAATTGAATTAGGAAAATTTGATGAAATTATTGAAGAAATAAAAGATTCAGATTCAAATCCTTATTATTTATTTCTTAAATTATGGGCATATTTCCAAAAGAATCAATTTAATGAAGCTATTAAAATTGCTAATATTTTAAGAAATAAATTTAATGAAAAACCATTTAGTTCAAATAAATTAAAAGAATTAGAAAATAAAATGAAATTATTTGAAGCTCAAAAACAATTTAATTCCAAAAATTATTCAAAATCATATGAATTATTTTCACAAGTTTATTCAGAATATCCAGATTCTTCAATTCTTAAAATTTTTCTTTTCAAATTAAAAAGATTACAAAATTCAAATGAAATTAAATTAGATTTTGAATTGAAAAGAAATTTCCAAAAATTAATTATTTATGAATTATTTTGTCAACAAAAAGAAAAATATTCTATTCAAATTGATTCCAAATTTTATTCTGTTCAAAATTTAATAAATTTTGAAGAAGAAATTAAAAAAAGAAATGGATTAAAAATTTATAAAATTATTTGTGATTCAATATTTCAAACTTCAAAATTTGTTTTTAAAATTGTTCAAAGAAAAGAACAACAAAATCAATCAAGAAAAATTATTGAAAGTATAGAGTCATTATATCAACCTAATTTATCTCCTTATATTTCAAATCTTAAACCCAAAGAAAATTTTATTATTGATTCACAAAATCATAATCCACCAATAGGAAGAATGAAAGAAAATAGTTTTTCTTTTCATTTCACAAAATATCAAAATTTTGAAATTAATCCTTTTTTCAATCCATTTATTTCAAATCAAAATCAAAATCAAAATCAAATATTAATTGAAGAAGAAAAACAAGATTATTTTTCTGAAAGTATTTCTCAATCAATCAAAATTATAAATGAAAAAAGAAGAGAATTTGAAGAAAATGAAAATGAAAAATATATTCATGAAAATGAAATAATTTCAAATATTCAATCAAAAAGTAGTTTAGAATTAATTGATGAATTTTGTTTAATAAGAACTAAACCTTTAATTCAAAGTTCATTATTAATTGAATATTTATTATCAGATATTTCATTATTAGAAAAAGAATCATTTCGTAATTTTGTATTACTTACATTTTTTGAAAAAGATTATTTATTTAAACAAATTCAAATAGAATCAGAAATTATCAAACAAATTGATAAATTATTAGAATATTTCAAAAATTTTATTGAAAGTTCTCCTCATTCAATTCAACCTCTTCTCAAATTTTTTTATTACTTTTTAAAAATTTGTTTCAATGAATATTTATTCTTTTCAAACAACAAAAACAAAAACAATTCAAATTCACAAAATGAAATTGAAAAATTGAAAAAGAAAATGAAAATGAAAATGAAAATGAAAATGAAAATGAAAATGAAAAAGAAATGCAAAAAATCGAAAAAGAAATTGAAAAAGAAATGCAAAAAATTGAAAAAGAAATGAAAACAAAAACCGAAAATGAAAAATGGAATTGAAAATAGTCAACTTTTTGTTATAGTTTTTGTATCATCAAGCAATCCGAAAATTGCAAAAGAATCACCAAAT